>CM070012.1:36250753-36265477 GCA_036247105.1 Cirrhinus mrigala | reverse complement strand
TGTAACACCTGACTTACGTTAAGTAGGTACGGCAGAATTAAGAGTATAGACCAGTCGCTAGGTTCAGCAGGATTACAATAGGAACTACGGTGAACGTGCAATGAAATGGCTGGAGGCAAAGAGTAAGTAAGAAAAAGTATTATTTAGCAACAAATAAACATAAAAACAGTTTGAGGTAAACAATATTTAACAATAAGCATAGCCGGCATATGCAAAAAACAAAAAGAAAAAAAACAATCCCCAGTACCAATAAGCTCAGTGTGTCTTTTGTACGTTATAAGTCAAGTCAATTGTCTTTATAATTCAGTTCTTTTTCCGTTAAGTGGTGTTTTAAGGTGTTACCACTCGGCACTGCAGAGAAAAAGGTGGTTCTTCAATGTTCAATCCAGTTCTGGGCACAGGCTCGCCATCTCCATCCGGAGAGAATCCAGGAAATCCATCCAGAGTTTTCTTAACCATGTAATACTAGCCAAGATGAGGTATCGTGAGGAACCAGCAAGGGGTACAACAACACAGCCTATCCAGCTCGTGCTCCTTACACAGACGACCAAAAAGTTTTTTTCAGAGCTCTACAACCTGTCTCGCTCATTCCCATAGTGAAAAAAAAGCCGGAAACTAGTGAGTGATCTGGTCTGCAGCTTGGGAGGCGGGACTAATACCATTTTTAACAAATCAAAAGGTCATTATCACCCAACTTGACCGTGAAAACAGGAAAATAAAGTTTGAGCTAAGGGATCACACTTCCTCTTTTCAAAATAAATGTTTTTCAAAATAAAAATGCATAAATATAAATACAACAAAAAGGAGAGAAAATTATCCATTTTCTCCACTGGGTTACACCCTCCCCCGCTACATATCATGCACGTCTCGTTGCATGTGCATCCAGTATTGTTCGTCTTTACTTATAAGAGACTCTGAAAAGGCTGTACTCAACCCCTGGAACAGTGACTTCACAACAGTCACAAGAGGGTTTCCTAAATTAGGATATTCAAGTCTTTTTGAAGGTTTTCTAACTCTTTCTGATCGTCTTATTGGTTGAGTTGTAATGGGCTCACTACTGTCCATTTTATCAGATGAGCCGTTCAATTTATGTCCTTGTTTCTCAACTGAATCCTCAGGAGGTTCATCCGGTATCATCACAGTTTCATGTTCCACAAGGTTGTCCATTTCTGTATTGTCTCCATCCGGTGTAGTTTCCACAGGCAAGTGCCCGGTAAATTCATCCTCATATTCATTTGTCTCCATGATCGTTTCTGTGTTGGCAGTGGGTTCAGGTAAGTCACATTCAGGTGGATTTGTCATTTCAGGTTTTTTCGAAGGTGTTGGATACTCATGTACAATAGTAAATCTGGTTACCTCTTCAGATGGGGAATCCTCAACCCATTGAATCAGTTCGTACTGTTCATTGTCAAGTTCGTTTAACTCTTCATCCCTGCTTTCTGTGGCAGCAGTTTGACGTGTCCTAGGACGGCGAATTGACTCTGGCTCAGGTGTATCTGCTGTGGCAACAGGGAGGAAACTGCAGGAAAGCAAAAGGTCTCTGTGTAAAGTTCGTGAGGGACCTTGCTTTGACTCAGGTTTAACAGTATAAACAGGTAAGTTACCTGCACGTTTGACTACTACATGGATGTCTTTCTCCCATTTATCAGCAAGCTTATTCCTACCACGCAGCCGCACATTTCTAACTAAAACCCTATCCCCAGGTTCAAGTTCGGAAACAGTGATTTTGCGGTCAAACCTGGCCTTGTTCTTGTCCGCGACTTTTTGTGCATTGTGTGAAGCTAACTTATAGCTTTCCTCAATTCGTTTCTTGAGACTTTCCACATATTGTGAGTGTGTCACTTTTTGGTCTTGGTTGAGAGGAAGTCCGAACGCAAGATCAACTGCTAATCTGGGTTTCCTGCCAAACATTAATTCGTAGGGAGTAAACCCTGTTACGTCGCTACGCGTACAGTTATATGCGTGTACTAACGGCATGACATAGTCTTTCCAGTGGGACTTTTGTTTGGACTCAAGCGTTCCTAACATACTGAGTAAAGTTCTGTTGAATCTTTCAGTAGGGTTACTCCTAGGGTGGTATGGGGTGGTTCTTATTTTCTTTATGCCTGATATCTCACATAGATCTTTTATCAGTTTTGCCTCAAAATCGGGACCCTGATCGCTGTGCAGACGCTCAGGTATACCGTAGTGGACGATGAACTGGTCCCACAGGCACCTGGCAACCGTTTTGGACTTTTGATTAGGAGTGGGCAACGCAAAAGCAAATTTGGTAAAATGATCTGTCATTAGCAAGAGAGGGAGATCTGGGAGTTCTTTTCTCGCTGTTGGTGGAGGTGTTTGACCATGTTCGATTTGCTCAAGGACTTGTCTGATTGTCGAGTCTGCTCTTTGTTTGTCTCTCAGTTCTGATTGGGACAAAACAGGAATGGTAGGTAAACCAAGGAGTTCTTCGGAAAGATAGAAGTCTGGTATCGCGTCAGCTGAAATGGTAAGTGACTCTACAAGCGTAACACCAATATCCTGACTGTCATCTCTGATTTTAACCAGGTGGTTTTGACAGATTGCTTGGACAACATCACTACCTACAAGCTCCGTGTTGTCATTGTTAGCTAGGTGACGCTCTACAAACCGGCTTACACGCTCCTGCTCTTTCCTGGACTGGACATCATTTACAAGTTCACCATGTGGACGTCTAGATAACCCGTCTGCATCTAGGTTTTGCTTGCCCGCTCTATACTGTAACTTAAAGTTATAGTTGGACAAAGCTGCAAGCCACCTGTAGCTTGTGGCATCTAATTTAGCAGAGGTCAATATGTATGTAAGCGGGTTACTATCTGTAACTACCGTAAATTGACCGCCATACAAATAATCGTGAAACTTTTCAGTTACTGACCATTTGAGTGCTAAAAACTCCAACTTGTGTGCGGGATAACGTGCCTCACTCCTCGATAACCCACGACTGGCAAAAGCTATGGCCCTAAGCCGACCCTCCTGCTCCTGGTATAGTGCTGCACCTAAGCCGGTGGTACTGGCATCGGTGTGGAGCACGTAAGGCAGCTTCGGATCTGCAAAGCCTAGAATAGGGGCTGATGTTAGCTTTCCAATGATGGAATCGAATGCTTTTTGACAGTCTGTAGTCCATCGGCTCTCAAATGGTAGTTTGGGATCAAAGTAGGTCTGGTCGGTGTCTTTGGACTTTGACTATTTGCGGAGTGGCGGATAACCACGTGTGAGATCATTGAGGGGGCGTACTATGGACGAGTACCCTTTGATAAAGCGTCTGTAGTACCCTGAGAACCCTAGAAAGGATCTCAGTTCCTTGAGATTCTTAGGCCGTGGCCAGGTCTTGAGGGCCTGGATCTTTTCGGGATCTGTCTCGACACCACTTTCGGAGATTATATGACCAAGGTACCGGACAGTAGTTTGAAAAAATTTACATTTTTCCGCCGATAACTTAAGCCCGTACTCTTTAAGACGGTGGAGTACCCGCATGAGTCGTCGTTCGTGTTCTTCTAAACTGTCCGAAAAGATGATGAGATCATCTAGAAAAACTAGCACCTCATGTAAGTTCATGTCGCCAACGCAGCGCTCCATGAGCCGCTGAAAGGTGCTCAGGGCGTTGGTTATGCCCTGCGGCATGCGATTGAACTCCCAGAATCCAAGTGGTGTGACAAACGCTGTCTTTTCTTTGTCTGCTTCCTCGACCTCAATCTGGTAATACCCAGACTTAAGATCGAGGACTGTAAACCACTTCGATCCTGAGAGCGCTGAGAACGTCTCTTCTAAATTTGGAAGAGCGTAAGAGTCTTTCTGCGTTTGCAAATTTAGTTTGCGGAAATCTATACATAGACGCACATCGTTGTTTCGCTTCCTCACTACAACAATGGGAGACGAGTAGGGTGACTGGGACTCTCTTATTACACCTGCAGCGAGCAGTTCTTGGAGGTGTTTGCGCACTGCCTCAAGATCTTGAGGGTGGATAGGGCGTGCACGGTGCTTAAAAGGAGTCGGATCATGAAGTTTGATGGAGTGCTTCACTTTACTCGTGCACCCAAAGTCAAGATCATGAAAAGCAAATACTTCTGGGATGTCAGCGAGTTGCTTAAATATTCTCTCTTTCCACTCCTGTGAGATCGGTGAGTCACTGAAATCGAAACTTAGCTGTGTTTTGTTTTCGGTGGACTCATTTGCACTGATGACATTGTGCTGGGACAGGATACAGTGGAAAGCTCCAAGCTCTGCGATGACACAGGTAGACGGAATTGTGACATCTTGTTCTGTTCCGTTTGTGATCATTACAGGCACTTTGTGTGGAGCTCGCGATGGAAGAGTTATCAAGCAAGTTTTTACACAAAGGCCCCCAGGTAAAGAAGACTGAGAGGGGTGTTCAACTATAGCATAGGTTTCGGTGGAAATGCAGTGAACGTTAGCAGATCCCTCTAAAACTACCGTTTGCCTCGCTGGAACTACTGCGGCAGTCTTGGCTGACAAGGTAACTAATCCGATGTTCCCATCTTTGTTGTGTGCATGTCTTAGTTCAAGATTTTTTAACAGTGCTCTAAACCCATAAGGACAAGGTAAGTAATCAGGAGTCTTGATGTCTAAATACTTTTCATAAAGAACATCAAGGGTATTTGTCCCCACTAACACAGGTGTCTGACTGTTAGGGTGAGTGTCTGGAACGACGAGAGCTAAGGTTGGTATGTCAATCTCTTCATCTAAGAAGTCTTTTGGAAATGTAACGCACATCTCTATATAACCCAAATAAGGGACGGGCTGACCTGCGGCGCCCTCTACTTCTAAGAGGTCATAGAGTGGGTTAAGGTCCTGATCTGGAAAGTTCTGTTTGTAAAATGACTCAGTGACAGTAGTCACTTGTGACCCTGAGTCGAGAAGACAATTAACATTAACGTCAGAAATGTTAACCATAGCTGTGCATTTAGATCCAACTAACCCTTTTGGTAAACTGTACTTTTTAGGCTTAGTGACAGACTGCTTAAGGTTAGCTCGTTGCTTGTACTTAGTGGGACACGTTTGACCGGCTACAGTCCCCATTTGCCCCGCAATAGAGACTGTTTTTAGTTTAACTGTTCTTTAGCGGCTGAGGGGTTTTCAGCTTCCCATTTCTTTTGTTTCTCTTTAAGCAATTTGCGCTTTTCAGCAACTCGGCCTGGGTTTGGTTCGTTCTCACAGTTGGGTTTGATGTGGCCATCTTCTCCACATTGGAAACAATACCATGCTCTAGGAGCGGTACTTTGATTTTTGCTTGTTCGTTCAGGTTCCTTGGTTACTTTGTCCAGCTTTGGTCTCTCTTTTTGTTTTGAGTTGGGTGCACTCTTTGAGTTCTGAGCTTTTGGTTTTGCAGCGAGTTTCACTAGTTGACTTTGGATTTCTGCCACTTGTTTTGAGAGTTCTTTGATTGAGCTCAAGGTATTTGCATTATCATTTTCTTCTGAGCAGCACGTCGCAATTTGCAAGTGGGATATCGCTTTTTGTTTTGTACTGCTTAAATGTTGTCTCATGCGCATGTTTTTGGCAGCATTCTGGTCTTCTTCAGCACGTAGTGAAAAAAGCAGATCAGGGAAGGCTGGAGGATTTGTTCGCTTTTGCTTTAACTGAAGTGTAGTTAAAAGGGGATCGTCCCAACAACCTCGACAGAACTGTGTGACAAGAAGTCTGTCAAAATCATGGTTCAACGCACCCCCACGCTTTACAGTGTGAGTCAAAGCTACATGAAGGCGCTGTAAATAAGACGACGCTTTTTCACCTGTGTTTTGAAAGGTGTCAAGAAACTTGGCGTAAAGCTCTCCGCCATCTTGAACTGTTCCAAAGGCAGAATCTAACAGCTGAAGGTACTCTGATGGTGAGCTGTTGGGGTTCAAGTGCTTAACTACGTCAGCTGCCGGGGGTAAGAGAGACTCGATGATTCCCCTTCGGGAACTCGAGCTGCGTCCGAAAACGCTAGGGGAACGCCTCCAGCGTGACCACGCTCTGAAACATGTGTGCAAACAGTCCAATGGAGAAGCGAAACGTCACAGGCGGGGTGACGTAGAGACCAGAGAGCTTAAAAGCACGTGCGATGCGTGCAGCCGGCAGCTTCTGTCTTTCAGCAAGCGCTCTGTGTGTGTGTGTCACTCTGTTTTTTGTGCTAGTTCGCACAGCTTTTATTTGAGAGTGTCACTATGTCCTACAAAGTATTCTTACGAATATAAGCAGCGGCATTTAGACTGTGTGTTCCTCTCTGCCTGCGTCATTTCGGGTGGCGATACACACAATCTATTTGTTGTCTGTCTGGGAGCGAAGCATGGGAGTCAGTTCTCGAGGGAGCTGACTGCCCGCGTTTGCGTTCCCCGCGCTCAGCTCCCGCTTCTGCCGAGGCAGGGCGGCAGCTGTGATCGTGGGGATCGCATATAGATCTACGGACGGGTTAGAGACGGGTCCGCCCTATCTCTGCCTTTCTCCCTAGATCTAGCGCTCTCTTTCGGGGTTCGGAAGCCCGCGCTGCGGTCCTTCCCCCTTTGAATGAGAGCTCGCGGCGAAGCCGGCTGTGTCAGCTCCCGAGGGGGCTGACTGCCCGCACTCTCGCTGCGCACGCTTCGTTCCCGGAGGGCTCTCTTCGAGGAGGGAGCCCTCGTGAACTCCCTGCGGCTCGGGTCCCGCTTTTGCCGAGGCAGAGCGGCGACTGTGGCCGTGGGGATCGCACATGGATCTACGGACGGGTTAGAGACGGGTCCGCCCTATCTCTGCCTTTCTCCCTAGATCTAGCGCTTTCTTTCTGGGTTCGGAAGCCCGCGCTGCGGTTCTTCCCCCTTTGAATGAGAGCTCGCGGCGAAGCGGGTGCGTCAGCTCTCGAGGGAGTTGACGGCCCGCGCTCTCGCTGCGCACGCTCGCTCTCGGAGGGTTCTCTTCGAAAGAAAAAAAGGGAGCTTTCGTGAGCTTCCCCGCGGCTCGGGTCCCGCTTTTGCCGAGGCAGAGCGGCGACTGCGGCCGTGGAGATCGCAGCATAGATCTGTGAACGGGTTAGAGACGGGTCCGCCCTCTCTCTGCCTTTCTCCTTAGATCTAGCGCTCTCTCTCGGGGCTCGAAAGCCCGCGCTGCGGTTCTTCCTCTGAGTGAGAGCTCGTGCTGCTGCGGCTATCTTTCTCCGAGGAGATTGATGCTGTCCGCATATGAGCTGACTGCATATTAGATCGCTCGTTTCTACCTGCCCTCGCTTCTAAATAAATAAATAAATAACAGGAACGGGGATTCAAGCGATTTATGTGTGGTTTGTTCGGGAGCGGAGCATGTACAATCCGCCCTTGAGGGGGCGGGCTGCGTTCATTCATAAATGTGTCCATTCAAAAAAAAAACAAATAAACTAAAACAAACGACGTGCAGTTTTGAATATTTAGCTCTTCTCCCATTGTCATTTAATTCTGAGGAATTAAATTTACTGCACTCTCACCCTATACTAACCTTTTTGACATTTTGTCAGTATTAGCTCATTCTGAGCTTGGGGCGGTTCGGCATCGAGATGTCGTCCTCACCCATATGAAAAGACTGGGGTTGTGACTGAACGCAGAGAAAAGTGTGCTTTCTCCATTACAGAGAACCACTTATCTAGGCTTGGTGTGGGATTGACCACGATGCAGGCATGTCTTTTTCCTGCTCGGATCGAGTCATCCTCGCGGCAGTCAAGAGAGTGAAAGTAGGCACTCACTATGAAGCAGTTTCATAACTGCTGGGTCTGATGGCAGCTGTGTCCAACGTGATAGCTTTTGGCCTGCTGTACATGAGACCCCTGCAGTGGTGTCTCAAGACCAAGGGGGTCTCCCCGAGGGGAAACCTGGTTTGCATGTTCAAAGTCACGCGGCGATGCCTACGTACCTTGGACATGTGGAGGAGACCTTGGTTCTTGTCTCAGGGCCTGGTGCTGGGAGCTTCTTGTCGCCGCGTAATGCTAGCGACGGACGCGTCCCTCACCGGTTGGGGAATGGTCATGAGTGGCCACCCCGCCCGCGGTCTGTGGAGCGGTCACCATCCAGCTTGGCACTTCAGCTGCCTGGAGATGCTGGCCGTGTTTCAGATACTGAAACACTTTCACCCGGACCTATGAGGCAGTACGTATAAGGAGAATCCTGATTCCTATGGTCCAGGATCTCTGAGGGCAGGCCCTTCTGGGGAAGAGCGTGGTCCACCGCATTCTTCGGTGCCCGTCTCTCCTCAGTGCCCTCGGGAGATCAGCCTGCCAACCCTGCCGGTGTTCCAGGGCGCAGCGGTCTCCAGCGAGCCCACACCTCAGTCTTCCGCCCGGAAACGTAGCGGAGCTGGGGAGCTCGCCACCCCTGCGGGGGTCTCTACAGCAGCTAGTTCGGCTGTCTCCTGCCGGTCATCCGTTACAGGACACCGAACTAGCAGCTCAAACAACACCAGAGGCCAGTCTCGAGAGACTGGTTCCCTTCGTAGATTATTTGGCAGCGTGGAAACTACTGCCAAATGTGTCTGCATGGGTCCTGCGCACTGTAGAGCGAGGTTATCGCATCCAATTCGGTGCGCCGCCGCCTTTCAACGGGGTCTTTCCCACTGTGGTGAGCCCCGAGCAGGGTCTGGTAATGGAACAGGAAGTAGGAACTCCTGTTGAGGAAGGAGGCCATCGAGGTGGTCTCTCCTCAAGACAGGGAATCCGGGTTCTACAGCCAGTACTTCATTGTTCCTAAGAAGGATGGGGGCCTGCGTCCCATTTTAGATCTGAGACTACTGAATCTTTCAGTTATGAGGTTGAAGTTCAAAATGCTGACTGTCAATCAAGCGTTGTCACAAATCAGGTCCGAGGACTGGTTTGTGACGATAGATCTAAAAGACTCTTACTTCCACGTCTCCATCCTTCCTCAACACAGGAAGTTCCTGAGGTTTGCTTTCAAGGGCGAAGCATACCAATATCGGGTTCTTCCGTTCGGCCTAGCACTCCCCCCCCGCACTTTCACGAAGAGTGTGGATGCTGCTCTGGCTCCGCTGCGACTCCGGGGCATCCACATACTCAACTGCATCAACGATTGGTTGATTTTGGCTCAATTGGAGCACATGGCGGTTCAACATCGAGATGTTGTTCTCGCTCATTTGAAAGAGCTGGGGTTGAGACTGAACGCCAAGAAGAGTGTGCTGTCTCCATTACAGAGAACCACTTATCTAGGCGCTGAGTGGGATTCGACCACGATGCAGGCACGTTTGTCACCTGCTCGGATCGAGTCGATCCTCACTACAGTCACGAGAGTGAAAGAAGGCCGGTCACTCACTGTAAAGCAGTTCCAGCGACTGCTGGGTCTGATGGCAGCTGCGTCCAACGTCGTACCTTTTGGCCTGCTGTACATGAGACCCCTACAGTGGTGGCTCAGGACCAAGGGGTTCTCCCCGAGGGGAAACCCGTTCCGCATGATCAAGGTCACGCGGCGATGCCTACGTGCCTTAGATATGTGGAAGAAGCCTTGGTTCTGGTCCCAGGGCCCGGTGTTAGGAGCTCCTTGTCGCCGCGTAACGCTAGCGACGGACGCGTCTCTCACCGGTTGGGATGCGGTCATGAGTGGCCACCCCGCCCGCGGTCTGTGGAGCGGTCGCCATCTCACCTGGCACATCAACTGCCTGGAGATGCTGGCCGTGTTTCGAGCGTTGAAACACTTTCTCCCAGACCTAATAGGCTACCATGTGTTGGTGCACCGACAACACAGCGGTGGTCTATTACATCAACCACCAGGGAGGTCTGCGTTCGCGACCCTTGTACAAGCTGGCGCACCAGATCCTTGTGTGGTCCCAGGGGAAACTCCTCTCACTGAGAGCAGTTCATGTTCCTGGGCATCTCAACATGGGAGCAGACGTCCTGTCGAGGCAGGGGCCGAGGCCCGGGGAATGGATGCTTCACCCTGAGGTGGTGAAGCAGATTTGGAGAGTTTTTCGGCCAGGCTCAGGTGGACCTCTTCGCTACTCAGGAGAATGCGCAATGTCCCCACTGGTTCTCTCTGACTCATCCAGCTCCGCTGGGGCTGGATGCCCTGGTACAGACGTGGCCGAGGCTTCGTCTGTACGCATCTCCCCCGATCGCTCTGCTCCCGGGAGTTCTGGAGAGGGTGCGCCGGGACGGGGTCCGTCTTCTTTTAGTAGCCCCGTACTGGCCGGCCCGAGCATGGTTCTCGGACCTGGTTTCCCTCCTCGACGGCTCTCCATGGGAGATTCCCGTCAGGAGGGACCTCCTCTCGCAAGCGGGAGGCACCATCCTTCACCCTCGCCCGGAGTTGTGGAAGTTGTGGGTGTGGCCTCTGAGGGGGCACACCTCGTAGCTTCCGGTCTCTCAACCGAGGTTGTTGAGACCATCCTCCAATCCAGAGCTCCCTCTACGAGGAAACTGTATGCCCTGAAGTGGAAGCTTTTCACTTCATGGTGTGGAGACCACCAGCAAGACCCAGTTAACTGCCCCGTTGGTACAGTGCTGGAGTTTCTGCAGGATCGGTTCTCTGCAGGGTTAGCCCACTCCACCCTGAAGGTCTACGTGGCGGCTATTGCGCCTACCACGCCCTTCTGGGTGGCTCCTCAGTGGGTAGGAACCCCCTGGTTACAGGTTTCCTCCACGGTGCGCTGAGGCTGAGGCCTCTGACCAGATGTAGCTTTGCTGTGCGGTGAGTTGGTTGCTATTCCATAACTTTGAGTCCTCTGTCCCCCCCCCTCTATTTGGGGGTCAAGGCTCACTCCTCTCGAAGTATGGCCTTCTCGTCATGCCTCTCTGACATTTCAACGCTGCGGGTTTTTCCATGCCACTCACTTTCATGAGATTCTCGGTCTCATTTATGCCACTCTGGGCTCCTTTTTCTCTCGTCCTAGCTGTGCTCAGTGATACACACTAGGCAGGGATTTGAAAGTCTGGCAGCGTGGGCATATCGTTCCCCTAGCGTTTTCGGACGCAGCTCGAGTTCCCGAAGGGGAACGTCCCAGGTTACGTATGTAACCATGGTTCCCCGAGGGAACGAGACGCTGCGTCTCGAGCCATACTTCCGGCATCCCTGCAGCGCTTGCTTCTCTATTTAGAAGCTGCCGGCTGCACGCATCGCACGTGCTTTTAAGCTCTCTGGTCTCTACGTCACCCCGCCTGTGACGTTTCGCTTCTCCATTGGACTGTTTGCACACATGTTTCAGAGCGTGGTCACGCTGGAGGCGTTCCCCTAGCGTTTTCGGACGCAGCGTCTCGTTCCCTCGGGGAACCATGGTTACATACGTAACCTGGGACGTTCTGCGTGATTGTTGCAGTTTGGACATTGAAGGGTCAGTCATGATAAGTTCTACACTGGAGCGCCAAGTGTCATAATCTGGCTCGTAAGTTGGTCGGGGTTCTTTGCCAGAAAAAACTCGTAGTTTTTGTGAAA
Source organism: Cirrhinus mrigala (assembly GCA_036247105.1). Taxonomy (NCBI): domain Eukaryota; kingdom Metazoa; phylum Chordata; class Actinopteri; order Cypriniformes; family Cyprinidae; genus Cirrhinus; species Cirrhinus mrigala. The sequence goes on along the minus strand of CM070012.1, from coordinate 36,254,090 downwards.
ACTGTTGCACAGGATAGTCTTCTCTTTTAACAATGTGCTCAACTACCATACGCTGCACTTCTGGAGGATTTAAATCGTGTGCAGAAATGGTGGGTGCTGTATTAGCTGGGCTACTCGCAGTGTTATTTGTCTGGTTAGTTTGCTGTGCACTTCGGACACTAAGCTGAAACTCGTCCAAGCAAGATTCAGTAGAGTTATTTGTCTCAGTTTGTTCAGTTTCTGGTTCTTTGATTGATTTAGCAATCTGTGACATCATGTCTTTTAGGACATCTACATAATCCCTGCCACTCATCTTAGCTAGGTATTGGATTTCAGTGAGATATGACTTGGTAGTGTCACTCCCAACCTGTTCTGTGTAAACACCAGCAAGAGATTGTATCCTATAGCTAGCACCACTATCGGATACATGGGTACGAGGTAATGGATCAAGAGATTCAACAGCAAGACCTGAGCTGTACTCAACAATAACACTCCGGAAAAACTCAGATTTACTGTCATTAATTTTCAGGACTCTTGAAATAGACCCATAATGTTTTAGGAACTCAATCACTTCATCAAGTGGTTCATCTCCAGCCATTTTACTCACAATCACCGAATTTGGAACTTTTACGGATTCATTCTCAATAATCTCCATCTTGGGTACGTTATAGGGTAGAAATAACGTGAAGGAATAAAAGGAAAATTTCTCCTGCCTGGCTCGCCAAAACTTACTGTAACACCTGACTCACGTTAAGTAGGTACGGCAGAATTAAGAGTATAGACCAGTCGCTAGGTTCAGCAGGATTACAATAGGAACTACGGTGAACGTGCAATGAAATGGCTGGAGGCAAAGAGTAAGTAAGAAAAAGTATTATTTAGCAACAAATAAACATAAAAACAGTTTGAGGTAAACAATATTTAACAATAAGCATAGCCGGCATATGCAAAAAACAAAAAGAAAAAAAACAATCCCCAGTACCAATAAGCTCAGTGTGTCTTTTGTACGTTATAAGTCAAGTCAATTGTCTTTATAATTCAGTTCTTTTTCCGTTAAGTGGTGTTTTAAGGTGTTACCACTCGGCACTGCAGAGAAAAAGGTGGTTCTTCAATGTTCAATCCAGTTCTGGGCACAGGCTCGCCATCTCCATCCGGAGAGAATCCAGGAAATCCATCCAGAGTTTTCTTAACCATGTAATACTAGCCAAGATGAGGTATCGTGAGGAACCAGCAAGGGGTACAACAACACAGCCTATCCAGCTCGTGCTCCTTACACAGACGACCAAAAAGTTTTTTTCAGAGCTCTACAACCTGTCTCGCTCATTCCCATAGTGAAAAAAAAGCCGGAAACTAGTGAGTGATCTGGTCTGCAGCTTGGGAGGCGGGACTAATACCATTTTTAACAAATCAAAAGGTCATTATCACCCAACTTGACCGTGAAAACAGGAAAATAAAGTTTGAGCTAAGGGATCACACTTCCTCTTTTCAAAATAAATGTTTTTCAAAATAAAAATGCATAAATATAAATACAACAAAAAGGAGAGAAAATTATCCATTTTCTCCACTGGGTTACATAATGATTTTGATGGATTTTTAATAAAAGCACTTTTTTTTATCTTTATAGGGAGGTTTTGTACACACACTGCCAACACACATATTCAAACACCATGAAAAAGTGAACTTTGCATCTGATCTCCCCTTTAAGTTGTTCCAAACTTGTATTGGTTTCTTTCTTCTGTTTTATTGCAAAAGGAGATATTTTGAAAAATGTCGGTAACAACACAGTTGCTGGTAGCCATTGACTTCCATATAGTATTTTTTTTCCATACTATGGACGTCAGTGCTAACGTGAACTGTTTAGTTATCAGTAGGGTTGGGTATCGAAAATCAATTCCGATTTCAGAATCGGATAAGGTCAAGAATCAGATACTTCTTGTGAAATTAAAATTTCGTTTCCGTCTATCGATTCCTATATGCGGTTCTTTTTTTTTTTCTTTTTTTTTTTTTCATCTGTGAGGACCCGACCTAGCGGTGTGCCAGGACCTTGCTCGCTAATCTAAGCACATAGCGCTCAAAAGGATGGCTACACTTGCGATCAGAAGTCGAAAAAGCGAAGTGGCGTATAATATTTGTGATGAGCTAAACATGTTGCAATAGATGTGTCACCACCAATATGACAAAGCATTTTAATTTAACAAATCGTTAAAGATCACAAACACAATTCAAATACCAACGTGATTCTCTTCCTAAATTACAATGATTCATCTGTTTGATTCCTCAACCTTTCCAAAGAGTATAGAAGTACCAAGAGGCGAAACTCTGTACTGATATGGGCAACAGTCTATAGATGACGCTGCGGAGGCGTTGCCGCCATTTTGGACTGACACCTGCAAAAAGTGTGTAGAAGATGCGAGCGAGCAAGTGGCTGAAACGTAAGCAGTATGCTGCAATAAATTGCAGCAATTATCAATCCACCAGGCATGATTTTGCGTTTCACCGGTTTCCAAGTGATCCACAAAGGTAATAATAATAACAAGGGGAAATATTTTAACTATGAATTGATTTTACAGTACATATTAAATTGTTAGCAGGACTGCTTGACATTAACATCCGCCAACTCGCCAAATGCAGGTTGATTTCAGCTGTAGCGGGTAACACAGTCACTCCCACTTACCACTTTGGCGGGTTGAATTTTATATACAGTTAATACAGTTTTTTACAGACGCTAGGACACATTTCTCAATACTTAGGTCACTTTTGCAAAACTCTTCACACAATTCTCCAAACCGACTTTCAGACTTTTTAGTTGTAGTCCTTGAGACAATGGTTGCTAGGTGTTCATATTTTGTGATAAATTTGAACAGTTTTTTATGAATGTGTACCATTTTTTTATAAATGTATTTTTTAATAAAAAAAAATTACATTGTGAATAAATAAATTTGAGTGTGTCTGACTCTATCACTACCAAACATCGAATCTGGTTATTTCACTACATTAAGTTTTTAACTTAACAAGGAAAAAAATACAATAGAACATAGATATGGGTAAGTAAAGGGTTTGCAGTAATTGTATCGGTTTACTTGGTAAACAGTAAGCAGTATGAAACAGTCTAGTCAATTGGTGAAGGGGACCTGTCTATAATATTTAATTTAGATATAAATACATATATATACAAACTTTACATAAGTCATTGTAAGTTGGTCAAGCGCGACTGGCTCGTATTATTCTACGGCGTTTTGTGTAGGTGTCAGTCCAAAATGGCGGCAGCACAGTTCTGTCATGGGCGGAACTGTTGCTATGGAGCGTTCTATTGAGTTTCGCCTCTTGGTACTTCTATACTCTTTGACCTTTCTTCCGTGCT
>CM070012.1:36227131-36243062 GCA_036247105.1 Cirrhinus mrigala | reverse complement strand
CAAGAACAACATTTATTTAAAACGTAAATAAAAAAAAATATATATATATATATATACAGGGTGGGCCATTTATATGGATACACCTTAATAAAATGGGAATGGTTGGTGATATTAATGTCCTGTTTGTGGCACATTAGTATATGTGAGAGGGCAAACTTTTCAAGATGGGTGGTGACCATGGTGGCCATTTTGAAGTCGCCATCTTGGATCCAACTTTTGTTTTTTCAATAGGAAGAGGGTCATGTGACATATCAAACTTATTGGGAATTTCACAAGAAAAACAATGGTGTGCTTGGTTTTAACGTAACTTTATTCTTTCATGAGTTATTTACAAGTTTCTGACCACTTATAAAATGTGTTCAATGTGCTGCCCATTGTGTTGGATTGTCAATGCAACCCTCTTCTCCCACTCTTCACACACTGATAGCAACACCGCAGGAGAAATGCCAGCACAGGCTTCCAGTATCCGTAGTTTCAGGTGCTGCACATCTCGTATCTTCACACCATAGACAATTGCCTTCAGATGACCCCAAAGATAAAAGTCTAAGGAGGTCAGATCGGGAGACCTTGGGGGCCATTCAACTGGCCCATGACGACCAATCCACTTTTCAGGAAACTGTTCATCTAGGAATGCTCGGACCTGACACTCATAATGTGGTGGTGCACCATCTTGCTGGAAAAACTCAGGGAACGTGCCAGCTTCAGTGCATAAAGAGGGAAACACATCATCATGTAGCAATTTCAAATATCCAGTGGCCTTGAGGTTTCCATTGATGAAGAATGGCCCCACTATCTTTGTACCCCATATACCACACCATACCATCACTTTTTTTGTTCCAACAGTCTTGGAGGGATCTATCCAATGTGGGTTAGTGTCAGACCAATAGCGGTGGTTTTGTTTGTTAACTTCACCATTCACATAAAAGTTTGCCTCATCACTGAACAAAATCTTCTGCGTGAACTGAGGGTCCTGTTCCAATTTTTGTTTTGCCCATTCTGCAAATTCTGTGCGCCGATCTGGATCATCCTCGTTGAGATGCTGCAGTAGCTGGAGTTTGTAAGGGTGCCATTTGTGAGTAGCTAATATCCGCCGAAGGGATGTTCGACTAATGCCACTCTCCAGTGACATGCGGCGAGTGCTACGCTGTGGGCTCTTGCTGAATGAAGCTAGGACAGCCACTGATGTTTCTTCATTAGTGACGGTTTTCATGCGTCCACATTTTGGCAAATCCAACACTGAACCAGTTTCACGAAACTTAGCAAGCATTTTGCTAACTGTAGCATGGGAGATGGGTGGTCTCGTAGGGTGTCTTGCATTGAAATCTGCTGCAATGACCCGGTTACTGCGTTCACCAGATATCAACACAATTTCGATCCGCTCCTCACGTGTTAACCTCTTCGACATGTCAATGGCTGTGAACAAAGAGAAACTTGTAAATAACTCATGAAAGAATAAAGTTACGTTAAAACCACACCATTGTTTTTCTTGTGAAATTCCCAATAAGTTTGATATGTCACATGACCCTCTTCCTATTGAAAAAACAAAAGTTGGATCCAAGATGGCCGACTTCAAAATGGCCACCATGGTCACCACCCATCTTGAAAAGTTTGCCCCCTCACATATACTAATGTGCCACAAACAGGACGTTAATATCACCAGCCATTCCCATTTTATTAAGGTGTATCCATATAAATGGCCCACCCTGTATAATAAATAACACTTATTCAGCAAGGATGTGTTAAATTGATATAGATTGATAAATAAGACTTGTATTGTTAAAAAAGATTTTTGTTTTAAATAAATGCTGTTCTTTTTAACTTTTTATTCATCAAATAATCCTGAAAAAAGTATCACAGGTTCCAAAAAAATATGAAGCATTGATAATTAATCAGCATATTAGAATGATTTCTGATCGATTATGTGACACTGAAAACTAGAGCCTGGAGTTTTTTTCTGTATTTTTGATCAAATGCAGCTTTGATGAGCATAAGAGACTTCTTTAAAACAAAAAAAAATACAAACAAACAAAAAAACATTACTGTTAACATTACTGATCCCAAACTTTTGAATGGCAGTGTACCTGTTGTTCTGAGAGCGGTTTATTACATCTGTTAAAAGAGCCATGTTTTATACAAAGATATATGTACTGCAATTTTCCCCAATGGGGAGGTCGGTGATTTGTACTCTTGACTATTATGGCATTATCCTGAGTTTCTACCACAAGGAAATGTTGCTGAAGTGCAGGCCTAATGTGATTGTTTCATTGCATTGAGCTTGATGGCTGTGTACGTGCAGTTTTCCTTGGTGGCTAACTCTTATAAGTGATGCTGTGCTTTTCTAGAATCAAGCCGTCTCTTTTCTGAGGATGTCATCCCTAAAAGCCTAATGCACTTCACGCACATCGTCCCAGTCTCTGCCACAGCTGGCCTTGGTCTGCCCTTGCTCAAGTCTCTCATCCGCCAATCACTTGAAGAGGAGGACATCATAGAAACTGAGGGTCAGCGCAGTGAGAGGCTACTTAAGCTGAGAAGGGAGATTCCCACTTCTTCCATACCCAGTTGGAGGTTTTCTCAACCAACCTGAGATCCCACATGTGGGTTTCAGTATGGCAGCGCACAAACGACCCTCAGGGATAATGTTGAACATTTGTGGATATGTGAAATATAAAGTACATTCAGTGGAACACAAATGGCACATATTTCACTTGACAAATCAGTCTGTATTATATAGACTAGTATCTGTGCCTGGTATGTGTTTAAAAGAGCTGCAGCCCTGCAGAGTTGTGCTTTAACCCTAATCAAACGCACCTGAACAAGCTTATCAAGATCTAAAGGGTTACTAAGAAGCTACAGGCAGGTGAGTTTTTATTAGGGTTGGAGCTGAACTCTGCAGGGCTGCGGCTCTCCAGGACCGGAGTTCGCCACCCCTGTTTTAGCTGCTTTCCCAGTATGATCTTGCTGGTCTGGACTGCTGGAAGGTGTTTTGGGAACTTGTCAACTGGTTCACCAATTATACCATCTGAACAGGCTGGGAGACCAGATTAAAAGAAGAAGAAGAAGAAGAAGGAAAAAATAAAAAAAAATAAATCCTCTCTATGAAAATGATTTTCTGTACTTTATCCTATAAAAAGTGACCACCTGGAGTTTAAGCCATTACTTGTTCTTATGCATTTAGCCTCCTTCAGAGATGGGAAGTAAATAAGTACAAATACTTCATTGCTGTACTTACATAGATATTTCTGGTATCAGTACTTCACTATTTATTTTTCTGACTACTTTTTTACTTTTACATTTTTTACACAAATATCTGTACTTTCTACTTCTTATATTTTCAAACCAGGCTCGTTACTTTAGTTTAAATTTTGTGGATCACCATTCGATAACAAATCTCTAAATCATGAATCGGTTAGTCTGTACTGGCAACATGATTCGGCTCGCGAGCTTTCCGCGTCTCCGCCAAACGGTTTATATCGGAGTAATCCAGTGGTTCCCAAACTGGGGGGCGCGGCAAGACTAGTGTACAGTCAGCCGATTTTTATATAGATTCGAAAGAGATAAACGGACGAAAATATCTGCCGCGCCGCCCGGCAGTATTCAGCGCGCACCGCTCAATGTGTGACGCTTCGTTCAATATTCCGCTCTATGAATGTGCGTTCCGTTGAGTTGCTCACGGCCCATATGAATGCTCCATTCGTGTACCGCTTATGCTAAACGGAAAAGCAAAGTCCGCTCAAATAACGCGCCGACAGAAAATGTCTATGTATACTTGTTCCTGTTTGCAATAGCGTCGCAAACTGTGCTGTAACATGCTGTATTACTGCTGTACTGGACAACGCTGGTAAAATGACCCTACCCTCTCGTGACGGTATGCTCTGCTCACATGCTCTGATAATATTAGCTTTGTAGGACTATACATTAGTTTGATAATTAGTCAAAAAAAAAAACTTATATCTGATTCTGTACTGAATAAAAATAATATATTGAGATTTAATATTCAAATTAAATTTCCATATTATATTTACTGTCCAATTTTATTGTTACTTTCAATAAACGTGTTTTTTTATTGCCTTGTGATTTTTTTTTTATTTTTTATTATTCAGTATCATTAAAATTAAAAAGTCTTACAAAATGACTATATTATTTAATAAAATAATAAACAATTATTACAAAGCAGTTTCAGTTTCGACCAAGAATTTTCATTTTGGTACATCCCTAGATTTTTATGTAAAAAGAAACGTTTTCAGGGTGATACAAGATCCCACTGTGAAATTATCTTGCTTATTATACAGCTACTTGGCACATATGTAAATAATTTAACACAAAATAAGAATTTCATCATATTTTGTTACCTCAAGACGACTCGCAGTACCCGCTGCAGCTGTCTGTTATCAGTTGTAATTGTTTTTTTCCTAAAATAACAGACCACTAGATGGTGCAATTGATATCAGAAATGAGAATTGTCCTTGGCTGAGTAAAATTATGAATGAATGACGCATAGTAGTTCTGATCTAAGCATGGACAAGTTTTTGAAAAGACAACAAGTGCCAGGTAAAGGTAAAGTAGATGATGAATCTACTTCAAAGATCGCAGCTACAACAAAGAGATAAAAATATGACTAAATTGGGAAAATTGAAAAGAAAATTGTTTAAAAAACAATGAATGCTGTTACATAGTAAAAAAAAAAAAAAAAAAAAGTACATAGTAAAGCTGCATGCTTATGTTTCTACTCGAAAAGTGACTAGTCCTTGATTAATTTTTTTCATTAAATTGTCACACACTGAATTTATAATAATTGTAATAATTATTACGTTTCAAATAATTCCTTCTGAAATTGTGTTTATGTGTAAATGAAGGGGATGGGGGGGGCTTGAATTTTTTTTATTCTGCAAAAGGGGGGCCCGGCAGAAAAAGTTTGGGAACCACTGGAGTAATCAATGCGAGAGACTCGAGAATGGAGTGGATCAGAGAGGCAAAACTACTGACCTGTTCAGGACATCAAAGTGCAGGTTAGTTTCATCTGTAAATAGGCTAACTTACTGTAGTTTTGTCTTTGTTTATTTAGTTAAGTGCTAGCAACTCTTAGCAGTAGCCAGAGGATTAATAATAGCTACTGTAAACTAAACTATATCTAATATCATCACTCAAAATACTGTATGCTAAAGGACATTATTATCTACTGTAAAGTTACAGTAGTAATTTAGCAAACAAATGTTATAAGACATCGTTTTATAATACGTTTAGAGGGAGCTAGGGCAGATAACATCACAACCTTTACGACAATTAAAACCAAAAACCATGGTTACTGTAGTTAAACCATGGTAACCACTTAACTATGGTTTGCTACACTAACCATAGACTAACCATGAAATTTGTAGTAAAATTATGGTTGTAAATTAATCCGCCAAAAAAAACAAAAAAAAAAAAAAAAAACGGTAAATTTTGGTAAGAGAAAAATGACTCGTGATGCAATAACATGTTCAGTATTAGATTTTTTCTGTAAAGATATTGTCATAATGTAATTATTATTGTACTAATTTTGACATTTAGGCAATTTAGAAAATATAGTTTTCCATTGCTTCTGAATTTGTTGTGGGTGTATGGGATGGCATGGAAGAGTGTGAGATTTCCCGGCCTGAAATTTTTGTCCAAGTCCCGCCCTGTCCTACATAGTGGTTCTTCAGCCTCGATGTATTCATTAGCTAGCACAATTTTAAATACAAGTTATTTTATATTAATGTGTCAGTATGACGTGAGGTCCAGTTACCAGCGTGACACTAAAACAGGCAGTAGTCATGGGTACTTTTTACTTAAGTACATGTCAGAGCTAATACTTCTTTACTTTAACTTGAGTTAAAAAGTGTAGTCAGTACTTCTACTTTTACCAGAGTATTTTTAAAAATGAGTATCTGTACTTCTACTTGAGTGAAGGATGTGTGTACTTTTGCCATCTCTGGCCTCCTTGCTTTTCAAGCTTTCGTACAGTTTGTGGAGACGTTTGTAACAGAATCAGAGCTCTACTGCCATCTGCTGATTTTTCATGCAGTTGGTGTTTTATACCTTCATTGGTTGTTTAATGCTAGATTATTCTGTGCCAGAGTAAAACCAAGTAAGACACTTGCAGTAAAATTAGGAATTATAAGTTCAAAACCATTTTTTTTTTTCTGTCATAAATGTTTGTCCTTTTGTTCACCTGAAGACTAGTGGCAGCTCCACCATAGGCCACTAGATGCCACTACAATCTTGCAGGTGGTTTGCAGGCAGCTCCTTTTGATGATAAACTCAGACAGTGGGACTGTTTCAAAGGTTGCAGATGCTTTGAACTTTGTAAAATTTGCATGCATGGTTAGATCTCTTCAACATTTAGGTAAGCCAAGAATCTGGATTCAGATTCTTTATCAGGTTTTGTCAGAGGACATATGTTTTGTTTGGTATCCAAAACCAGTTAAAATATCTACATTAAAGGAGAAGTCCACTTCCAGAACAACAGTTTACAGATGATGTACTCACCCCCTTGTCATCCAAGATGTTCATGTCTTTCTTTCCTCAGTCGTAAATAAATAGTTTTTTGAGGAAAACATTTCAGGATTTTTCTCCATATAATGGACTGATATGGTGCCCCGAGTTTGAACTGCCAAAATGCAGTTTCACTGTGGCTTCAAATGATCGGAAATGCAGTTGTAAACAATCCCAGCTGAGGAAGAATGGTCTTATCTAGCGAAACGATCGGTTATTTTCATAAAAATAATACAATTGATATACTTTTTAATGTCAAACGCTTGTCTTGTCTTGCTCTCCCTGAACTCTGTGTATTCTGCCTCAAGACAGTTAGGGTATGTTGAAAAAGTCTGATCGTATTTTCTCCCTCAACTTCAAAATCGTCCTGTATTGCTGTTTTACCTTTTTTGTTGAGGGTGTTTGATCTTCTTTGCATGTTCACTTTGCAAAGACTGGGTCGAAACTTCTGCAGCGATGTAGGATGATTTTGAAATGATTTTTGAAGTTTGAAGAAAGAAAGGCATGGACATCTTGGATGACAAGGGGGTGAGTACATTATCTGTAAATTGTTGTTCTGGAAGTGAACTTCACCTTTAATAATATAGTAGTTAATAAATTATTATTCATAGTATTATATGAGCCAAAAGGTTTGCAGAGGAATCATTCAGAGAAAACAGGAGATGAAGTGATAGTAAGAATGAGCAGGTTTTATTGAATAATCCTAGTTCTTTCATTTTCAGTCTTGAATTAAAGCAATGGAAATTGACTGCTTTACAGCATCGCCATGTGATGTTAAAAACCTTAAAATGGAGATTTGTCCTTATCTCTCACAAAGACAAATATCCATTGAAACCAAATAATCATAAGATAAGATAACCACACTAAATCATAAGATTTATCTACTATAGCAAGTGTTAGCAAGTGTGAAAATAAAAATCAATAACTGGTAAATGACATATAAATAAATTAACATATAAATAAATGACAAAAACATAAAAAATAAAACAAAAAAATAATTGTATGGTTGCTCTCATTAATCTACACACAGATTGCTACAATTTAAATCCTTTAAATTTTCAGCATTTTCTTTACATTCACATTCAAACTTGTTCGAACATTTTAGTCATATTATTTAGTTACATTCATACATTTTAGTTACATAAATTTTGTATAGTAATTTACAACCAATCATGTTTATGCAGTGATTGCAAGATTTCAAATATTTAACTTAACCTATACAGAAAATGTGTGAATCATATATGAACAATAGAGTTTATCATGGAAATCAGTAGGCTAATATTAACATGTTGATTGCTACGTTACAGATGTATCCTGTGTAAGCATCTCATTAAATTAAAATACAAGTTTAACAGTGTCATACAGCAGAAGGCTGAAGAAAGGTGCGGTTGCTTTTATATTGAATTCATGTAGTTAGACATAGAGCTGGGAAAATCTCAGAATTAATTTACCAGCAGATGGAAGCAAACCACCAGCAGGATCAGAAATAATGTACTGGAAGTGCAAAATATGCCCAGACAATCACTACAAGAAAAAACATACGTATAAATATTAATACACTATCAGCTGCAAGAGAAAACGTGAATTCCATCTCAGTTTGATACTCTATGGTTTGGAATGTAAAATGCTATTGTACATTAAAACAGAAGCAGCCCTTGCTTCTGATTAGTCAGCGCCAGTAGCTATTCGTTATTTTTGCTGCATAGCAACCTTCTGTAATGGTACAGAGATGTGTTCTAGCAGAAGGATGGCAGTTAATGAAATTGGCTAATATATTAACATTTCAATGAATCTGTTAATGAGCGGGGGCATGTTTGTTTGCATTGTTTAATTTCACTTGAATGGATATGCGAAAGTTTGGGGAACCCTAGCAGAGTCTGTGAAAATGTGAATAATATTAACAAAATAAGAGAGATCATACAAAATGCATGTTATTTTTATTTAGTACTGTCCTGAGTAAGATATTTTACATAAAAGATGTTTACACAAGAAAAAAAAAAATCTGAAATTGTTAAAATAACCCCCTGCAAACGTTTGGGAACTCTTGGTTCTTGATACTGCATGTGGTTACGAGTATGATCTATGACTGTTTTTTTTTTGTTTTGTGATGATTGTTCATGAGTCCCTTGTGTCACAAATCCACCACACTGTCTGTCACTCAATCCAGTTTCACCAACTACATTTCCCAGAATCCTTCCAGGCTCACGTTTGTCTCACCAGCCACAGTCACTCGTTCCCAATCACCTGATTACAGATCACGAACACCTGTGCACCCAATCACCACCACAGTATTAAGACCTACCTGTTTGCTTCACTCACCGGCTGGTATCAAAGTCACTCACTTTACAGGTGGATGTATGCTTCTCCATTAGTGGAATTGCTCCATGAGGATTTCCTGGAGGACTCTGGCTTGAACGGATCTGTGAAGGAAGGATATTCAGACACTTTAAGGGAAGTGACTGACTTGCTCTTGTCTCGTCCTGTCCCTTCTGAATCTCACGTCACCTTGCCAGCTCACCCGATGTCGAGATCCTCCACATGCCGGGCCACTGACCGCAGCCACCCTTCCACGATTTTCTGTGGTCACAAATGGGGGCCCTACAACGTTAACCTGGGGTCAAAGCTGGCAGACCCAGCAATCACTTCAGTTCGATTGGCGCTGAAATCCGCTAGTTGTCCTCTGAAGCCCACTCACGTCAAGCCCGCCGCTCCAGGGCCTGCTCACGTCAAGCCCGCCTTCCCAGAGCCAGTCCACAAGATGGCCGCCCAGCCAGAGCACCCGGCCGGGAAGGCTATCTCGCCCGAATCCAGTTCCCTCGTCACGGCCAGGAGTGCCGTTCCATGCGCTAACGAATCCAGTTCCCTCGTCACGGCCAGGAGTGCCGTTCATGAGTCAAGTCAAGTTAGAGCTGTTTTTCCTGCGTCAAGACAAGTCAGAGCTGCTCTTCCTAAGGCAAGTCAAGTTAAAGCTGTCGTTCCTGAGTCAAAGTAGCAGCTTTGTTTCCTGAGTCAAGTCAAGTCAAGTCAAGTCACTGCTGATCTCCTTGAATCAAGTCAAGTCACTGTAGAGCTCCAGGAGTCAGGTCAAGTCACTGCTGATCTCCATGAGCCAAGTCAAGTCACTACTGGCCTCCACGAACCAAGTCAAGTCACAGCTGACCTCCATGAACCAAGTCAGATCATAGCCAGTCACCACGAACCAAGTCAAGCCACAGTCGATATTCATGAGCCAAGTCAAGTTATTATTGTTGTTTCAGAGTCAAGTCAAGACACGGCCGTTATTCCAGAGTTAAGTCAAGACACGGCTGTTGTCCCAGAGTCCGTTCAAGACACAGCTGTTGTTCCAGAGTGAAGTCAAGATACGGCCGTTATTCCAGAGTCAAGTCCAGTGCGCCCTCCTGAGCTGGAGCTGCCTCCAGTACGCCCTCCAGAGCCGGAGCTGCCTCCAGCGTGCCCTCCAGAGCCTGTGCTTCCCCCGGTGCTGCCCGAGCGCCCTCCAGAGCCGACGCCGCCCATGCGCCCTCCAGAGCCTGTGGTTCCTCCTGCGCCGCCCAAGCGCCCTCCAGAGCCGGCGCCGCCTGAACGCCCTCCAGAGCCTGTGCTTCCTCCTGCACCGCCTGGGCACCCTCCGGGTTCAAACATTCACTGATTCTCCAGAAGGAAACACAATGCTTTAAGAGCTGGGGGGTGAAAACTTTTTGAATTTGAAGATCAAGGTAAATTGTACTTAATTTGTCTTCTGGGAAACATGGAAGTATCTTCCCTTGCTTCCGAAGGGCATTACTAAATGGAAAAATGTATACATTTCAACAAAATAAGAAAAATCTGGACATCTTCATCCTGTTTCCTTCTGGAGCATCGGTGAATGTTTGAACCCTTTTTAATAGTTGTGTTTGAGTCCCTTGGTGTGAAAAGATGCATCTTAAAATCATACAGTCACTGCTGGAAAGGGTTAAAATATGTAAAACACGCTGAAAAACTGAAGAATTTGCAGTACCTGGAGGATTTTTTCTGAATAACAGTGCTCAGTTTAACTGTTTAGAACAAACAAAGGACTCATGAACAGCCATCACAAAAAAACAACAACAAAAACAGTCGTTGATCATCCAGGTAACCACACACAGTATAAAGAACCAAGGATTCCCAAACTTTTGTATGGGGTTATTGTAATAATTTCAGCTATTTTCTTTTTTGTCTTGTTGACAGTATGCAAGCATCTTTTATGTAAAATATCTTACTCAGGACAGTACTAAATGAAAAAGGAAAAAAAAAAAAACATGCATTTTGTATGAGCTATCTTATTTTGTTTGTTATTTAATTATTCACTTTTTAACAGATTCTGCAAGGGGTTCCCAAACTTTTGCATAAAACTGTATGTGGATGCTATTGTCCGGTTGTAAGAGTAGTTAAAAGAATATATTTACCTTGTAGCACATGGTCCCTGCTTGGCAACTGCATCAGATGAAATCCTGAAGTTCTTCACTGTCACTTTAGGGCAGGGTAGAGAGTTTTTCTTCAGTAGCCCTGAGATATCTGGATTTGTGAACAACAAAACTCTAAATGCTCTCAGAAATGTGCAAGTTTTGTAAAATTTGAATCCTTGTCGTCATCATTCTAATTCTGCTCAATCTACTTCTAATAGAGTGTTTTATTTAGCATGAAATTGCTCTCTGAAGTTACTTCACAAAACCTACCTTGAATGGTGAGGAGAAATATGATGTCACCACCCCTGATAAACTCTCTTCTAGTGAGATCTTCTCTCATTACGGCATATTCATAGCCCAAAAAAATACCCACGTATACAGCCTCATTGCCAATGACAACTCGAGTTCCAGTATTTCGAGGATTGTCCCAGTGTTGTTTTCCATCTGTTACAACAAAATATGACTTTTAGGCCCTTCAACACTACATATAATAATAACCTTGATCTTGATCAGAAATGCTGCATGTAAAAATGTTGTGAGAGAAAAATAATCAGATTCTTGCCTGAAGAAGCTGATGCAGGGTCAGTTGTGAAGCTTTTCTCAGAGGACATGCGCTTCTGTATGTGTGGATTCTGGTCAAACATCTGGAAGGTTATTTGTCTCCATGGACAAGGCCACTGCAACTGGTTATCATATATACCAGATACCAGACGAAAATATATTGAAAGGTAATTCTGATACACAGTTAAGCTAGCCTGAAAGCGATAACCATCACTGGAGTAATACAACGGACTGTACACCCTAGTGCCAGACACACTGTTGTTCAAAACCTTCTCAAAGTCTCTTATCTGCCATATGTGGGGACACTCAGTCTCTGAAATATTGATATCATCCAGTGAAAATCCTCCACTGGAGTTTCCAGCTCCTTTACGGGCTTCAAATACAACTTGGAAGGTTTTATTTGCATTCAGTGGCACATGATGCAGCTTCCAGTAATTACCAGGGGGTCCTGAATGAAATTACATTGTCAATAACATTAAATATTTAAAGGAGCATCTTGAAATACTGGCTTATATGTTTTGTAATATGCAAAAGACCTGTGATCTGATCCATAAGTGTGAGAGTTCCTCTGTCGTCTGCTTCATTCTGGTACTCTCGGATCCAGATGTTGAGCTGATCAGACTCATGACCACTGTGATAATAGTAGAACTGCAGGCACTGGACTTTGCAGTCTCTTTTAGGACTCATTATCTTGCTCTCTATTCTGGCTGTGTCCCCCTCATTTTTGCCCTCAGTGCTGAAGTGCATGAAGAAAGACATCCCTGCAGACATTAAAATAGGTGTATAGATGTGTGAAACTGGATGGTACAGTGACTGCAACTGTGGTTGTAAGTGGGGCATTACTTTTTGGGCAGTAAAAATATAGTTTATTTACATCCTGAAGTCTCTTTCTGTGAAAAAACACACTGTCAAAACAGGCACTTTTTGTTGACTGACTGTAACAGATCTCACCATTTTGTTCTTTGTATGTGTGGTCAGTTACATTGATGCCACTCACTGACTTCACTCTCTGCCAGCCATAATCAGCAGCAGAACAGACGCTCATCTGACACAGAGATTCATCATCAAAACTGCAGTGATCAAGGAAAGAGATGGATGAATCTGTAACACAAATATGTTTTAGGCAAAATCAATTTAGTACTTATACATAACGTTTTTTATGGTCTCCCTTATATCAGACCTTCCTACTGAGACATTTAACAAAAACCAACAACAGTACTTTAATCTTCTTGGTCAATTCATGGTCACACTTTATTTCAAGGTCCAATTCACACTATTAACAAACAATCACAACTTTTGCCTCAATAAACTTCTAATTTACTACATGTAGTTTTCAAGGTAGTTAGTAAATTTTGGGTAAATCTAACTATGCAGTCTTTGGTCTTATTAATCTATTATTTGTTCCAGAGCAAACAAATTTGGCCAAGGGCAAAATCTCATTACGATATATTTTGTTACTTCAATAGGCAAGTTGATATTCTGATCATATTTTTTTTCCAATCATGTTTTACCAATTCCAAACCACATTAATCTTAATAACTAATACTTTTGTATTTAATCATTTATAAGTGATAAACACTTATCCATGAAGGCTGGAAGTGAAAAACTCATATTCAGGTGTGCGTAATTATTAAGCAGGTTTTCTTTTACAGATAATATTTATTTTCTTTTAAAGATAATATTTTTGCAGATAATAATAAAAAGAGATTTAACTCAAAAATTGTTAAATGCCCATGAGAAGGATGCAACATCTTTTATATATATGCCCCAAATAAAAAACTGGGGGAAAAACTCACTGCATTTATAGAGTTTGTTGAGCTCAATCACATCATATTCACTCATGTCCAAGCGCTGACCAATCACATCTTGGAACTCAGGACGCTTGGTAATGATTGTGGATCCATTACCGTTGCTGAAGTAATTTTTATCATAATGCATCAGAGAGTAGTAGTCATATGGGGTGTCTTGGGTGGTGGACGTGTTCTCACTGTATTTCTTGAAACTGCTCTCCTTTCCTGAAAATAATGAATTATTTATGTTTTTTTTTAATAAGGAATGGCTTAATTAAGTGCTGATTAGATAAATGGACACTGCAATCAGTATGTTTGTATGTATCATTAATTAATGACATACAGTAATAGTGATTACAATAATTAAAGAACTGTTTCACTTTTTTCCTAAGTTACAAAAAACAATAACAACCTGTAATGATGTTTTTAAAATTGATGGTCACATAATCATCTCTGTCATATCTTAACTCCTCATGCCAGAATCCCAGTGCATGGAGAAACACATGCTCAACAATGGCTTTTGTTCCACAGTCGTTTCCAATGGAAAGAGTCTGAGCTCCAGGAAATGTGTGACCAACATATGACCAACACCTGAAAAACAAGTGAGAAATCACGTTCACGTAGGATTTTTTACAAAAAAGTACCCAAAAGTGTCAAATAACACAAATAAAAGTATTATGTGCAGTAGTGACCCAACAACGTTAAATGTTAATGTCCTCTTTTCTTTTATGTTGTTGTCTGTCCATTTAATTAATAATTGTATAAATATTATATTTTTTCAAAAGCATTTACAAGTAATACAAATGTACCCAGTCTTTTGACTTGGAGTTTATTTATTGATATTCAGTACAGCATAATGTAGGCTAGTGTATATATAACTAATATTGTTTTTTAACTGGAACCATACTGTACCCGTCACGACTCTCCACAGAGATGTAGGAAATGTCTTCTGGTGTTCTGGGCTTAAAGTCAATACATGATTTCAGTCTGAACTGCTCAAAGGCTCTCAAAATGACTCCTTTATAGTTCAAACCTATAGCAACGGAAAACATATGAGCGTTAATTTAAATACTACCTTAAAAGTTCATTTAACTTGATTTAAGTGAAGTTTTCTTACTGAGATCCACACTCAGCTCATAGGGGATGGTAATATTCCACCGGTACCGATTCCCAAGAATGGCGTTCCTTTGATTAGGCTTTAAAGCAGATTGTTTTAAGTATCCTGGGAGGACTGTAAATGCTTATTTCTGAATTATCCAATATTGTAATTATAGGTAGTCTTGGAACAGAACTCACCATCATGATGTCTCCTTCTCTGAGATTTAAACCTAATACCAAAAGAAATTTCAGGTCACAGTGAATATGCTTGAATAAAACAGGAGCAAAATCATTCTTAAAAAAACAAAAATAGATATAAGTTAACCTTAATGGTTGTATAAAGGTATCTGAGGTAAAACAATAGTTTTACCTTTGTTTATATCTGGAATGTCCTTCCATTCCCCATCAATGCCTTTGAGGAAAATATAATGAAGAAAAAACAGAGAGGGAATCAGAATTGTGTGCATTGAGTGCTCTACAATAATGTAATTTAAGTGAAACAGCCTGAAAGTAAAATGATAAAAGGCCAATCACATCATCAGACAGAAATGTGCAGCCAAAACATGATATTATACCGACTCACATATTACATATTACAATAACTTTACAACAGATTAAGGTCAGTGACTGTGCTGTACTTACTAACTGTATCTGGTGGGGGCTGAAAACATATGATACGAAAACAGCATTCAGACATTAAGAAAAATAGATTTAAAAATCAACCGTTATATACCACTTATACAATAGCAATGTGTTATACGTTATCCACTATCCAACTTACCATAGATGAAGCTGGGCAAAAAGCCAAACTCAGCAAAAGAAACACACTTAAATGCATTTTCGCTGGAAATAATAAAGATTACATTTTAACCTTGAGTTATTGAGTTTCATCTAATCATTTAAAAATTTGCAAGCAAAAGGGACACACTAAGATCATTTCTTAGATTTATAATGTTTAAATATTAATATTTCAGGTACATTTAGAGATCACAATATATTTAATTAAACTTTAAAAACAAAGAATGCATACCAATTTTCTGTAATGCAGCTGAACATAAATCTGTCACTCGATCACCAGTTTGACAGTATCGCTACTTGATGTATATATACTGCATGTAGTATGACAGCAAAATATCAGTATTTGATTATTCAAATGTAACTAATCAGAAATGTCATTTGAATATGCAAATAGTTCTGTTATTGCTCATACTGAACTTTTATTTACATACATTCTAAACAATAAAGGTGTTCAGAAAATCCAAAAGAAGAAAGCCATAGAATGACTGTTTTCTTTCTTGAAAGACCCATCTTATCTTTAAATATTTATTTTGTTTTATTCGCTTAGTTGACAGGGACATTGTACATTAATAAAACATTTCTGTAAATGTACAGAAATATTCTGTAAATGAAGAGTTTATTTGCAAAAACAGATAACTTAGTTACGTTTTTTTTACATTTTCAAAAATCATGTTTCTTTTTTATTATGTTTTCACGGTTTTGATTGTGTTTTATTGTGTTAGTTAACTGCATTTTGTTGTTGTTGTT
>CM070012.1:36221772-36227031 GCA_036247105.1 Cirrhinus mrigala | reverse complement strand
CCTAACCCTAACCCTAACCCTAACCCTAACCCTAACCCTAACCCTAACCCTAACCCTAACCCTAACCCTAACCCTAACCCTAACCCTAACCCTAACCCTAACCCTAACCCTAACCCTAACCCTAACCCTAACCTAACCCTAACCCTAACCTAACCCTAACCCTAACCCTAACCCTAACCCTAACCCTAACCCTAACCCTAACCCTAACCCTAACCCTAACCCTAACCCTAACCCTAACCCTAACCCTAACCCTAACCCTAACCCTAACCCTAACCCTAACCCTAACCCTAACCCTAACCCTAACCCTAACCCTAACCCTAACCCTAACCCTAACCCTAACCCTAACCCTAACCCTAACCCTAACCCTAACCCTAACCCTAACCCTAACCCTAACCCTAACCCTAACCCTAACCCTAACCCTAACCCTAACCCTAACCCTAACCCTAACCCTAACCCTAACCCTAACCCTAACCCTAACCCTAACCCTAACCCTAACCCTAACCCTAACCCTAACCCTAACCCTAACCCTAACCCTAACCCTAACCCTAACCCTAACCCTAACCCTAACCCTAACCCTAACCCTAACCCTAACCCTAACCCTAACCCTAACCCTAACCCTAACCCTAACCCTAACCCTAACCCTAACCCTAACCCTAACCTAACCCTAACCCTAACCCTAACCCTAACCCTAACCCTAACCCTAACCCTAACCCTAACCCTAACCCTAACCCTAACCCTAACCCTAACCCTAACCCTAACCCTAACCCTAACCCTAACCCTAACCCTAACCCTAACCCTAACCCTAACCCTAACCCTAACCCTAACCCTAACCCTAACCCTAACCCTAACCCTAACCCTAACCCTAACCCTAACCCTAACCCTAACCCTAACCCTAACCCTAACCCTAACCCTAACCCTAACCCTAACCCTAACCCTAACCCTAACCCTAACCCTAACCCTAACCCTAACCCTAACCCTAACCCTAACCCTAACCCTAACCCTAACCCTAACCCTAACCCTAACCCTAACCCTAACCCTAACCCTAACCCTAACCCTAACCCTAACCCTAACCCTAACCCTAACCCTAACCCTAACCCTAACCCTAACCCTAACCCTAACCCTAACCCTAACCCTAACCCTAACCCTAACCCTAACCCTAACCCTAACCCTAACCCTAACCCTAACCCTAACCCTAACCCTAACCCTAACCCTAACCCTAACCCTAACCCTAACCCTAACCCTAACCCTAACCCTAACCCTAACCCTAACCCTAACCCTAACCCTAACCCTAACCCTAACCCTAACCCTAACCCTAACCCTAACCCTAACCCTAACCCTAACCCTAACCCTAACCCTAACCCTAACCCTAACCCTAACCCTAACCCTAACCCTAACCCTAACCCTAACCCTAACCCTAACCCTAACCCTAACCCTAACCCTAACCCTAACCCTAACCCTAACCCTAACCCTAACCCTAACCCTAACCCTAACCCTAACCCTAACCCTAACCCTAACCCTAACCCTAACCCTAACCCTAACCCTAACCCTAACCCTAACCCTAACCCTAACCCTAACCCTAACCCTAACCCTAACCCTAACCCTAACCCTAACCCTAACCCTAACCCTAACCCTAACCCTAACCCTAACCCTAACCCTAACCCTAACCCTAACCCTAACCCTAACCCTAACCCTAACCCTAACCCTAACCCTAACCCTAACCCTAACCCTAACCCTAACCCTAACCCTAACCCTAACCCTAACCCTAACCCTAACCCTAACCCTAACCCTAACCCTAACCCTAACCCTAACCCTAACCCTAACCCTAACCCTAACCCTAACCCTAACCCTAACCCTAACCCTAACCCTAACCCTAACCCTAACCCTAACCCTAACCCTAACCCTAACCCTAACCCTAACCCTAACCCTAACCCTAACCCTAACCCTAACCCTAACCCTAACCCTAACCCTAACCCTAACCCTAACCCTAACCCTAACCCTAACCCTAACCCTAACCCTAACCCTAACCCTAACCCTAACCCTAACCCTAACCCTAACCCTAACCCTAACCCTAACCCTAACCCTAACCCTAACCCTAACCCTAACCCTAACCCTAACCCTAACCCTAACCCTAACCCTAACCCTAACCCTAACCCTAACCCTAACCCTAACCCTAACCCTAACCCTAACCCTAACCCTAACCCTAACCCTAACCCTAACCCTAACCCTAACCCTAACCCTAACCCTAACCCTAACCCTAACCCTAACCCTAACCCTAACCCTAACCCTAACCCTAACCCTAACCCTAAACCCTAACCCTAACCCTAACACCTAGACATATAGGACTATTACATATATTGGGGGCCAATACCCTAACTCGCGCCTGTGCGCTAGAGAACGCACCTATGCAATCGAAACCCGCCCCCCAATTAGTATACACACCAAATTTGGAGCTCTAGCACTTACGGTTCAAAAGTTAAGGGGGGGGGGCACTTCGGGGGGGGGCACTCTTCGCATTTACCTATATAACCTAACCCTAACCCTAACCCTAACCCTAACCCTAACCCTAACCCTAACCCTAACCCTAACCCTAACCCTAACCCTAACCCTAACCCTAACCCTAACCCTAACCCTAACCCTAACCCTAACCCTGAAACCCTAACCCTAACCCTAACCCTAGCACCCTAAACCTCGAACCCTAACCCTAACCCTAGCACCCTGAAACTCGAACCCTAACCCTAACCCTAGCACCTGAAACTCCAACCCTAGCCCTAGCCCTAGCACCTAAACCTCGAACCCTACCCTAACCCTAGCACCTGAAACCTCGAACCCTAACCCTAGCCCTAGCACCTGGAAACTCGAACCCTAGCCCTAGCACATAGACATATAGGACTATTACATATATTTGGGGGGCAATACCATAACTCGGCGCCTGTGGCGCTAGAGAGACGGCACCTAGTGCAATCGAAAGCCCGCCCCCCAATTAGTATACACACCAAATTTGGGAGCTCTAGCACTTACGGTTCAAAAGTTAAGGGGGGGGGGCACTTCGGGGGGGGGCACTCTTCGCATTTATCTATATAACCTAACCCTAACCCTAACCCTAACCCTAACCCTAACCCTAACCTAACCTAACCCTAACCCTAACCCTAACCCTAAACTCGAACCCTAGCCCTAGCCCTAGCACCTGGAAACTCGAACCCTAGCCCTAGCCCTAGCACCTGAAACTCGAACCCTAGCCCTAGCCCTAGCACCTGGAAACTCGAACCCTAGCCCTAGCCCTAGCACCTGGAAACTCGAACCCTAGCCCTAGCCCTAGCACCTGGAAACTCGAACCCTAGCCCTAGCACATAGACATATAGGACTATTACATATATTTGGGGGGCAATACCATAACTCGGCGCCTGTGGCGCTAGAGAGACGGCACCTAGTGCAATCGAAAGCCCGCCCCCCAATTAGTATACACACCAAATTTGGGAGCTCTAGCACTTACGGTTCAAAAGTTAAGGGGGGGGGGCACTTCGGGGGGGGGCACTCTTCGCATTTATCTATATAACCTAACCCTAACCCTAACCCTAACCCTAACCTAACCCTGACCCTAACCCTAACCCTAACTAAGTCCAACCCCACCCAACCCAACCCAAAACACTAAGTCCCACCCACCCAAACACTAAGTCCAACCCAAATATAACTAAGTCCCACCCAACCCAAAACACTAAGTCCAACCCCACCCAACCCAACCCAAAACTCTAAGTCCCACCCACCCAAACACTAACCCTAACCCAAATATAACTAAGTCCCACCCAACCCAAAACACTAAGTCCAACCCCACCCAACCCAACCCAAAACTCTAAGTCCCACCCACCCAAACACTAACCCTAACCCAAATATAACTAAGTCCAACCCCACCCAACCCAACCCAAAACACTAAGTCCCACCCACCCAAACACTAAGTCCAACCCAAATATAACTAAGTCCCACCCAACCCAAAACACTAAGTCCAACCCCACCCAACCCAACCCAAAACTCTAAGTCCCACCCAACCCAACCCAAAACACTAAGTCCAACCCAAATATAACTAAGTCCAACCCAACCCAAAACACTAAGTCCAACCCAAATATAACTAAGTCCAACCCAACCCAAAACACTAAGTCCAACCCAAATATAACTAAGTCCAACCCAACCCAACCCGACCCAACCCAAAACACTAAGTCCAACCCAAATATAACTAAGTCCAACCCAACCCAACCCAACCCAAAACACTAAGTCCAACCCAAATATAACTAAGTCCCACCCCACCCCACCCCACCCAACCCAACCCAACCCAACCCAACCCAACCCAAAACACTAAGTCCCGCCCAAATATAACTAAGTCCCCCCCCCCCCCCTCCCCCCTCCCCCTCCCCCTCCCCCTCCCCCTCCCCCTCCCCCTCCAAGAAACTTAGGGAAAAAAAAAAAAAAAAAAAAAAAAAAAAAACAGCTGTATAGAGAAGTTGAACCCTAACCCTAGAACCTGGAAACTCGAACCCTAATCAGCTGTATAGAGAAGTTGAACCCTAACCCTAGAACCTGGAAACTCGAACCCTAATCAGCTGTATAGAGAAGTTGAACCCTAGCCCTAGCACCTGGAAACTCGAACCCTAGCCCTAGCCCTAGCACCTGGAAACTCGAACCCTAGCCCTAGCCCTAGCACCTGGAAACTCGAACCCTAGCCCTAGCCCTAGCACCTGGAAACTCGAACCCTAGCCCTAGCCCTAGCACCTGGAAACTCGAACCCTAGCCCTAGCCCTAGCACCTGGAAACTCGAACCCTAGCCCTAGCCCTAGCACCTGGAAACTCGAACCCTAGCCCTAGCACATAGACATATAGGACTATTACATATATTTGGGGGGGCAATACCATAACTCGGCGCCTGGTGGCGCTAGAGAGACGGCACCTAGTGCAATCGAAAGCCCGCCCCCCAATTAGTATACACACCAAATTTGGGAGCTCTAGCACTTACGGTTCAAAAGTTAAGGGGGGGGGGCACTTCGGGGGGGGGCACTCTTCGCATTTATCTATATAACCTAACCCTAACCTAACCCTAACCCTAACCCTAACCCTAACCCTAACCCCTAACCCTAACCCTAACCTAACCTAACCTAACCCTAACCCTAACCCTAACCCTAACCTAACCCTAACTAACCCTAACCTAACCCTAACCCTAACCCTAACCTAACCCTAACCCTAACCCTAACCCTAACCCTAACCCTAACCCTAACC
>CM070012.1:35734272-36219272 GCA_036247105.1 Cirrhinus mrigala | reverse complement strand
TAATTTTTAAGCTCTGTGGGCCTTGGGGATCATTTTGGGAGCCGTGGGACATGTCTGGGCAAGTCCCAGAGCGGGCAGTTGAAGTGTGTGCCAGTGCACAACCTAGCGTTGGACTTTGTCTAAGCTATGGAATTTTTGAGCCCCTAACCCTGACCTCTGGACTTTTTCACCCCTAACCTGGTCTGACCCCTGGATTCTTAAATACCTGACACCTAGAGATGGTAGCCCTAGGGCGAGCACCCCTATTTAATTTACATCCTTGTTATGCAGCCCTAGCATGGTGAACCCTGAGTGCTCTAGCCCTAATTTCATTAATTATATTTTATTTGTTTATGCATTTATTTTGATGATGGAGTTTATTTAGTACTAGTGTATATTCAGTTATCTTTTAATCCAAAAAACATAAAGACAGAGTATGAAAGAGGGGTCAAAAGGTCGTTAAAAAGGACACAGACACACATAGACAATATTCAGGAAAATACACAGAAATAAGACGAGTGGAGCGGCTGTTGGAGAGAGTTGTCATGAAGTGGACCTGAAGCGGGCTTCGGAAATGTGGGCCAGCGCCTAACCGAGGTCAGACCTGGTCTGACCCCTGGATTCTTAAATACCTAACCATCGTACACCTAGGAGGTGCAACCCTAAGACGGTGAACCCTCAGTGCTCTAGCCCTAATTTATAATTCCATTTATTCATTTACCACCTTTTAATTCTAGAAACATATATTTATTGATTACAATGTGAGAGGGGTCAAAAGATCAGAGAATGGTGTGCGGATGAATGACTGTTTAATCTTCGAAACCTGTTTAATGAAGAATATACAAAATTCTAATCATGGACATTAATTAATTCATACATATTATATTAATAGAAGTACAAAAATACATGTATTATACAGAATTTTAAATAAATATTAATAAAGATATACACCTAGATTGATATATACACACATAGATAGAGTCCATACAGACTAGGACACAGACACCCTAAGACAACATTCAGAAAAATATACAGAGAACTTAGAAATGTAGAGAATATTCTTTTAAATAGGGACTAAAACGGGCTTTTGAAATGTGGGCCAGTGCCTATATGGGGTCACACATAAATACCTAAACAACACTTGCACTCTTTTTGCTACTTTTGACAGACTAACAAAACCCCCCTAGTCAGATTCCCAGTGAAATGCTCTCCGACAGCAAATGCAGTGAGTTTGCTTCCTTCTTTTCCGAGAAGATCAATAATATCAGAAAGGTGATTAGCACATCCTCAACTTATTCAGAGCTCAGACCGGTTCGAACGCAATTTCAAAAAGAAGTCACTATGTCTGTTTTTGAAACAACTGATGGCAAAACTTTGGAAGAAACAACACAGCACCTTAAATACTCAACCTGCAACCTTGACACACTTCCCACATCTTTTTTCAAAAGCGTGTTTAACTGTTTAAAAGCGGATCTCTTAGAAGTGGTGAACGCCTCACTTCTTTCTGGGACTTTTCCAAACTCCCTGAACAATCTTGATAACACCATATTGAGCAACTACAGACCAATATCAAATCTTCCTTTTATAGGCAAGATTATTGAAAAGGTAGTTTTCAATCAGTTGAACAACTACTTAAACTCAAATGGATACCTGGACAATTTTCAATCTGGTTTCCGACCGCATCACAGTACAGAGATGGCGCTCGTTAAGATAATAAATGATATTCGCCTAAATTCTGATTCTGGCAAAATATCAGTGCTGGTACTACTAGATCTTAGTGCTGCGTTTGACACTGTCGATCATAACATTCTTACAGAGAGACTGGAAAACTGGGTTGGGCTTTCTGGGATGGCTCTCAGTTGGTTCAGGTCATACTTAGAAGGGAGAGGTTATTATGTGAGTATAGCGGAGCATCAATCTAAGTGGACGTCCATGGCATGCGGAGTCCCTCAAGGCTCAATTCTTGCGCCGCTCTTGTTTAGCCTGTATATGCTCCCACTGAGTCAAATAATGAGAAAGAACCAAACTGCCTATCACAGCTATGCTGATGATACCCAGATTTACCTAGCCTTATCGCCAAATGACTACAGCCCCATTGATTCCCTCTGCAAATGCATTGATGAAATTAACAGTTGGATGTGCCAGAACTTCCTTTAGTTAAACAAGGAGAAAACTGAAATCCTGACATTGCAAGAATTAGGTGTTTTGTTTCCAGTCAAAACTTGGAGAAACTTGTTCATGCCTTTATCACAAGCAGGGTGGATTATTGTAATGGTCTCCTCACTGGCCTTCCCAAGAAGACCATTAGACAGCTGCAGCTCATCCAGAACGCTGCTGCCAGCATTCTGACTAGAACCAGAAAATCTGAGCATATCACACCAGTCCTCAGGTCCCTACACTGGCTTCCAGTTTTATTTAGAATTGATTTTAAAGTACTTTTACTCGTTTATAAATCACTCAATGGCCTAGGACCTAAATACGTTGCAGATATGCTCACTGAATATAAACCTAACAGAACACTCAGATCATTAGGATCGAGTCAGTCAGAAATACCAAGGGTTCACACAAAACAAGGGGAATCCGCTTTTAGCCATTATGCTGTCCGCAGTTGGAATCAGCTTCCAGAAGAGATCAAATGTGCTAAAACATTAGCTTCATTTAAATCTACACTCAAAACTCATTTGTTTAGCTGTGCATTTACTGAATGAGCACTGTGCTACGTCCGAACTGATTGCACTATGTATAATTCTTTTCTATTTTTAACTGTCTTAAATTTATTTTAAATCAATTTTTAAATTATTTTAAAAGTTTTACATTTTTTTGTTTTATTGTTGTGATTATTGTTTTTATGATTATTCTACTTCCTTTTTTGTGATTATTGTTTTTATTATTGTGTTTATGATTATTCTACTTCCTTTTATGTAAAGCACTTTGAATTACCTTTGTGTATGAAATGTGCTATATAAATAAACTTGCCTTGCCATGCCTTCCCTAGTATACTCACACTAGTATTGGACGGCGGTGCTGCGGGCCATGGGCAGGGAAGGGGGTGAATGGTGGGGCAAGAGCTGCGAACGGGACTTTGCCGCCAGATTTGGTTCACACTCAGTGTGATATGTTACGGGTTCAAATCCTAGGGAAACCTAAACTGATAACAAAAAAATTGTATAATTTGTAGCATTCATAGTATCTGGTGAAATAATACATTTAATATTGTTACTGATATTAATTCTATTAAGTCTGTAATTTGGTAATATGAGTAATTTTAACTCACTTTTGGTCTTTTTAAAATTTATACCAAAAAATATTTAAAAGACATACAGATACATTACAAAAATACTATAATTAAATAATAATTTAAATTCAAATAAATGATCAACAGCAACAGTAAACATTCAAAAGCAAATACTGTACATTGAAATATACAAGTATTTTATACTGAAGAATGAGTTAAACTAACATTTCTCATGATTACAGGAACAACTGACCACTGACTACATACAAATCAGAGGAAAACAACACAAACAATAAAAACAAAATGCACAGTAGTGAATCTTTAAAAAAATACCTCCTTGGTCAGTCCACAAAACCCCAAATCATTTTTTATTAGTTTATTGACCGGGGCGGCGCACATTAATAAACATTACTGTAAATGTGGCAGACTTAGCCAATGGCTATTACAACCCCAAATAAGCAGCCACATATCTATCCATTCATTCTCCTCACTGCTTATCCTGTGTAGAGACAGAATAGGCAAACAAAATACAACCAGAGAATACTGCCTTGCATGTACAGTATAAGACATTGTTGACTGAGAATTCTCTGACATTTACCAGAGTTTTAAATTAAACAGCTAACTTAAAATGCTTTCAATTTGGGTAACTTGCCAAATTACATTCTGTTAATAGTCAAATTTAATTTGTGTCCTTTCTTAAGCAAGACTTTCATGAGACAAAAGTCATTTGTCTGGTGTATGAAGACATTTCTCATGTTTTGTCCTTTAAAGAAAAACGTTCTTACTTGATACAGTACTTGTGTTCAGGCTACAGGCAGTAGCCAACTTAGCATTGAGAGAAACTGGCTTGGACTGGAGCTTCAACTCAGAAACAGACTGGGAGAGACACTTAAGTGAGAATCTGAAAAGACAGATGGAAGAGATAACAACAGATTATGTGTTTGTGTATGTTTTCTAGGGAATAATTCCCAGGATATTTTTTCCATTAATGTAGGTGAGCAGTTGGCATGCAAAAAAAACACATTGTTTTAAATTTCACTCTGCAAAAGCAAAATACAAAAGGTTTTGCAATATAATTCTATAGAGAACCTGTGCGTAATGCCCATATACAAGAACCTGAGGGAGGTTTGGTGGACATGCTGTACATTTATAATCCAAGGCTTTCCAGACAGACTAGTTGACTAGTCATTTAGACATACCGCAGCTCATGACTAGCTTTTGCAGTTTTGCCACAGATTTATTAGTAGGTAGGTGACTTGGATGATGGCTTATGTTTCCTTTTGAAATGCAGAGAGTGCTTGTAAATCACAGAATTCACGCTGCCGCCACAGCATTTATAATAATTAACTCAGCAGAAATTTTGATGTCAGTGTGTATGTTTGGGTGTCTTGTGTATGTTTTACATTTGAAGAGATGGTGATGCTGTTCACCTGCATGTACATAATGTTTTCAAACACCTTCACTTCAGTGGGGCCTGTGGTCAACACAAAATTAAGTTTCTCACTTGGTTCTGAGACTTACTAACCAGGTTAACAGTACCAACATTAAAAAGTGTTAAACCAGCACTGCTTTTTTACCTGAAAAGCAGATTTAAAAAAATCTATAAATACCTTTTGACAAGAAGAAAATTAAGACGGCAAGCAATTTATAGTTCCTACAAAATGACGAAACACAGATCCTAACCAACCACAGCCTCCGTGAGGCGCTGCAGGCAGGAAAGGAGCGTAAACCCAAATGTACTTCTCACAAGACAAAATGTCCACTTTTGCCTTCAAGTTGGATCTAAAGCCAAGATTTCTTCTCTCAGGTTCTAACTCATGTGTGAACAATTTTGCTTACTAGTGGCTAGGTGGTGAGAACTGCGTTAATGGAGCTCTGGTTTAGATGATGTTGTTGCTTGACTACTAATCAAGGTGTAAAACAATGAATTTGTATTTAGAATTTTGGAGAAAATTTTAATAGATCTTTAACTTGTGTAATTTAATTGTGACTGTTTTAGCTAACCATCATCATTGTCTACTTTAAATTCCAAAAATACATTGCCACACAGATGACATTGGATTATCTAAGGAGGCCTTCTGTTCTCGCTTTCTTTCATATGTCTGTAACAAAATGCAGAAGTTTCAAGAAGGAAGTGAGGTCATTTTTCTCGCTGATCTGGTAGTCTACATCCACAGTCTAACCCCTTATGAATACACAAGGGTTTAAGAGGACTAGCCTAAAATGCCACAAGAAAGTCAAGAACCTAGGAACGAATACATTCAAATTTCATACCATATTTTAATTTCAACATAACATGATTATAATAACGACACTAAGCTAGAGTGAAGATTTTGTAATTACTTGTAGAATTTAAAGGCACTAGTTTGTTTCCGTAGACTCTGAGCTATTATAGGAAAGAACTACATGAAGCGCAGTCCAGCGTTCCATGTAAGGCAGATCTCACAGCAGGAACGCGCTGGAATGCGCCGCGATACACAGAACACAGCGCATCTCCCTCTCCATCCACAGCGGAATTGCAGCCAAAACACATCCTCCTCACATCCATCCAGAGCTGTCTACTGTGGCCTGGCCTGCTTCTCCTCAAAACAAGATTTGTTTTCTCTTTTTGTCCACATGATCAAGGCAGCTTTTAAGTACTGATAATACAAATCACTGGGTTCCAAAAACAACAGTATGTCAGACATAATCACAACTAAAGTAAAACACTTGTAATTATTGTAATACTTAAAATTCTATTTGAGATGTTTTAAAAGTGAACTCTGTAAGACTTCGCTTACATCTAACTGGCTCTTATTCATCTCAATATTGTCAGTGCTCTTGGACAGCTATTGGCATGGATGTGCGCTTGGCATGAAAACGTTTCCTTCTGTACACCAGAGCTGCAAGTCACTGCTGTTTGTTTCGTACATTGTATTTGTTATTATATTGTCTGGGTTGCTTGTTATGTGTAGATGTACTTTCGTGTTCATGCCCTGTACAGTTCCTGAAAAATTCGAAGAGCCAGAAGTCATAGAAAAAGTCGAAGTCGAAGAAAAAGACGAAGAAGCAGAAGCCATAGAAGAAGTCAAAGAAGTAGAAGTCGAAAATAAAGCCAAAGACTGTGCCCAATATGACGTATTATACACTATGCACTTATGCTGTTCACTATGTTCTCAACCATCTAGTACAGGGATCTCCAACCCCAAGCTCATTCTCATTCCTTGAACCGTATACATGTGTGTGTGTGTATATGTGTGTGTAATTGTTAGTAGTTTAGTTCATGTATCTTAGAGTAGTTCAATAAATTCTTGTTTCATTGGAAGAAAGAACATTGTCTTGTTTCTTGTGTTCAGAAAGTTACTGCCTGTGCCAAGATTTTGCTACCTAGCTCATAGCAACCTAATACTGTGTATATTATAATCAGTTGGCCACGGAAATAATATAAACATCTAGAATTGGTAAGATATACTGTTAAACTTTTCGCTGGACAAACAGTTAATAAAGTGTAACCTATTAATTCTGAATCAATTAATCAAGTCGATTCCGAATTATTTAATTGATTTGATTCCCAATTGAATTTGATCTAATTACCCGGAAACCCTACATCCCTCTGTCCAGCATCTCCACTTCTAAGCTTCTCACAGAAAATGGAGGAACTAGTGTATGTTGTAACCAGACTCTCCCACTCTTTTGCTGCAAGCCCCCAGATATCAACTAAAAAAATGGCGGGCACCACAACCACCAAGCCCTGTGGGCCCAGCTCGCCTTCCTCCTCCTTCGAGAGCTCTCCGGCCGCTGCCACAACGCCAGGGCCCAAACCCTCCTCAATCTGCTGTAGGTGAACCAAAACAACTGATAACAACTGTCAGTGATATGTGACCCAGTGTGCCTGTAGCTTTCTCTCTCTCTGTTTTATCACGTGATAGAAAGTCTAAGGCCTTCTCAAGCCGTACAGCTGACCCATCTAATCTGCGGCCTATTAGGTATCAAACTAAGACTGCTCTAGAGACAAAAAGTAATGGCATCAAGTTAGCATTTTTAAACATTCGCTCACTAAAAAATAAATCATTTCTGATCAATGACTTAATAACCACATACAACCTGGATTTTATGTTTCTAATTGAAACATGGCTTGAAGACAGCTGCAGTGCAACAGTCCTCAGTGAAACAGCCTAACTTTACTTTCATGAGTGTCTGCAGAGCTGTTAGGAGAGGTGGAGGTGTAGCTGCTTTATTTAAAGATGTCTATCAGTGCAAGCAAGTGTCATTTGGTCAGTACTTGTCTTTTGAATATCTAGGGATTGTGCTGAAAGGTGCTCCACGCATTCTATTTATCATTATTTACAGGCCTCCAAAATATTCTCCAGCCTTTGTTGAAGAGTTCACAGAACTGTTATCAATGATTTCCTCAGAGTTTGACTGTTTTGCTATTGCAGGGGATTTTAATATTCACATAGAAAATGCAGAAATCAAAACCACAAAAGAAATAATGACCGTTTTAAACACTTTTGACCTGATTCAGCATGTGCATGGACCCACACACAGTTGTGGACACACTCTTGATTTACTCATCAGTAAGGGTCTAAACATTTCATCCATTGTCATTAAGGACGTAGCACTATCTGATTTTTCACTATCTGTATTTTCTTTGATATATTGATCTCTGCTACCACTGAATCTAGATCCGT
Organism: Cirrhinus mrigala; assembly: GCA_036247105.1. Taxonomy (NCBI): domain Eukaryota; kingdom Metazoa; phylum Chordata; class Actinopteri; order Cypriniformes; family Cyprinidae; genus Cirrhinus; species Cirrhinus mrigala. The sequence continues at coordinate 36,211,388 of CM070012.1, read as the reverse complement.
CTCTGTCAGAAAGAAATGCATTAACGAAAACACTAGTGTTCTATTTATGAAGGCTATATCTTCAATGCCAAGCATTTCTGCTGACTCTGTTGATCTTCTCCTGGAATCCTTTAACTCAAAAGTTAAGAATGTCATTGATGACATTGCACCGGTGAAAGTCAGTAAGACGACTGGCAGACAAATATCATCTTGGAGAAAATCAACAGCAGTACAGAGTATGAAAAGACAATGCAGAAAAGCTGAGCGAATGTGGCGGAAAACGAAACTTGAAATTCACTACAGCATCTATAAAGACAGCCTTCATGCTTTCAATGTGGAACTAGCCACAGCAAGACAGAAGTTCTTCTCAAACCTTATAAACAGCAACCTAAACAACACTCACACTCTTTTTGCTACTGCTGAGAGACTAACAAAACCCCCCTAGTCAGATTCCCAGTGAAATGCTCTCCGACAGCAAATGCAATGAGTTTGCTTCCTTCTTTTCCGAGAAGATCAATAATATCAGAAAGGTGATTAGCACATCCTCAACTTATTCAGAGCTCAGACCGATTCAACCGCAATTTCAAAAAGAAGTCACTATGTCTGTTTTGGAAGCAATTGATAGCAAAACTTTGGAAGAAATAGTACAGCACCTTAAATCCTAAACCTGCAACCTTGACACACTTCCCACATCTTTTTTTAAAAGTGTGTTTAACTGTTTAGAAGCAGATCTCTTAGAAGTGGTGAACGCCTCACTTCTATCTGGGACTTTTCCAAACTCCCTGAAAACTGCAGTTGTTAAGCCCCTTCTGAAAAAGAGCAATCTTGATAACACCACACTGAGCAACTATAGACCAATATCAAATCTTCCTTTTATAGGCAAGATTACTGAAAAGGTAGTTTTCAATCAGTTGAACATCTACTTAAACTCAAATGGATACCTGGACAATTTTTAATCTGGTTTCCGACCGCATCACAGTACAGAGATGGCGCTCGTTAAGATAATAAATGATATTCGCCTAAATTCTGATTCTGGCAAAATATGAGTGCTGGTACTACTAGATCTTAGTGCTGCGTTTGACACTGTCGATCATAACATTCTTATAGAGAGACTGGAAAACTGGGTTGGGCTTTCTGGGATGGCTCTCAGTTGGTTCAGGTCATACTTAGAAGGGAGAGGTTATTATGTGAGTATAGCGGAGCATCAATCTAAGTGGACGTCCATGGCATGTGGAGTCCCTCAAGGCTCAATTATTGCGCCGCTCTTGTTTAGCCTGTATATGCTCCCACTGAGTCAAATAATGAGAAAGAACCAAACTGCCTATCACAGCTATGCTGATGATACCCAGATTTACCTATCCTTATCACCAAATGACTACAGCCCCATTGATTCCCTCTGCAAATGCATTGATGAAATTAACAGTTGGATGTGCCGGAACTTCCTTCAGTTAAACAAGGAGAAAACTGAAGTCATTGCATTTGGAAGCAAAGAGGAAGTTCTTAAGGTGAATGCATACCTTGACTCTAGGGGTCAAACAACTAAAAACCAAGTCAGGAATCTTGGTGTGATTCTGGAGTCAGAGCTTAGTTTCAGTAGTCATGTCAAAGCAGTAACTAAATGAGCATACTATCATCTCAAAAACATTGCAAGAATTACATGTTTTGTTTCCAGTCAAGACTTGGAGAAACTTGTTCATGCCTTTATCACCAGCAGGGTGGATTATTGTAATGGTCTCCTTCCCAAGAAGACCATTAGACAACTGCAGCTCTTCCAGAACGCTGCTGCCAGGATTCTGACTAGAACCAGAAAATCTGAGCATATCACACCAGTCCTCAGGTCTCTACACTGGCTTCCAGTTATATTAAGAATTGATTTTAAAGTACTTTTACTCATTTATAAATCACTCAATGGCCTAGGACCTAAATACGTTGCAGATATGCTCACTGAATATAAACCTAACAGAACACTCAGATCATTAGGATCGAGTCAGTCAGAAATACCAAGGGTTCACACAAAACAAGGGGAATCCGCTTTTAGCCATTATGCTGCCCGCAGTTGGAATCAGCTTCCAGAAGAGATCAAATGTGCTAAAACATTAGCTACATTTAAATCTACACTCAAAACTCATCTGTTTAGCTGTGCATTTACTGAATGAGCACTGTGCTAAGTCCGAACTACTTGCACTATGTATAATCCTTTTCCTTTTTAACTGTCTTAAATTTTATTTTAAATCAATTTTTAAATAATTTTAAAAGTTTCAATTTTTTTTTTTTTTGTTTTATTGTTGTGATTATTGTTTTTATGATTATTCTACTGGCTCTTTGTGAATTATTGTTTTTATTATTGTCTTTATGATTATTCTACTTCCTTTTATGTAAAGCACTTTGAATTACCTTTGTGTATGAAATGTGCTATATAAATAAGCTTGGCTTGCCTTGCCTTGCCTTGCTTGATGGAATTTTCTGTGTGAATATACTCCTCACACTTTTTTTACTACAGAATATCATAGAATAGTGCCGGGGTGGCAAACTCGTGTTCTGGAGAGTTGCAGTCCTGCAGAGTTCCAACCCTAATAAAAACTTGCATGCCTGTAGCTTCCTAGTTACCCTTCAGACTTTGATTAGCTTGTTCAGGAGTGTTTTATTACGGTTGAAGCAAAACTCTGCAGGGCTGCAGCTCTCCAGGACCGACGCTCAACATTCAACGTTCCTCGAATAGTGCATAAGTACAGGAATTGGGACGAACCGAAATTGTTAATCACAACTGCTGGACAACATTTCACAATCACGACATTCCTAATCGTGACACATGATCTTGGGAATCTGGGACATTACTGCCAGGGGTCCCTGAACAGATATACAAAACACACAAAAAAAAAATGACAAGCTTGAAACCCCACTTTGAACGATAATCCCAATTGAAAATGCTGCTGAATTAGGTGCCTTGACTTGGGAAGGTTAAACAGCTGTTAAACAGCTCCAAGCACACCTGAAATTTTGGATGCATTTGGCCAATTACAAAAACACTGAACATGCAGTGTGCCTGAGACCAACATAATTAAGGCTGGACTGAGCCTGACAATTGACAATTAACAAAATAAAGCAAAATCAAAATATGAATTGATGATTCAAAACAAAAAAAACACCCTAACAACTGAATAAGGATCTACACACTATCCAACCATTCCCTTTAATTTCAGTAATAAGACAGCAACGTTTCGATCGGAGATCTTTGCACTAATGAAGCGTTGCCATTTTAATTTGGGCAAAAAAGGGAATGGAGTGGATTCTCCGTGTTTAATTCACTAGACTATGAGCCATTACAGGGAAGAATTACATAAAAAGCAGTCCAGCGTTCCATGTAAGGCCGATCTCGCAGCAGGGACGCGCTGGAATGCTCCACACACCGACAGCATTACACAGAACACAGGGCGTCTCTTTCTCCATCCACAGCGGAGCTGCAGCCAAAACACACCCTCCTCACATCCATCCAGAGCTGTCTACTGTGGCCTGGCCTGTTTCTCCTCAAACCAAGATTAGTTTTCTCCTTTTGTCCACTTGATCAAAGCAGCTTTTAGGTGGCAACAATACAGGTTACTTAATTTCAGGCTTAGCGTTAACTTAAAAGTATGCCTCATCTGTCCCTTTGCCACAACGTCTTGTGCACAGTACACAACATTTCATCATCAGCGAGGTCGGTGCAAACTGCGAGTATAGAGGCAAATTTTCTAGCCTCTCGCACATGTATGTATGTATGTCTATATGCGTTATCTGGATATACGCCTGGAATTTGTTACATGAATTGGTCCAGCCCAACATTCAATTGGGTTGTTAATTTTAAGAACTACTCTAGTGGAATCACAAAAAGGTCTTAGTGCATATGCGTCACTTACGATTTCATGGTCAGTTGAATGTATTCAGAGAGACTACAACACTTGATCATGTGTGACATAAAAAGCATACACCAGATTTTTGTAAGTCATACATGAAAGATCAGAACAAACTTCAAAGTTAGGTTCAGACCCCTTTAAAGTGGACCAAACTCATCTGAGAAAGTGCTTTATGTGGGGTTTACATGTGTAAACATTTTTCATGTTTTAACATTTGTGTAACTGCAGTTTTTGACTAGTTAGTGGTTACTACACAAAACAAAATATAACACAACACAAGTAATAAACAGGTGTTTTCCAGATTCAAAATGAGGATCATATTTACTCACAGAAAACTGAAGGTCTGTCTTTAATTTTCTGCAAAAATTAAGCCTTGAGGGTTAAACCAAACTGCATTACTATGCCGCCTGAAAGAAAACAAGGTGCAAAATAACTGAGATAATACTGAAATATTCAGCAACAAAAATAATAAAGCCTGTTCAAAAGAGCCACCACTTTTAGCTCCTGTTGTTAGAAACAATGCACCCAAACAACGCAAAGTGGTAACGTGATACTTTATCCTCACCATAACTCTCACTAATATGCATGGTGTTAAGGTGACAGCTCTTTAAAGTATGGTAAGAAAAAGTCATTTTAAATTAAATTACTTACCACAGCAAAGAATCCATTCTTCTTTTGCACAAAATTGAATCAAAGTATTACCCTCCGAAAATGTTTCTTCCACAGTTTATCTTGCTTTACTACACTGCTGTTTTTCGTCACTGTCACTCTAATGTAAATTTGTTATCTTTTGCTCAGATTTCAGAAATCTATAAAAACATTCCAAATTCTTTTAGATAAAGACCACAATGCAAGGTCAAAGAATCCTCTCTCCTGCAGCAAACAAAAATACGTCCATATATGAAAGTGTGATCATATTCTGAAATCAGGAAGAATGTCAGCATGGAGGAAGGTATGTCTCGAGATTTAGTATAATACACCACATTAGAGAGTTATATTACATTGGCAAAATATATCAGAAAGAACTGGAAATAACAGAGATCTGCTCACATTTCTCAAGGGAGAATTATTAAACAGTTACAAATTAATTTACAAAGTTGACTCCAAAAACAAAATGTTTCATGGCTGGTTTATGCTGCACTACTGGTTTATGTACAGTGCTTTAAAAGTCAGATATAAAACTGATGGCAGATAAAAGCATAAATATCTGTTCTGAACTGACAAATTTACTTCAGTATTTGTATACCCCTTTTTAAGATTTGCTATCTGTTACACAAATACATTCATTGTACGGTATTTATTAAAAAAAGGTAACTGAGGAGAACCACAACAATAGTTCATGAGAAGATAACAGAAAACAACTAACCTCCAGATAAAGCAACATTGCTGCCTCAAGACCACCTTGACCTAACTTGGGAAAATGGAACAATGCTCAAGAATGAGACACTTTATTTAATTAAAAAAAATCTGATCAGCAGCTAAAGAGAGACTCTGTAAATCCGGTTCAATCATGACTAGTTTTAATTTGTTCCTTAATATATGCTGATTTCGTTTTAGGGGATATTATGTCCAAACCATTATATTTTAAAAGTTCCAGAATCTCTATTTTTCACACAGACTCAAATGAGCGTGTGTACATAAAGTCTTCTTGTCCACTGTAGGTGAGTGTTGCTTCATGAGTCTACACAAAGACTCACTGAACAAAGAATATTTCAAGCTTTTCTTTAAATTCAATACCAGTATTCCCTGGAAAACATGATATTAAAACCCAGCTCAGTTATCTTTACCTGAATGCTATAAATGTAAACTTTATCGAAAGTCAGTCACATCAACTGAATCGAAGGCTAGTGTCCATTTGCACACTTGCATTTCTGCAGCGGTGCCGCAGTTTGCGGAACAGTTTCTTGACCGGATCCGTGTACTCCCTGTTGGCGAGTCCCAAAAGCAGGGGCACGACAGCAGTGCCCCCGATGCCAACACAGGACAGCACGATGTGGCCGGTGCGATTGCTCCTTCCTCCCCGTCTGAGCAAAAACTCCATGCCTACATGGGTGTAAACGATGTAGGGCACCCAGCAGGCCAGGAAGGCGAGGGAAACCGCTGCCACGCAGCAAGCGTAACGCATTTCCATTCTCCGCCTGCATTCCCGATTCGCTACGGCACGCTGCAGACGCTGGATGTCCCTCAGCTGCTCTCGTGTGATCCACAGCACCCGGCACGTCATGGCGGCGATGGAAAGGATGGCGGGTGCCAGCAGACCGTATACTTCCAAACAGATGAAGGCATTCGGAAAGACGCTGCGGTACGTACAGCAACGCTCTCCAGACAGCGCTACGCAGTTGGAATGTGCCGTGCTGTTGGTTATTGGACAGCAGTCATTCCGGTCATGAATAGCCTTGTTGTTCCAGCCGAAAGCAGGCAACAGGGCAAACAGCAGCGGCAGCGTCCACACCGCCAGCAGCGGCAGCGCGAATCGCCGATGCAGCCAGAGCTGTCCGCGCTGAAGGGGACTTACGATACTCCGATAGCGTTCGTAGTGCACCAGTACCAGGTTAAAGAGAAAGGCCAGGAACAGAAAGTTGGGAAAGATGTGCACCAGCAGGCAGGACGAGAAGCTGAGAGGGCGGTTTAGGCCCATCCAGGGGATGAAGGGAAGCGCCACGCCTGTGCACAAGTCGGCCACCAGCAGGCTTAGGAAGAAGTAATTCTGCGAGTTGTGAAGCTGCCGATTGCAGGTGATGCCCAGGATTATGAGCAGGTTGATCAGGATTATGGCGCAGGAGACGGGCAGCGTGATCGCATAGATTAGCTGGGCCTCCACATTGCTCCCAGAGTTGTTTCGCATCACCGCAGCCATTACCGCAAACTTCCACGCAGAGCGTCCATTCTAAAACGAGCCAACCCTGCGTGAAGAAGAGAGTGACATTTCGTTGATTGGATATCAATAAAATCAACACATTTTGTTGAACAATGACACAACAATCTATATTACTAGTTATATTCTGTCAACATATAAAATACTTCTGTTTTTTTCCCCTTCCCCCGAAAGGTTTCAGTGCTTATTTTACAAGCGTTTCCTCCCTGTGACTCTGTATGACAGCTGGTGTTATTGCCACATTGGCCCTCAAATACACTTCATAAAAAAGGGAACACTTCATTCATGTCACAGGATACTAACACAGCTTAACAGGCAACTGGGCCTGTTCTTTATATGCTGCTGATAAATAAAAAAGATAACAAGCAGTACAGGAGATCTTCTGATCAGAATATTTCCTTTCTGGCTAATTTGGTTCGTCGTACGTGCAGATTCGATTCACGCATCTGGATTTTGTCGCCAGAGATAATTGTGTGTTCCTGGATCTGCTGGAAATGGCACATTTAACGATTCTCAGAAATATGATGATACCCTAGTCCTGCTAATACGAGGGTTTATCAGTTCAATTCTAGGCATGTGTGATCTAAAAAGGTCTAAAACTTTTAGTCTATAAAATGTCCATTACAAATGTTTAATGCCAACATCAACATATAACAAATAAAAGCTGATGCTAAAATACCTTTTGCTCGTAAACGGTCCATTTGCCACGTTTATAACAGTCATGAACGAGGACATCCTGACCATAAATTCAACACTTTCGTTATGAATGCTGGGTTTCCTAAAACGTTATTCATAGAACAAATGAAAAGTGAGAAAGAAAACCCACCTTTTGTCAGCTTGGCTTTAAGTGAAGATTAAACCTCTCAGGTCTTCATCACTATAAGGTCATGTCAAGTTGTTTAGCACAACATAAGAAAAGTCTGCAGTTTAGCAAACCACCAAAGGCAAAAGCACAGTCCATTATAAGCCTGGTTTTTCGTCAGAGCTCTACACGGCAAGATCCTCAACCGCTGGAAAGAGACAAAGTCGCTTGTCAAGCAGTGAAAGTGAACAGGGGCGAGTCCAGGGGGAACGTCGCTCGTAAAACTCTGAGCAACACCCCTGCAAACCTACGACATGCACTGCTAGTGCATGTACGCATGACAGATAAAGGAGGAGGACAATACAGACCATTTGAGACCTTTGACCAAGTCAGGAGGGATGTCAGAGATGTGCGTAACTACTAACAGCTAGAGTGTATAGAAAGACACACAGCTGAAATGGAATAAATGCCTGAAACGGAGACATTACTGCTTTCTTAAAACTGAGTTAATGCAAATTAGGGAAAAAATAGGGTCACCAGTGTGGTCAGGTTGGAGTTTGGTGAGATGTGTGTCACAACAATAATTATAACATTATTATCATTATTATTATTCTATTGCTAAAGTATTACCTGGAGTTCAGCAGTTCCAGTTGCTGTAACTGAATGAATACATTGGAGTGTCTAATATAGTTTGACTAGTACTTATTCTCACACAAAACATGTAGTATCAGAAATTCAACCAGCAGGAAATAAGAGAGCTGCACTTTCTGGTCACACATCTGCAGAACTGGGGTCTGTACCAATACCCACATTTGCAGTCTTGTCCACTTGGAAGTCTGAGCACATGACACAAAATACATAAGACTGTCCCAGGTCTGGTGACTGTCAAAGCTTAGTGCCCTTAATAATGCGCACTACATCCACACTTTCTCTAAAAGCAATTTAGTATGTATTTGAGGCCGAAACGCATCCCTTCATTCAGGTTCAGGATGTCATGTGACCCGAAATCGTGCAGTATCAAGAACAGCTTTTTACAGTTTAGATATATAGATATTGCATATAATTTGGTTGTAAATAGTAGTGGTGCACATTTTATTGGTGCAGAGGTATGTGCATTTTATAAAATGCTTGCTATTAATCAGAAGCACCACAATTAAATCGTCATCTGTTACAGACATTTAGAAGTTTCAATCAAAACTTGTAAACAAAGCTGTTTTCACACTTTACTTGCATTTTTACCACACAGTATTTGCGTCCCATCAGGAATTCAAAAGTTCTACATACATTTGCGTTCTTCATGCCCACTTTAAGGTCAGAGTGATGGGACTTCATTATCTTAAAGGTGTTATCTCTGTGACATTTTTGCACCAAGTCCCCGTTAATTTCTGACCCTGAATTCAACGGATATACGTGATGTAAGCCGACAGGTAGTCAAGTGCAAAGGCCACGAGTATAGGGACAAGCCCCTGAAGCAGATTCACTAGCATAAAATATTCAACATCTCAGCTGGTTTAACATCACTGGTGTGTTTATTCACACATGCCATTTCAAACATTCTTGTAACGTGTTACAAAGGAAGAAAATTAAGGTTGACAGCACTCATGTTGTTTCAACATGACACTGATTAAACACAACAGAATTATGGCCATCCGTTCAGCACTGAACTTTTGCCAAGACAGTCCACAGTTGCAAATTTGTGTCACCGCTAATGATTTACAGCTAATGGTGGGAGAAGAATGACAAAAGCTGTTCCTTAACCAGCAAACAGACACATCCAGAAATCTCAACGTATGAGTGAATGTGCATTTTCACCAAAAACTTTTACGAACTGAACTTTATATTCTCTGCATGGCCAAACAAGTGTGGACAATGGCTTTGGATTAATAGGTGTAAATCATTTCTGTCAATTTTGTGAGGAAAAATCTCAATGCTTCTCCAGACAGTGACATTAGTGCGCTTCAGAGTTTGTGGAAGGTCGTTTTCTACTTCTGCAGGACAGTGCTGCAACAAAGTTTGAAGCACACATTTCTTGAGAATGTCACTGTTGTTGTGAACCACTGAGATCTTTCTTCATTAAAATGACTTGAACAGATAAAGGCCACATACTTGTGCCCATATAATGGTCTCAAATTATATGGGGGTCTCAAATTACAGCTGTATGTAGCTTAAGCAAAAGACAAAAACAATCAGACTTACACAGTCATGAAAAAAAATGACAAAGACAGAATAGCACAGCTCTGTTAAAACTGTAAAAAGCTGAAGTTTAAAGCTGACTGTTTGTCCGTGAGGAGGTATTACAGTTGCTGAAGTCTGACGGGTCCAGCCAAAGACTTCGCTTTACCGGTCGGGTCTCTGCAGGCAGAACACTTTGGCTTTATGGTCTCCTCCGGCGGTGATGGCGACCGACGCGTCCCTGTGAACACGACACACCGACTGTGAACACGGACCAACATGCCCACATATGAAAAAGGTACTGCACAAATTAATATTTACCCACAATACACTCTCAGAAAAAAAGGTAGAGTTCTGTCGCTGAGGCGGTACCCTAAGGTACAAAAGTGAACAGGTACATCTTTGTACCTTACCTACCCCTAAACAGTACATATTAGTATCTTAAAGCTACATTTTAGTACTTTAAAAGTGGTACCTTAAAGGTACATATTAGTACTTTAAAAGTACATATTTGTACCTTTTCACTTTGTACCTTAGGGTACCGCCCCAGCGACAGAACTGTACCTTTTTTTCCTGACAGCCTAGAGAGAGAACACATCAGGACAACTAAGCAGGTTCACCCTTTAGTTTGAATTCATGGACAAAAATCTTCATTTGATGACTGAAAGTTTGAAATGACATTAGGTTGAGCAAATTGACAGATTTGACATGTTTGAGTGAACTTTCCCTTTAACATTGGTTCCTCTTGAAAGAATGAAAGCAAAGCAGATTTAGGTGATCTGGTGTGTATGACACTAATGGAGGAAGAGTTCAAAGCTCTGTTCAATTCTCCACTAGTTACAGGTTTCAGCCAATCAAAACACAGAAAACAATGTCAAAGTAAACAGTTATAAAATAACTAACACTGACTCTACGGCCACATACACACTGCAGCCAAATTCGGTTGTCATTTCACCGTTTAGTGCTCAATCCTTTTCTGTACACACACCGATCAGTCAAACCAAAAGACCAAACTGACTCTAAAAACATCAAGGTAGTGACAAACGCATTGACAGAAATTACATGCAGTGCACACAGAACCGAAGCGAACGACTAGTTGTTAATGGTGTACTTAAAGGCACATCAGAGTCGTGTCATGATCACAAGTCTTGCCTCACTTGTCTTGGAAGATCTTGATTGAAAAGAAAAAAACCCATCAAACTATAAGCCCACAAATAAAACAAATACACCCAAAAGCTACAAACTGGAAGTAAGCATAGACACACGGGTTCATGGGCAAATGGAGGTTTCATTAAAGGGAAATTGTGTCATGAGTTCATGTTTTCAACAATGAAAATTCTGTCATTAATTATTTACCCTCATGTCGTTCCAAACCCTTAAGACATTCGTTCATCTTCAGAACACAAATTAAGATATTTTTTGATGAAATCCAAGAGATTTACCAAAATTATACTAAATTATTCCAGTAATTTCTCTCATTTTTAAAGATATTACCAAGAATTCATTTTTATTCTTTGATTTTAACATAACTATTTCTTAAAATTTGTTATGAAGAATATTTAAATCAACTTCATAATGAATAAGCTATTCTTCATAACGAATTGACTTCATAACAAATATACGAACATAACGAATAGCTATTTTTCAACACTAATTTTACATTTAAAAAATTCAAATTTTGTGTCAAATGGATAAGAAAATTATAATGCCTTGAATTTCTCGGTAGTTCTTCTGGCAGCTGTCAGAGTGCAGTGTTGACAGCGCCATTGGGAGCATTAACGTTTGCTGTAGACTAATATAATGAAAAATACACAAATAGCAGTTTATGACTTTTGTTCCTAAATGAATGGATCAGTAATGTTTTATTTCATTCAGATCAGTAACTCTTAAACTGAAAACCAAAAAACAGCCGACCGCTTTTAATCAGAAATAATTCCTTTTTGATCCCTTTTAGATATACATAAGATAATAAATATGTTATAGCATGACTAAACAATTAAAAATAGCACTAGAAATTGAGCAGACACGAAAAAAATAAATAAAAAAAGAAAGAGAAACATAGGACTTAATGCAGAAAAAAGCACCAGTCATTAAGCGTGTTGTGTAGTGGACTGTCTCGGTTTGTGCTCGTCTCTGAGTGTCAAAAACTACAATCTGCTCCATTCGATGGAAACAGTCTTTATGCGTGTTGAGTTCAGTCTTAGAAAGTTTCAACTAGACGTGTAGGGTGTCCCCAGCTTTACATGTGCAACAAAGATGTTTTGCCACTGTTCTCCAATGGTTGTAATGTTGTACAAATTACAGTGTTTCTCTCTTGTAACCGATGTTCAGCTTTGATGATAGTTAAATTGTTCTCTAAAAAGTGTGCTTTTTGTTAAAAAAATAAAAATAAAAATTTGGAGTTTAAATAAATATAGCCATAAAAGATCTCCTTCTCCATTGTTCTCCTTTTCCAACAGTGCACATTTAACACTGTGGCATTCAGTATCAGATTTGGCTACTGGAATAGTGGAATCATTATTCATATATATATATATATATATATATATATATATATATATATATATATATATATATATATATATATATATATATATACACACACACACACACACTCACACACAGAGATATACACACGTAAACGTGTTAACCATGTTAAAACTGGACAACTTTAATTTAGTATCAATGCATTGACTTTGACAGCCCTAGTTTATATGACAGATCACTCTGTTCAGCAATTCTTCATACTTCATCTAACAGATATTCACAACATTGACACCCCGTGCTACAGAACTGAACAACCACCCAATTTAACAGACTAACCTGTTCAGCACAAAGTCAAGGATCTCAGCCGAGTGGCCGCGGTACTCTGACATCATGACCCCTGATCTCGCGTCCCACAGAGTGATGACACCAGCCAGGTTACAGGTGGAGACGACAGCAGACGCCTCCTCCCACTGCAGGTGGACTACACCCACCTGATACATACATACACACACACACACACTTATCAAACACTTCAACACACAGATGGTATGAGGCAAGACATTTTCGTGCCGTATTTAAATGGATTCTCAGTTTTTACCTCATGTTTACACCGATGTCTGAGGCTCTGTGAATTCATATCATAAATGGCCAGAGTGCCGTCCAGATATGCAACAGCAACTAGGGGCAACCTGAAAGTCAAGTCACCTTGATTTATATAGTGCCTTATACAATACAGATTCCATTTTTAAAAAAAAAAATTCTTTATGATAACACACAGGAAAAACAGTGTTCATGTTTGAGGCTCATTTTGGTGAAGGCTCTCTTTTGGTCTAATAAAAACAGAGTAACTGAGTAACTGATTATTACAGGCTGCAGCACAGGCCACAGTAGTTATTCTACATTTTAAAAACAGCTCCTCCTCCTCATAGACTGTCATTGGCTGTGACCGTACTGGATGCAATTCATTGAGGTTAGTGGATGAACTCTGACCAGCAGATTGAAAACATGGAGGTAGTTTTACAGCAGATCCACCAGCAGATGACTGGCTTACAAAGTGCATTTTCCAAACGCTTAGAGTTAGGGGTTAGGGCTACTAAATACTGATGTCTTGATGAAAATAATTTGTATTAATCGATTATTTCTATACGTTACATTAATAGACTATTTGCTTTACTTACACATTACAAAATCCCACAGATTCTACAGAGTTGGAATCCTGCTCCTGCATAGAGTCTTTTGCTTCACTGCTTTCACTGGAAAACGAGCATAACACCTAAAGCAAAAAATAAATCAATCGATCACATTTCAAGCATCACACATAAAGTTCTATGATGGTGTTCTACATCAGATCACATTAATGTCCCGTGCTTTGAAATTACAACTAAACTGTAACCGTACATTCCTCACAGTGCTGCTGGAAACACCCAGACCTCACATCAGGCCCAGAAAAGACAGCAAAGCAATTGAAGTGTAGCATGAATTTAACAAACTTCATAAAGAAAAATGGAAAACACTAGGTCTCGTTTTATTACACTACTGCAGCATCAGCTGTCAGAGAAATGCTTTGCTGAAACACTTCTGTGTCTGATGGCACTAAGAAACACCTGTGTGTGTGCACTTGGATGGGTTAAATGAAGAGCACAAATTCCAAGTATGGGTCACCATACTTGGCCTCACGTCACATCCATTCCTTTAGTCACAGACTCACCTGCTCCATTAAATAAAAAAAAAAATAAAAAAAATCACAAGTAAAAACAGTGATGTCAGCAGCGCTGTAACTCTACTCACCTTTCCTGTGCTTGTGCTGATGAGTTTAGCCTGACCATCCACTGACCCCGTCAGAACCAGCGTTCCCTCTTTATTGCACATCAAAGAGGTCAGGGCTCCCTGATGACCATCATGACCTAAGAAAACAACACAGCTAAAATCTGTTCTGGACAAACTTTTCTAATGACCCAAACCCCCCAAAAATGTAGGATCAACAACTCAGTGTAATAAAGTGAAATTTTTTTTTTGTCTTATTTTCTCCCTATGTGATTGTGTCATCATCTCACATACTGTACTTTCATAGAAGTCAAACACTCAAGAGTGTTGAAACAGCACAACTCAAACCAACACACAGCATGGAGTAAAGAACAGCACATTCGGTCCAGTTTGGCTGTGCAGCACAACCTAATAGCTTTTTGAACATGACCTGAGCTTGAATATGACTGTGACTAGGGGTGGGTGATATGACAAAAATCTAAAAATTGACATTTCATAATTCGCACTACCAATTTGAATACCACAAAAAAAGAGAACATAATTGACCGTGTTTACACGAACGCTCGCCAAAAAGTGCTTTTTGATACAAGTGTGTGTATGTGACCATCCAAGAGCAATATACCACTCACGCACTGTGTGAGCAAGATTTAAAAATTAATGCAAAAGATCAAGTGATGGCACAGCACTACAATGTCACGTGAGCATAACCTCAATAGAGACGGTCACCAAAATCTCCACCAGTCGACAAATTTCTACCGGTAATCGTCCACCCCTAACTGTGACTACTGTAGTCAAAACATCTCAAAGGGCTGGACACTTAACTGACAGCAGGAGCTTTACCCTGGTTCCAAACCTGTATGACACAAAAGATGTTATTTTGCCTTTGTCCACAGGATAGAAACCCTAACCCTAACTACACTGGACCCCAGTGACTTGACAAAGCAAACATTAGGGAAGAAAAAAAAAACAGAAACATCTCTAATCGTTTGTGCTATACAGGTTGGAAACAACACGAGGGTGAGTAAATAATGGCATAACTTTAATCTTCATGTAAACTACCCTCACACCCCAAACGACACCAGTGACCCTCGGAGGAAAGCGAGTGAATCGTGGAGATTCAATTACCTTTGATGACATAAATGGCATTGCCTTGTTTTAAGTCCCACAGACGTAAACTTCCATCCTCATAGCCCACGAATGCTCTCTTTCCTGTACAACAGACAGACACTTAGAACGCAGACCGACAGACGGTCAGTAACTCAAAGACGTCTGATAGTCTCAGCTCTCACCGTCAGGAAGGATCTTTCCTCTGGTTGCCTGGCAGTTGGGCCCTTGAAACGTCTTGCACTCTCCGCTCGGGATCTTCCACATCCAGACGTTCCCATCCGCCGTGCCGGCCAGCAGTACCGGGGCGCAGGGGTGCCACTCCAACCACTGCAGTGCGAGACACACGCTTTAAACGGGCCGAAACACGTGCAATCCGAGCAGAGCGCCGTCGATGTGCTTCAAACTTACTTCCAGGTCTCCAACTTCAAAAGACCAGATTTCCTCCTTGCTCTCCACCTTCCAGACCTTAATGAGACCGCTCATATCTCCAGACACCACCAGCTTTGAGTCGCCGCTGAACGCAGCGCACGTGACAGAATCCTTGTGACCTGACGTGAATCAGAAAGAAGCAGGTTTGCGCTGATGGACACAGACCGTATAAATGAACGCTGACAAACAGAGAAGCGGCGTGGACAAACCAGTGCATTCAAACAGCACGTCTCCATCAGACACGCTCCACACGTACGCCCTGTCATCCTGTCCGCCGGTAACAGCGAGACTATTGGTCGCTGGGTCCAAACTAACACAAAAGACAGAACCTGCAAATCAAAAACGACATTGAGAAAGAGCTCATGAAAGCTAAAGACTTTCACACGGATACTGAAGCGTCACCTGTGTGTTTGGAGAAGGTGAGTTCACTGTCATCCTGCTCAGACTCCATCTCATCCTCCGTCTCCCATCCGTCATCATCCGCATTTCCAGCGTCAGCAAAGTCTACATCCTCCAGCTCCTCCGCCAGATCGTCTAAAGAAACACATGTATGGTTTTAATGGTTTTTGAAAACTGTCTATTTTTGTGGTCCATCCCATCCACAAACCAAAACATTACAAAACGTTTCGTTTTTTTATTTATATTTACATATATGAAATAAAACATTCAGTACGTTTGCTCTCTGTATTCCTCGTAGGGACATTTGGTCCTCACAGTGTAGGTTAACCCTAAAACACACACACACACACAATGTAAACATTCAGCGATAAACACACACACACACACACACCTGCGGTCTGTTCTGTGTCATTGAGATCAATAACCTCGATGATTTCTTCATCTTCGTGCAGGTTCAGCGAATCTTCCTCGGGATTATCCATCATCGATATATTTATTCACGGAGTTTAATCATTACAGTCCTGATAACGTTAAAAGTTTTGTCACGAGCTCTTTCCGCTTGACCTCGGCTAAATGACACGATTTTGTCACAGTTCTATAACAACGTTTCGTCAAATTCACTGTTTGCTAAATAATAGAGCTACTGTAGCGCGTTTTAATGTGCTCATGTATTTCACGTGCTCACCCAGACAGCTCACGCTGACGTATGACGTGGAGAAAACCGTGATGGATAGCGCGTCAGCCAATCGCATCCATCGCTTTTCCTCAACGGAAAACTGTTAAAAGGCGGGACTTCCGGCCCCAACCTCTCCGTTCAATTACAGCCTGTGGCACTAGATGGCGCTAGTTATGCAAACACAAATCACACATTTGAGCCGAAAAGCGAGTTTATTAGTCTGTATGGAAGATTTGTGATTTATATTGGTCTATGTATGTACGAAAAAGAAATGTGAAATTGTAAACTAGTATCATTATGAACACAAATTCTCATTTATATTCTCATTTTGTTTTTTTTTTAAAGATTAAAAATAAATACAATTACCTTTTGACCGGTGACGTTTTTACAGTGCTGTCAACGCTCATGTGCTGCTTAGTTCAATGTTTAGTATTCAGATGAATGAATAACCCTAACCCTACACCTAATCAGTACATCTGAAGGCACATAAAACCATAATTCTGTTGGTTGTTCTGAAATGGTTAGCATAATTAAAGTCTTAAAAACAACACTAATTCCTAACAGATACTTATGTCAGTGGATATTCTTTCTGAGCCCCTAATCAGAGATATTTACAGCATTAAAACTCATATACATCAATCCTAACACATACTTGTTTGCATTCGATGTAAGTCAGATGAAGTCAGTTTGTCCTTTGTTTGCGAATACATGACTCAGACATTTCCATTATTATTTTAATGAAACATGAAAAGTGAACAAAAGGTATTAAATTAGACTTGTAGACATGTTATGTAACTTGTGCTCAAAGGTTCATAAAGAGAAGTAGAAATCCTCTGTTACTATGGAAACCACGATCCCAACCGGATTCTGTGGTGTTACTGGACTGACATGAAGGATAAGCCGCGAGCCGTCCTCCTAAACATCACCTGCCACCATCTGGACAGTATTCGTGGTTTTAAAAGCCATTGCAAAGAGTTGCAACAAGCCACTCAAATTCAAGAAAACCCTTAGTTATAATCATAAACTACAGTTATTATAAACTAAACTAACTCGTGGGGTTAGTTGCTGCTGGTCTCTCCTAAAGCTCACATGTCTCTGTGTCCTTCAGACTTCAGATTCAGACACAGTCTTACAAATCAAACACTCTTTCAAGTGTGACATAACTAAACATTTAATATGAAACTTCCACAAGAAATGTGTTTATTGTGTCAATAAAGAGGAATCCATTTCTATCTGCACAAAATACAGATGATTCAGAAGAAAGGGTTTGGTTGTTGGGTGAAGCTGAATTGTGATTTTCGATCTGGAATCAAATAATAGAAATGCAAATGCTGATTTACTTAATTTTATTGCCATAAAAGCGAGAGTGTGTTGACGAGTGGAAATGACACTGAGCTAAACATCCAACCGGGATCCAAAGGTTCCTGTCAATTTGTTGAAGAAATTTCATGATCAGTGCCTCACTAATGTGTTTTTTCATGCAGAAGAGATCATTTAATAGAGAACTGGTGATTAAAAAAAAAACATGAAATCAAATGTGCATTTGGCTCTTATAAGGCTAAACTTGAACAACAGAGGTTAAGACTGCACAAAATATACCAATATTGCCATCTGGACGAGGGCTCAGCATCACTCTCGTTAGTCCTTCTACGAGTGCTTTTTAAAGACTCTTCATGACATTCATCTGATTTCATCTAATATAGGATCCTTCCTAAACTGTAGCCCAGCTGAGGACAAACTGAAGAGTTCAGATGCAAAAGCCTCTAAATCCATCTGACGTATTTCTTTAAAATGAGCATTTCTTTCTGGCTACTTTGTGTAGGTTTCTATGTAAGTACCGGTACTTCTGATTGGGCTGAGGCTGGAATTTAGCGAGTTTGAAGTAAAAGTGTTTGATGGATGTATACTATGTGTCAGGAGCATTCACTCAAGCGCAAGATGACCAAGATGGCTTTTAGCTGGTTTTGCATCTGAACTCTTCACTTGCTGTTCTGGTCAACTACCGCTCGATTCTTATGCTTAAACTGTCTTGAACCACGCTAACCTCTAAGTAAAGTTAGATGATCTGAATGAATCAGTACAGCACATTGTGAAGAGTGTATCTTTTTGATGTCATTTTCATTGGTGTGTGCTCTTGCTTGTGGGGTCAGTGAGAACGAAAGAGTGTTAAATCATACTTTGTTACTTAAACATCAAAAATAACAGTTGAAAGAACACCGCAGGCGAACCACCTGAGGGACTTCATAAGACCAGCGCAGAAGAGACTTCTTGAAATACGTTAATGTCCTTGGGCTGTTCAACAGAATGAAAATGCAGCCTACTATATGAGCTTCATCAATGAAGGTAGAGAAACTCACAGTGCCTTTGACCAAATGTATTTGCAGTGTGATGTCACTATTAAAGAGTCACTTGTTTCATTATGAATGCAGAAGACAATCAGTACAATTGCTTTGTTGCTGTTGCAATGCTGATGTCTGATGAGAGATCAAGCCTTAAATGAACACATGTGTCAAGTGACGGACATGAAAGTATCTACTTCAATAAAACATAGGCCTACATGCGCTGTTCCAATAGAAAGCAGATGACTGTATGATACTGAAATGTTTTGGATCTTTTTTTGTCTGCTACAGTGATCCCTGATCCAAAGAGACATGAGTGACAGCAGGATCAGAGAACTTGCACTGCAAAAAAAAAGCTTGTCTTAATTAACATTTTTGTCTTGTTTCTAGTCAAAATATCTAAAGATTCTTAAATTAGGATGCATTTACTAGACAAGCAAAACAACATTAGATGTCTTGTGTCCAGGGGTAAAAAACAAAATTAAGTTAATTTTTCTTGAAACAAGACTAAATATCTAATGTTATTTTGCTTATCTAGTAAATGCATCTTGATTTAAGAATTTTTACATATTTTGACTAGAAACAAGACACAAATACCAAGTAAGACAAGCCTTTTTTTTTTTGCAGTGTGTGATTGTCTGTGTCAAAGCAGCTCACTGAACACAGCAGAGAATAAATGGATAATAACATAGACGAATTACAGATGAGCAAGTAAATCACGAGGACTAGAAACATTCTATGGTCCAATATCACTCCTCAGCCGTTCATGAAATCTCGATTCGCACACTCATGCGTAACACGGACGTCTTCTGTTCTGACTAAAAAAACACTGACATGGATAACTCGGCAGCACAAGCTAAAGAAACGCTTTATTGATCGTCGCGAGCCGGGGTGACGTCAGTGCGCGTGCGGGTCCGAGCGCTTGTGATGCGTGGATGATCCCGCCTCTCGAAGACTTACAGTACAGTCCCGCCACACGTGATTCCCTAATCAAAAATCCAGTATGGCGGAATCTGTCAGACGGCGCTTCTGTCGCTTCTGCGCGTTCCGGGGGAATTCAGATGTCTGCCGTTGATCCCGCGAGCGTCCTGCGTCTGCCGCGATCAAGTGAGTGAACGGGGGCGCGATCAGCCCCGCGGACACACCGAGAGCATCACGAGCTCCGGGCGGCTGCGGTTGTTGTTATTCTGTCGCTGATGTTCTACAGCAGCTTCCGTTAATGAGGATCGAACAGATTTACCTTCGCATGAGAGAAGACCTCTTCTGTGGAGATCAGCTGCGATTCTGTGCGCCTAACGGTCAGCAAGAAACCAGCTTTGACTAGTATTGTGTGATTGTTGTGATTAAATGAGCGATGGCCAATGATGTGAGGTGGCTCGAGATGGGCGGGTTAGACATGCGGCGCCCGTTTTTTGTGAATGAGGTTGAGGCAGGATTGCCATGACTCAACTGACACACACACACACACACACACACACACATACTGGTGTGTAGCGTTTTAAGGAGATGTTCAGCACTGGAGATACACTGACGGTGGCCGTTGTTTTGGGATGGCTGACAGCTGGAACAGCAACTAACAGATAGATTTACCATTGGAATATAATCAAAACAAAGCCCTACCTAATGTTTAGTTCAAGGTTCATACGCTTCTATAATAAGGAATCTTCTGTTTTGCATTCTTGTATGTGTCTTGTTTAGATGTTGATTCTGTAGATGGCATATGGTGATTTATTCTCTGTTCAGGCGCTCATGACGAGGCTCCGCTTTCTCGCTCGAGGGACAATGGAAGCCCCGGAGTGAACATAATGCCCACATGGGGAATCGCCCTCCTCAGACTGTCATAGGAGATTAGCATACGTACGCTCCGTGACTGACTTTGGCCAAATAGCCCGGCCAGCGCCGCCCCACCCCTCTGGCGTCCGTCTGGCGAGGGCAGAAACTCGGGTGCTTTCAGGAGGAGAGAGAAATGCACAATACCTGATGGTCCGGGAGACCCTGACATAGCACTTACTGTCAAGGCAAAGAAAGTTCATCCGCAGATGATCTGCTATTTCACTAACAGAAGCTCATATTAGTAGCATTTGACATGGTCTTCTGTAAAATACCGTCTATATATTGTCCAGCCAACACGTTCAATGTCGTCGTCCACGTGAAGCTGGTGACTCCTATGAGCAGCGGTTTAGTGGCTACGCGTGTTGTTGAGTTGTAATAACACAGACCGCTGTTTATGTGAACCAAAAGCTGACTTTTCATGTAAATAAGCACTGTCCTTTGTGGGAAATTCCCCAATATGTTTGTGTGTGTGCATTTGTTTGCATCGCCCTTTGAACTGAGGAAGTTAGCCCTACTATTTTCTTTTCCACTGGCAAATGCGGTCGTTGTATAGCTGCCCAAGTATGTGACCATGTGAAAGGTCCTTTCTGAAGATGTGAAACCATTCATAAATTCCATGAGTTGCATTTCATGAGGAATGCAGAGCTTCATCTTAATGCACTGGAGGACAGCAGCGTCTGATGCTAATCTCGCTGTTCATAAAATCATAAACGATGTGTGTACAGTTGCGCTTGATCTTCTCTCTCTCTCTCATTGATGCTTTGTGTTTAATGTTTGTGAGTCCAGTCTGTAAATAAGAGCTTTAGTTAATGGATCCCTGTTTTCTAACAGCTGCTGGCTGGATTTGTCAAGACGAGGAGCAGAAACGGCTGCTTTGCTGGAACTACTTCTGAAGTTTTGAAAACACGTCAGCTGCTCCAAACATCATGACTTCCCCAAGTCATTCAGGTGCGTGTCTTTGATTGCAACTTTCTGCTTGACATATGCAGTGTGTAATAAGATCCAACAGCTGTGAACAGAGGAAGAGATTTAAAGCTGTTGTCGACAGCGAGAAACAAACGCGGTCAAAGCTTCTTTGCTGATGCAAGCAGACGATCTGTGTTTGCGTATGAGTTTCATCTCCTGCCCTGAGCGTCAGTAATCCAGGATTCGTTTAATGGTGTAATGGGTTTTTCCAATCAAACGCAGCACAGCGCACCGGCTATTCACACCGGAGTGATCTCAAGAGCCAGTTACTCTACAGAACCACTGTCGTACTTTCACAGTGATGATAATTACGCATGTTAGAGCGCGTGTCCGGTGCGTGTAGCTCCCCATGTCTGTCATTGGGTCGGCTGTTTTGATTTGTCCAGTAGGTGCGTTTTAGCGTGATCGTGGCCTGCGGTTAACGTTAGCTTCCTTTTGATCTGTGAAGAGTTAATGAGCATTTTATGAAGTAATGAATAATTTTATAAATGAAGTGTCACAGTGTTTTCTTGCCAGCGTTAGCCAGTGTTTGTTTCTCTTGTTTTTGCCCTCTCTGTTCATAATTTTCCTTTTTCTAAAAATTTCCTTTATTATACATTTGCTTCTTGCCATTTCATTAACATAACAGCTGTGTACAGGGGTTTAATACCCTGTACAGATGAAGGACATTTAATGAATTGCATAATATTCATAATATCTGGCACACATCATTGAGTGTGTGATATGGACGAAATCGCCTCGTCCTCCCATCGTCCATCCGGGTTCGTCAGACGGCGAATGCTCTTCCTGCGTCGTGGTGACAGATTCGCTCTGATTGTCCTGTTTTATTAGTCCCATCCCTTCTTATCTCTCCTCCTGATCCGTTTCTCATGATTATATTTATCGAAGAACCGAAAGGCTGTTCTGCTCAGCGCTGCAGCAGCTTAATGCGCTGCTATTTATAGATCCGCGCGGAACAAACATTGGTGTCGATTGTCTCTGTCCCTCCAGAAGACAGCAAATCCCCCCCAATCCATCCATCTGACTCCCCACCCGCTCAACCCCGCTCCGTCTGGCAGCTGTTTGTTCCTCCAGTAAGGCTGTGTGGCGGCTCCCCAGCGCCGAGCCTCGTTTTCAGATCACGCATGGAAGCGTGCTGATTTTAATTGCAATTGGTCCGGACAAACCGAAGCAAGCCAACGGGGTGAACGGCCAGTGTGGTGCCGCCTGGCGAGAGAGGAACGGATACTGGATGTTCTGCCAACATCTGACAGGTCCAATTACGGTCTACACTGGAAGCGTCACTGCCATCCCACCTTTTGACATTTCAGCCATTTGTCTGGAAACTGATGTAAAGGTCCTAATGATATTGCATCTAATTAAGGTCATGATGTGATGCAGGATGTTGATCACCACCTGGAAATAAAGCTTCCCAGCTCATTTTCTTGTACAAGTAATGGCTGTTGCCAAGACTGACACTTTATTCCTGGTAACAGATAAAAAACAGATCATCAAGAGGTTTAAGATGCTGCTTTGATCATTGTGACAGTACGGAAACCAATGCCTAGGAAACACTGCAAATTTACACAAACGCTTTCTTGCATTGTATTGTTGCTGCTGCACCGCATTACTTTCGAAAAACGCCAGTCAATGTATTTTATATTTGTTGTATGTATTGTGCATTTTTGTAGTGTTGATTGATCATTTTGAGGAGGCTCTGCTGTGTATAATGTTGTGGTGCGAATAGCCGCTGACGGTACTGATGCACAGGATGGTATTTTTAAAGCTGCTGGACATTCTGTTTCTTCTTTTTGTGGGGCAGCAAAGGTTTGTTAAGATGCATCTGATTATTAGTAGACTAGAAGACTGCCCCCATTGACAGAAAGTGAACAGCACAGATGCTAAATCAGGATCTGACCCAGGATATTCTCATGTATCACCGCCATTCATGTCACTGCCATGTGTTTTTGCAGGATCTTTTTAATCCTGTCATTATTATAGATTCCATACATTCAATTCCTTTGTATAATTTGTATATAGAACATCTGTACTTAGATTGTCTTGTGTATTGTCTTTCACATATTATTCTAATCACTCGTTTATTTGTCTATTGTTTGTGTCTTTTCATATATTTATTCTAATCACTTGTTTATTTCTGTTATCTGTGTCTTGTCACTTGTGATCCTGTCTGTGCACTGGAAGCTTCTGTCACCAAGACAAATTCCTTGTGTGTGTAAGCACACTTGGCAATAAAGCTCTTCCTGATTCCTGATAATCAAAGCAACATATTCAACACAAACAATTTATTCTCGTCACATTATTTTCAAGAGTGAAATCTGCATATGGTATCTCTCCGTGAGTGTGCATTAAAGGGCACTTATTATGCCCCTTTTTACAAGATGTAATGTAAAAAGAATTGTTTGTGAAGCTTCAGCTCAAAATACCACACAGATCATTTATTATATCGTTTTGAAAATACCTATTTTGAGTGAAAGCAGAAACAGGCCGTTTTCGTGCGTGTCTCTTTAAATGCAAATGAGCTGCTGCTCCCCCCCCCCCCTTTTCCAGAATGGAGCTGCATTATTACAGCTCGTAACTGCTAAAAAATCATCAGTTTGGTTTTGATTATCATGTCTATCACGCAAAAAAAAACCTGCGTTTTAAGGCTGTATCAGTTTAAACTTCTGATATATGGTTTTCTGAGGGCACACACCTGAAGCACATGGACAGAAAGCGGCTGTCACGCACGTGAGTACTAAACTAAGTTCTCTTTCACACACAACTTTATGTTAAAAACACGCTTAAGTTACAAAAACACGGTCAGTTATGTCAAAGGCCTGGACAAGTTGTTGTGTAGCATGCTTCATTAGGAAGGGCCTGATCCTCCTGATGTTGTGCATTCCTGCAACCTGCAATGCCCAGTGATTCCACTTTTAATATACAGTACCTATACTGTTGGTTAGGGTCTACCCTGTTAATATGACCCAAACAATAAAATAGAAGCAGATAATCACTCACTGCTCCGGACTGAATAATGTCTATGTTATTAAGTTTTAATAAGAAGACATTTCTTACTCAATGCTTGCTGCTTTTAAATGCTCTGGTGTGAAGATAAACATGGCAGATAGTGTGTTTGCGGCTCACTCAGGACGGGGTCTCTGCTAATACGGCTGTGTCAGTCAGCAGTCGTGGGCGGGGCTGGTAAAGTGTGATGTCACACCTTACGGATTCTGTGATCAGTAAGCTCTGAGACACGGTTCATGATTTATGAGGATTCCAAAAAGAGGAGCGGGTGGATTTTTATCAGTATAGGGTGGTTGTGTACACGCACTGCCAACACACATTTCTGTTCAAACAACATGTAAAAATGAATTTTGCATAATAGGTGCCCTTTAATTTAGAGCAACATTTACCAAATGAAATGGCCTCTAAAAATGTTATAGCAAGTAAAGCGTGTTCGTAAACGGCGTGAAGATTTTGTCGTTGTGACTAGCATCTCTGTGCGTGCCGGCTTAAGTACAAAATGTGGAGCTGTTCCAGAGGCCAGATGAATGGACTTTGGGCTCAGAATGCATGTTGGCCTTTGGATGGTTATTTGGGAAGTAAATGGATGTTGGCCACTGCTTTCTGCTCTCAAAAGTGCTCTGTCAGACCTGAAGCCTTTGCCAGAATTTGATCAAGCCTATCTGAGACATTTTACTCTCTCATTCTAGCTTGCTAACTGATGCCGGTTGAGTTAAAGCTCTTGTGTGAATAAAATAAAACATTTATTTCCCTTTTCAAATGAACTTGGCCAGTCTTACTCTTGAATAGCGTGTCGCAGTGACGTCATTGCAGATGTTTGCTGTAATTGCTGGAGAGAGACATACTGTACAGAGTGCTTGCAGGGTTAGGGCTACCTTTAGCTTGTTGAGTTTTTTGGCCTCTCTTTTTATTGTAGATCTGTTTGTCTAGTCTATAAGCTAGTCTTTGTTAGTCAAAAAAAATAGGGGGTTAAACTTAAACTCTAACAGAGAACCAAGTCTGATGCTTTGTTTGCCATAGACAGTGTCAAAGTGTGGAGGAGGCGGTCGTCAGCCTTCGTAAGCTCTGTGTTTCTGTGGATCATGTCAGCTGGATTTGCCCATGGTGACACCCTAACATTTGGACTAAAACGCATATTAGCGTTGAGTAATCAGTATTACCTAGCGACATCCACCCTAAACCACAGCATCAGGACTAAGGGCGTCTTCAATCCTTTCCCAACCAGCAAACATCATTTATTGTTGCAGTCAAAGCCTTTGGTTGAAATGATGTTGCTGTGGACAAAAGCAGCTCTCAGTAGATGGATGAATGTTTACTTTGGAAATTGCCTTTTTGCATGCAACTCTGCTCCATTCTGCCGTCATTTTCATGACTACAACAAGGCTGACATGTAGTTTTATTGTCTTGTGGGTTTTCTGAAGGTGCTTTGCTCCATGAAACCGGGCTCAGGTTTCATACCTGTTGCTGTGTGGGGTGATGCCTAACCACAGCTCTCTTATCAAGTTAGTAGTCCAACACGTTGGCATGCAAAGTGATCCATTTAGTCATCTTGGTTTAAACGACCACAGCGTATCAGTTTCACGTATCGATTTCAGGCTATGCGTGTTCCTCATTCGAGCATAAACGTTGCATTTCCCATGCAAATCTCTAGTCCACAAGTGTTTTTAGTGTTCTGTCCATTTCACTGAGTTTGTATGGTATGGGATTTTTGTTTGCATATTCTTGGGCTGGGGCTTCACCTCATGGATGGAGAATAGCCTCAATTGTGGAACAATTTGGTAAACGTTTTTTAAACCTTAGATTAATGGAGCTTTGTTGTTCACATGTAATGTCACTTGCTCAGACCGGCATCCTGGGATTGGCTTTTGTGTTTGTTTCGTACACTTAGCTGCAGTAGATGAGGTGGGCTGATTTGGGCCTCTGGAGTTTTACGTTGTAAATTCTAGCATGTCTTGTAATATTGAACTTGCTGCTCACCCTAACCATTTCAGTTCATTAGCAGGCTTCTTGTTGTGTACCGTACTTTGTGTCAGATAGCAAACACGATCTGGCTCATCCCTCAAGGAGACCGTCGTGTAAACAGCAGCGGATCGGAGCACCTGGGCTGCGTTCTGCTAAAAATAGACGCACGCATATAAACAGAATTCCCCGATGCGCACGGCTCTGCGCTCGCTGCGATGGGGCCTAATTAGATGAACATCAAAGCAGTTTCCCGGGGTTGTCTAGTCCTTAGAAATTTCCCAAAAATAGAAGCTTGTGGAGCATTTGCTGCCCTGGGGAACTTGCCTGTTATTTCTCTCCTTTTCTGGATGGAAACCTGAGTCGGTGCTTCTGCTGTCGCGTTACAAAGGGAAGAAGCCGTGTGGTAAATATCAAGCGGAGGGCTGGTAAAAATAACCAGCGATTGAACAGGCGTTGAGCTCAGTGTGTCGTGTTGAGCGTCTCGTTGGTCTGCGTGTCTGCCTGCATACTGATGATGCCCGCTGCACTGTTTCATGCCTATTCCTCCATCCATCCATTCATCCATCCTTCTCTCTCTCTCTCTCTGAGGTTATTTATAGCTGTGTCTTGCTGTGTTGGGCTGCTGTGAAGAAGTGAAAAGCCTTTTCATGTTCTCTGTAATTACCATCTGCTGCAGAAAAGATGGGGCACTGTTGCAACTGCTGCTTTACTACTCACTTACATGGTTATTCACCGCACTACTACTCAGCTGCCGTCACTGATCGAACCCTAACCCTAACCCTAACGTGTGACTTTAAAGGTCTTCATACTTTAAAACTAGAGATGCACCGATTGCAAATTTTTTTGGCCGATTCCGATTTCCGATTTTACAGTAAGTGTGACCTGCCGATTCCGATTTTTGCCAATTCCGATTTTTTTTTTAAAGAACTGTAATGAAAGCATATGATGTATTTTTTTCATTTAAATTTATTTTATAATAAAATGAATTATTATACATTACAGGATCTTCTCACAACTAAATAATTATAACAAAAAAATAAAGTGCGTTGTAAGGTATAAAATGAGTTCCGGTATATAACTAACATTATCCCAATAAAGGATAGTACAGGCTGCTGACTTGTGGCTGACAAGCTTTGGCTTGGACTCGGCTCGCTAGCTTTAGCCACCTTCCCCTTTTCAAACTGATAGCATATTCAGCTAAATGATAGTGTTTTAAGTGTCTTATTAGGTTTGTTGTTCCGAACGTTTTTGAGCTTGTTCCCCCACAATGTATTTTTGCTTTACAAACGTTACAAACTGCGATCTTTGTGTCATCTCCACTCACAGAAAAGAACTTCCACACCAACGACATGTTAACACCAGACTGTGAGTGTGCGCGTAGCTGTGACGTAATTGCCTGTGCCGCCGCTGGCAATAAAAGGATCGGCGGACGTGAGCCTGACCGGCCAGTCACCGATCTGGGTCGATCATACAAATAATCGGCCGATTCCAATCACTAGCCGGTCAATCGGTGCATCTCTATTTAAAACCTGCATGATTGGCTCACTTGTTCAGAAGAAGAGTTTAACCTTCCAAATTTTAAGAAACAATACAGCAAAAACTAAGTCACCAGCTGTATGTTATCATGTAAAAGGTAGAATATCACTGTTAGAGGGGGTGAAATCTTTTTCCTCTTCGCTGCTTGAGCATCTACTGAAAATATGAAGTATTTCTGATTTGTGTGTTGCTTGCAAAACATGTATTTTCACAGAATGACGGTGGAGAACATTTTGCCATTGAATCACATTCTGTCTCCGTCTTTTTCTCAGACTCTCAGATGGATCAGACTGTGGAGCTTTTGAAGCCGTCGGCGTTTGACCACATTCCCACAGGTAACGCAAGCCGTGTTTGCAGTTTCATGACGTTTTCTGGCAGGAACGCTGTGGTTTTTATCCAAACGGACTGAATGTAGAGCAGTGCTCCTCAGTCACAGACAGCAGAGGAACAAACATCCTAAATGCAAATAAAATGATACTAAATATAGTGGTTTGTTAGAATAGCCATATAAATTGGCTTTTGATTTTGACTGGAGGAAACACACAGCCAATATTTCTAGTTTTCTATTGTCAATATACCTTTTGTTTGCTTATTTTTGCAAAAATGGAGGAGCTGCGATTGATCTGGATCATTGTCCGTCTTCTTTATTTGTTATTTGTGTCTGTTGGTTTGTAATTTACCATTGTATTCTCAGCACTTTTAAAGAGGTAGTTGATTGTAATTCAACTTGTTTAACTTTAGTTGTGTATTGTTGCTGTTTGAGCATAAACAGTATCTGCAAAGTTACAACGCTGAAAGTTCAATGCAAACCGAGATATTGTCTTTTAAAATTATGGCAGTTTAATGCCTACGAAAACGGCTCGTAGGGACTACAACGAGCTAATTCCCGGGTTAGTGACATCACTAACCTAGACATTTACATAAACCCCACATAAATTCTCTGGGTCTCTATAAAGGTAAAATATGTGAGAAATAATGTGCGTTTTTTTTTAAACGAAGTCTTAACACATGTTAGACCCCATAACCACAATCAAGCCTAGAGAAAACCCAGTCAACCACCCCTTTAAAGCTGTCTTTGGAAGAGACGTATGATATATTCATTTCATTCCAGCATAACGCCTTGATTTAGCACACTGAATTATAGACGAGGTCGTAAGTGGCGTACAGAGAGAGAGACAGACAACACGTGAGATGGAGGAGAGCCTCGCGCTGGAGACAGACACGCTTTAGCTTTTTAAAGCAGCAGCATGAAAATGACCGTAACATTTAGTGAATTTAAACCAGCTCTTCTTGTGTTTGTGTTCAGTCGTTGATTCCCTGCTGATCAAAGCGTAGCACCAGATCATGTTGTTTTGAAGATGTTCCTCACTGAGTGTTGCTGAGCGTGTGAACGTAACCACGTCAGCTAGACGCCGTGTTACATCAGAAATGATGGTGGAATGATGCTTCTGGTCCCAACTTAAGCTCTGCGTTCGGAGTCGGCGACTAAAGACATCACTGCTGTGCTACTCGGCCTTCTGTTTGTACAATAAAGAAAGAAAACGTGTGGGGAAATGCGTTTGCGACCGTTGTGTGCGGATCCCGTAGAATGGAGGACAAGCACGCAGAGATGTGTAGGACTCTCTACACGGGTCTGCTCGCCTCTGATGAGTGAAGCACTTGCAGGCCTTTTCTCTGTGTGTGTGTGTGTGTGTGTAACTGCACTTGACCACAACAATATTTTTTTGCTTGCAATTTGCAAACAACAATAGCAGCACTGCAAAAGAGTAGTTCAGGTCTGTCTTGCTGGACCGCTGAGGAGATGCACGACTTACAAACGCTCCTCATGTCTCATAACACATCATCAGATGCAAAACACTGTCCTGCAGGAATGAACGCATTTCTTTCTATGTCTGTTCTAATAGCTTGTTAATGCTGTTAATGACTCACTCAACTGTTTAGCCACTCGTTTAGTTCCCTCATTCTTAGTCTTCACAGTTCTCCTGACAGAAACGAGATCGCCACAAGCCGCCCATCGCCTCACCCGACATCTATTAGCGCTAACGAGCAGAGACCAAACCATCAGGCTGCATCACGCATGCATCAAAACAGTTCGCAGACATTAAACAACAACGCTGCGGTATTGTGGGACTGAAATAGTCCAGTAATATGAAGCGGCATGGCAGCGGAGCTCATAACTAGATCAGTTACATCTACGGAGACGAGGAAGATGAGGAAGACTACGCGTGGCATTGAGCCATTAATTTGACAGATGCATGGTGACGCTTGTTTGACAACATGAGGGGTCGTTCTTCGCTAGAAAATCGTTACGCAACACGCCCACCAACATCCTGGAAAGCCGAAAAGTCGGCAGCGAATCACAGACTGGGAATAAATGATTCTAGTTATCTGCATCCAAATTAAGTCCGTTTGAGTGTCATTGGCTACGTTTACTTTATTTAGCGTTCATGTAAACACTACATTCCGATTCATCATTCGGAATGAATTTAATCCGATTGAACCAAAAAGTGTGCATGTAAACGTAGCCAGTGTGATTTCAGATCAGTTATATAATGATGCTATTGCTGCTGATTATTCATTGATCTCCGAGAGTGTGTGAGAGTCTGGAATTGGATGCGAAGTACGCGTCACTGATCTCACTGAAACTTTATGTCTAAAACTGAAAATAAACCATAAGATGATGAGTAAACGGCCAAAGAGAATTGATAATGAAACACAGGCATGTCTTCGGGGAGTTTCTGAACCAATGAAGGGAAGGATATTGTACGAGAGTGACGTCCATTCATTTACCTGTCTGTCTCTCTCTGGGACCCTAGAGATGAGACGTGGTTTGAAGAATAGGTGGATGATGTGTGAGACGATGTGGTCGGTCAGAGCCTGCAGGACTGGAGGTGTGATGTAGTACGAATCGTTTGAGAGCTTATCAAAGTCTTTCTGGATGCTCTGCCCTTGGCAGCACGTTTGTCCACCTGCTCCAAAACCGTTACTGTGTGAATTTTCCCACTTCTGAAGTTGCAATTGCGAGTTTGTTGCATTCAAGTGCTTCGCTGTCAGAAAGAACAGGAGTCTTAAGATAACTTCGATAGCATTATTTTAGCTGTTGTATCAGTGAAACATATGCATGACTGCTGGTTTGATGGATCAGCACATCACAGCAATTTAAAACACGCTGTGTGTGTGTGTGTGTGTGTGTGCACATGTGTCAACAGTAGATGTGGATTCCAGATGAGAATAAAGCATGTCAGCATTGTCTCTGGGACGGCCCTGTGACGTCATGAGAGTCAGAGAGACAGTCTGAGCACTGACAGAACAGCGTTAGTTAGTTAGTTAGTAGAGACAGGCTGCAGTGGAGGCAGACAGGAGCTGTGCTACAGATAGACACAGAGACACAAACGACAGACAGACGAGCTTGTGCTGCAAAGGCGTGTGGTGAGCTCAACTTCATTCTACATCTGACGTGTACCGATGTCTTTATATCATGAATGTGTGTTTGTTTTCTTCTGTTTTTAGTGTTTGTTTTCTGTGTGTGGAGGAACAGCTACCAACTGAACCTTTACTTACAGTCTCTATCCACGTGTGTTTGAAGATCTCGTGCTGCTGCTTGTTTGTCGGTACTTTTCTGTAATTCTGCTCTTTACAGGCCAGCAACATTCAACACCAGTGAACATGAAGTCATCGTGACAGAGACGTCCCTGAGATGGACACACAAACACGTCATTCAAATCATTGTGTTATTGGGGTTTAGTGTGTGTTTGCTTACAGGACGCCTGTCTGCTGTGGGTTGTGTATTGCTGCACAGCTCTGATCTGATGTTGTACTGCACCCTTAGTTATATGAACATGAAAGCAAAATCTGGAAAAGTGCCACGCTGTTAATTTCCCAAGAGTCTCTGAGTTTGACAAATGAGCTGTCCTGTACATATGTGTGTGTGTTTGTGTGTTTGTTTGTGTGTGTGTGTGTGTGTGTCTGTCCTGTGGGTCACTCACTACAAGCTGCAGACACTGGTTGTTGCTCCACAGGAAGTTGCGGTCGTTTATCAGTGGCCTTTCTGTGGCCGAGTCGCACTGATCTGATGTCAGTCTCTGTGCAGCTTTCGACCTGCTGGAGCCCGTGTCTCTGCGCTCGACTCGTCAGTGTGTTTTTGTCTCGTTTCTGCAGTTGAGCTGAGTTCCGCTCTGCCCGTGAGGGTTCCTCCTGCCGCCATCCCCATGGACCTGCGCGTGGAGCCTTCGCCGTCACTGGACGCCGCCCGCCGCGATCAGCAGCTGCAGCAGGAGCTGCTGGCGCTCAAACACAAGCAGCAGGTGCAGCGGCAGCTCCTCATCGCAGAGTTCCAGCGGAAACACGAACAGCTCTCGCGCCAACATGAGGCCCAGTTACAGGAACACATGAAGGTCAGGACCAATCGCTGGTGGGATGAACTGGTTAAAGCTCAGAGCTGCTACGAGTGTCTGTCAAGAGTTAATCGACGATCAGCACTGATTCTTCCCCTCAGGCTCCGCCACATTAGTTAGAAAGGTTCTCGCTTTTAACTAAAGCATCTACGAAATACGCTTACTAAACGCTCACACTCCCTACAGTACGCTGACTACGTAATGAATGCGTGTGGCGTGTGATGCTGGGTATGTGTCAATCACATCCCCAGGTCTCTCCATCTTCTAAATGTCTAGTGTGATAAAGCCGCTCATTTCTACAGGTTTGTAGCACGGGTGACGGAGGTTGTGAAGGGCTTTACTGTAAACGTTACTGGCGCTTTCAGTCGTTCAAGATTCCACTGCCGGTGAGCACAAAATGCCCTCAAAGAAGAGAAATCGTGGCCGATGTCCAGGTAAATGTGTCCAATCTTGTGCTCAATGCTGTGGACACCCAACTTTGTTGACTCGATGAGTTGGGGAGCGGTTGGGAGGCCCACAGTCAGGACGTTGGTCCATTGTACACACGCGCTAGTGTTTATTAGTGAACTGACCCGGGCTTGTGGGTTCTGCTGGTTAATGCAGGTGTTGTGGCACCTGTTCGTAGGGCATCCTGACGCGGGCTCCACTTTTCACGACAGTGAAACGCTGCATAAGAAAAAGAGGGCGCGATACAATAATATACAATTGAGACTTTATTGTGTGCCTCAGCAGTCCCCGTTATAACCATTTTCAGCTGTTCATCATGTGATCGGTTGATGGTTAAAATCAAGACTGATTGCAAGGTCCAGTCGTATGGGTTTGTAGACGTGTCACAGATGTCACCTACAGGCCCATATCGCAGTTTTGGTCTGGAGCAACCTGAGCTAGGGATGCACGATATTATTGGAGCGTTATCGGAATCGTAAACATCCACCCGATACGGAAAATTTTGCAGATTATACCTTGCCGATAAGAAGAATAACGCACGTGTGCTCAGGGTGCGCTAGGAATAAGATCACGTCAGTAGTGTGGTCATTCTTAAAGGAAACTTTTGCCTGAATGGTGGTTAGATTCACTGTTTTGGATCACCACATTTAATCTGAGAATGAGAGTACAGGATGAGCCGTCCAGTGTACGATAGCGTCTACAGTCACCGGCAGCAGCGACAGTCTCCCCAGGGTCCTAATGCCCGTCCGGTAAGGCGTTTTATTTACTTAAGGCACTGTTGACCTACTTGTAATAAAATAAAATTCAATTCAAAAATTAACATTAAGATTGTGTTTCTGATTAAATAAAGCAGTAATTGATGTCATACAATAAAATGTTTTGGTCAGAAGCTAGGTTACATGAACAGAAATCACAAACTTGACTCTTGGACATGAAATAATTTTATGATACACATAGGTCACCACTGCATTTATTGGTTGGAAAAAAAAATGCAGTGATTGATTTGTAGTTGATTTATAGTTATTTTTAAAACCATCAATCGATGTACTCTTCATTGTTGTTTATTTTATTTTAGTTTTTGTTAAAAACTAAGTAAAATGAAAAATAATTTGGTCATAAACAAACTCTGCACAGGAGAGACCCGGTGTTGTTTCCAAGCAAAAGGAAATATATCGGCATCGGATATCGACTAAAACGACTTGATAAATATGGGCAAAAATCCACTATGCAAAATCGTGCATCTCTAACCTGAGCTGATTTGATTTTTTTTTTCCTTTACAAAGCACTTTCAAACAACTACCGGTTGATCCAAAGTGCTGTACAATACAAACCACAAACATTAAGAGCACACAAAACAACAATACAGTTGACATGGATAAATAAAAGCTATTGACAAAAGGTGTTTTTTAAGCAGGTATTTAAATATTGGCAGTGGGGGCACAACTCCAATAGAAGCTGGTAGCTTGTTCCATAGACTAGGACCGGCAACAGCGAAGGCTCGATCACCTCTACAATGGAATCTCGATCTAGGAACAGAAAGGAGACCAAGATTACTGCATCTTAGGGACCTATTTGGTTTATGAATAGAGATAGCCTCGGAAAGATGTGATGGTGCTTGGTTGTGAAGAGATTTAAAAACGAAGTTAAGATTTTAAAAACAATTCTAAATTTGATTGGCAACCAGTTTAGCGAAATAAGAATGGGCGAGATGTGATCGAACCTGCGTCTGCCAGTCAGCATCCTGCATTTTGGACCATCTGTAAACGCATTATAGAGGACTGACGTATACGATAATATAGTGAATTACAGTAATCTAAACGAGATAACACAAACAGGTGAATAATCTTTTCAAGCTGTTTTACAGAGAGTAAAAATTTGATTTTCGATAAACGCCGTAAGTAAAAGAGACTTGATTTGACCACTGCGCTAATTTTTTTCTCAGAACCCAGGTTAGAATCGAAGAGAACACCGAGATTTTTAGCACAGGGGGTGAAGCAGGAAGAGAGATGACCGAAATGGAGGGCACAGTCTTCATAGGACTTTAAACCAAACAAAATGATTTCCGCTTTGTTCTCGTTTAACACTAAAAGATTCTGTTTTACCCATATTTGTAATTCGTTTAGACAATCCAACAGGGGTCCTAAGAATTCTTTACTTTTATGCTGCAAGGGAAAATAAAGCTGAGTATCATCCGCATACAGGTGGAAAGACACTCCATATTTCTCAAAAACAGCACCCATCGGTAGCATAGATACAGAAAATAAAACTGGGGCAAGAATTGAGCCCTGTGGCGCCCCACAAGCAAGTGGGCGTGAGGACGAACTATGATGGCAAATAGAGACACTAAAACTTCTGTTTGTTAAAAAAGATTGGAACCAATTCAACACCTTGCCCTGCAGCCCAACACAGCTCTCCAACCTGGAAATCAAAATAGTGTGGTCGACCATATCAAATGCAGAGCTCAAGTCCAAAGGCACCAAAGCCACAGCATTCCCTTTATCTGTTTCTAATAAAATATCATTTTTGACTTTTAAAAGTGCAGTTTCTGTGCTGTGCTGAGCCTTAAAACCCAACTGGAATTTTTCCAATATATTATTCCACATCAAATGGGACTGGAGCTGTGTCAACACAATTTTCTCAAGAATCTTAGAAAGAAATGGCAAGTTTGATATGGGCCTAAAAATATCACAATATTACAGTTATTGTTTTTAGGCAGTCCGGAACAACCCCGGTTAGGTTAGGGTTAGGGTTAGACTAGTATTAAAAATAGATAAAAGATCATGTCCAACAATATTGAAAATCCAGTTTTAGAAATCTGGATGGAATGATATCTTGAGACGACGAAGTTGATCTCACATGTTCAACAATGCCTTTACAGAATTCAAATGAAACGGGCTGAAAATCACTCCACAGAGTCGGACAGCTTGATCTCTCAAGTTGAACCGAATTCCCCATAGGCACGTCTTAATTGAACGCTTTTCTCGTTAAAGAATGTACAAAATTGTTCACACAGTGATACGGAAGCATCAGGAAAAATGTTGACAGGAGGGCTAAGCACAGAATCAATAACAGAGAGGAGAATCTTAGGTCTGTGTAAGTTGTCACCAATAAACTCAGATATTTGGACTTAGCGGCCTTCACTGCTCTCTGATACACACATAAAGAATCTCTCCACATTTCATTTGAGACCTGTAACTTATCCTTCTGCAAGCCTTTCTGAGAAAACGAGTCAAATCATTAAGCCGTGGCTGGGGTTTAGTAACAATATGTTTGGGTTTTTAACGGTGCAATATGATTCAAAGTAGACAAACATTTTTGATTAAAGCCATTAAAAAGTCTGTTCACATCCTGCATAGGAGAGGACAGTTCAGGCAAGGGTAGACCAGTTATAGCATAAGAGGCAGCAAATCGCTCACATGGAGAAATAACGATTCAAACGAGTCACTGAAGGTGTAGCAACTACAGGATCGGGAAAGTGACAGGAACGTAGTACCAGGCTGTGGTCAGAAAAACAAGATTCACTAATTTCAATGTCTAAAATTTGAAATCCTTGAGAAAGTCCAATGTGTGCCCATGAGCATGGGTAGGCCCTTGCACCCACTGCACAAAATCAAATGAATCGATAAGATTTTTGAAATCAGTAACCAGGGGTTTAGTGGGGCAACATAAATAAGTATTAAAATCACCCAACACCAAAATACAATCAAATCTTCTAATCAGTCCTCCTAGTAAATCAGAGAATTCATTCAGAAAGACATTGTTAATACGCGGTGGGCAATAGATACTAACACAGTGAACTGGACGCACCAAATCGGAAGAATTTGAAGAAGCTGTACCTCAAACCTCGAGTAGATGTCGGTCGGAATGGTGCGTGTGACAGACTTCTGTATAAAAACAGCTGCAATTCCTCCTCCATGTCCAGTTTTCTTGGGGCAATTATAGGAGGTGCAATCCTGAGGAACAAGTTCAGAAAAGGGACTCGAGTCTCCCTCTTTAACCCAAGATTCCGTCAAAAATATCACATCTAAATCCTTCGAAGTAAAAAAGAAAAAAGTTTTGTTGACCAGAGAGCGAACGTTAATTAATCCCATTCCGATCGGCAAAGGATGACCTCGGTTCAGTAGACGGAGAACGGCGTGGTTAACTCCTCCACCGTGAACCCGGGGAGAGTTGGGGAGAGTTGGGGCGCGCGGGCGCATCCAGGAGGCCAGGGGCAAGCGACCGCAACCACCGATGGGGCCTCTGCAACGAGCGTCCCGCCGCATAGCGACCAGAAACCGGCCAGGAAGCCAGTGAAGAAAAGTCCGAAGCCCAGGAAAACCCAGAGAGCAAACCGGACTTGATCCTGAAGGCAACGCCAGCCCGCCTCCCTCGTCTCCTGCGACGCGTCGAAGGGCCGACGATACAGAAACTAGGGAACGTTCGAGGCCAACGGCGGCGGAGACGTATAAGATCCGCTCCACACGACGGCCCCAGACGAGTAAGAGATTAGATTTCCGATATCAAGTAGCGTTTGACGATCATACGTTAACAACGTAGAGTTCACAGTAGTTGAGACTGATGTTAAAATAGCCAACATCAACACATAAGACGAACAGGACAGACGGCTCGCTACACACACCGGCGCCATCTTGACAGGATTTCCTGGATTAATGGTGATGCATCATGAATTGCTGCTTGCTGGGTTTGAATCTGATACCTGACAAATATTGTCCCTTAACTTTAACTGCTACACCACATCAAGCAGCTGTTAACCTGTGTGTTTGTTTCTCTTGCCAGCATCAGCAGGAGCTTCTGGCTCTCAAGCATCAGCAGGAGTTGCTGGAGCATCAGAGGAAGATGGAGCAGCACCGGCTGGAGCAGGAGCTGGAGAAACAGCAGCGGGAGCAGAAGCTCCAGCTCCTCAAGAACAAAGAACGCGGCCAGGAGAGTGAGTTCATCACGCGACCGAGTCTGTTTTTCACTGTGTTACTTCTAAGGAACAGAATCCTTTTGATGCCAGTAACAATAGACGTCAGTTTCATTGAAATCTTCTCAGAGCTGTGAATTTAGGTTGATGCTGAGCTTTGGTAAATCCTGCGCTTTGCTGTGAACAGGTGCGGTGGCCAGTACAGAGGTGAAGATGCGTCTGCAGGAGTTTGTTCTGAATAAAAAGAAAGCGCTCGCTCAGCGCAGTCTCAACCACTGCATCTCCAACAGCCCACGCTACTGGTACGGGTAAGAAGAGTCACACGCAGCACAACTTCTGATCTAAGAACATTTAGGCAGACGACACATGGGGCAACTTTTTGAGCAATGTTGCCGTCAACGGGCAACCAGATGAGACCCAGAGCCGGCGACCGATCTAAACGATCCAAATGAGAACAGATGGGCAGGGCTCGACAATAAGGAGTGCCTGATGGCCCGGGGCCAGCGTGAAAGACGCTCGGGACAGTAGATGAATTTGTCACTGGCCCGATCGGGCCACTGAGGCGTCGTCACGAAATTTTATAATTTGCACGTGGTTTAAGCCTTGTTAATTTAAAAATTTAAGTGTTCACAGAGACGTGTCTCTGACGGAAAAATAGCCTACAAATGTCTAAATACTAGTTTTGAGGATTATCTTTGTAGCTTTAACAATGGTCAATCCATACTTCTTTTATACAGTTGCACCGATCGACCGGACATATTCCAACCGATCTCAGTTCCAGGCTTGTTCACGACCTGCATACAATCATTTTTCAAAATGTCATGTGTGTGGAAATATTACAAACTCTTTAAACATCCGTTAACAGAGGCTAGTGGCGCTGAAGACGAACGCAAAGAGGAAAAAATACTATAGCAGGCAGACCAAGATCACGGTTCATAATGCGCAAAATATTGAAAATATTATCCTAAATATTGAAACGGGGGTTTATATAAATGTATCTCTGAGGGGAACTGACTGTTTTAAGGGGGTCATCGGATGCCCATTTTCCACAAGTTGATATGATTCTTCAGGGTCTTAATGAAAAGTCTCTAATATACTTTGATTAAAAATTCTCAATGGTTTTGTAAAACAACACCCTTTTTACCCCGTCAAAATCAGCTCTGCAAAAATCATCTCATTCTAAGGGGTTGTTCCTTTAAATGCAAATGAGCTCTGCTCGCCCCGCCTCTCTCTTCTCTCTGTGGAAAGACGATCTTGTTTACTTTAGCCGCGTTTAGCCGCTAAACTTCCTAACTACCACGTTATTAGGAAAGGCGATCGCAAAGATTCATAAAAAAAATGCTTATACTCACTTCTGCTGTAAGTGAAGCTGGATCATGAATGATTCGCGCGAACATAGACGGATATATGTAGATCGGGAGGAGCATTCCCTTCACAAACAAACGTAATCCACTGCATCTTCAGCGGCTCAGATGTCAGGAGTAAATGACGACCACTATGTTCATTATTACATCCAGCAACACAACACCTCAATCACTCAATCAGAGATATTCTTGTCTAACTTACATCCCTGCTCTGGCATCAAAACAAGGAAAGTTAGTGGACTGTGACAGCTGGTCTGAGGTAAGACACTCATGTCAATCAACTATCGTGTGACGGCACACCGACAGGCATCTGAGAATTTGAAAAAGGGGATATTATTTTTACAGATTAATTAAAAGCCACTGCATGGATTTTTATCATTTTAGGGTAGATTTGTACATACACTGCCAACACACATTAATGTTCAAACAACATGAAAAAGTGAAGTTTGCATCCGATGACCCCTTTAAGAAAAGTTTTCGTGTTTTCTTTTCATTTGCCCATGTATGAGGCATTTAAAGTAGCGTTCATAAGCACGGCGCTGCTTTGTTTACAGCGGTAACCAAAGAAACGTAATATCGCTGTTATTCCATAATTGTCTCCTGCTGGCAGAGACTGAGTTTGCATTCTTTCAGTCTGTCTGCTGTTTTTCCCTAAAGCATCTTTTAATTTATAATAAAATATTAATAATAATAAAATAATTTTAACAAACAAATAATGTTTGAACTTTAGTTAGGCTAGCAGCTTTAGGTGTGATATCAAAATTGGAATCGAGAATTGTACATTTTAATTGGTATGTAAAATTTTGGTGTCATATAAGCTTATTTATTCAAATAAAAGATAACATGGGTGAAAAACAATGATAACAGCAACTATTTAATTTTTTTGTGGCAGGGCCAGTGAAAATTTTGACAGAGCAAGTAAAGATTTTAACCACTGGCCCAACCGGGCCAGTAGAAAAAATCCTTAGCGTTGAGCCCTGAATGGGGAAGATGAACCTGCAGCCCATGTTGCATAACCCTGACCCTACTTCCTGTAGTGCATAATGATGATGAACAATTCACGCTGCTGATCTGTATTCTGATGTTAAAGCTGGAGAGACTGTGGCCTGAATCAGTTGATCATGTTTATGTTTTTTCCCCATCGCTTTTCCTCTTTCTCACTGTCTGTCTGTCCGTCTGTCTTTTTCTGAGCAGGAAAACGCAGCACAGTTCTTTAGATCAGAGCTCCCCTCCTCAGACCGCCGTCAGTAGCTACAACCATCCTGCCGTGGGCGTCTACGACTCCAAAGACGACTTTCCACTGCGCAAAACAGGTACTTTACACAATACAACACTTCCTTCTTTGAAGTATTTGAAGGTGACGCTGAAGAAGACGACTGTGTGGCCCTAATGATACACGACTAATTAAATTGCGTGCTATCATCAGTTCTTCTGACAGAAATAACAGCTCTATTTTGATGAGGTTCTTGTCTTGCATGACTTTTAGAGTGAACGGATCCTAACCCTTCAGAAGAAGCCGTCGCTGGGCGCTGCTTGTACCATATAATTATTCACTTAGTGGTGAAGCCGGTGCGATGCTGTTGACTCAAGACCGGCTCTGGATGTGAGCCACAGTTTACTCTGGCTGGCAGGAGTGCATTCCAGCATGCTGCCATGAGTTTGGCTAGAGGTGTGTGTGTGTGTGTGTGGCAGACTGGATCAGTCAGACTGAGAAGAGTGTGTTTGGGCTCCAGGGTCAAGAGCTCTAGCAGATTTAGCTTTAGTTTGATTCAGTCTTGATGGCTCGCTGCTGTAGATCCCATTAAACTCCCGTTTAATTGTGGCTGTAGGTGGCTTGTTTTCAGCTTCATATGTTTCTCTCAGGTAAATTTCTGCAGCAGAATTCCCGACACGTGATTGCAGCTAAACGGCGACTGACGCGAGTAGCACGTCAGAGTTAGCTCGTGTTATGCCACGGACAGCAACGTCTGACGTCCTACACCGACATAAGATAAAACCGTCCTGTAGGTGGAAATAATCGAATGTCTCGACCCAGAGCAGCGGCTCTCCTCAATAACCTGATTCATACTCTGCGCTTTTCCCGTCTAGTGACGAGTTTGTGGAATTTGCTTATGTTAATGGAAAGCTGTTCGTTAGCAGTAGGAGTAGGAGTCTCTGTGTATTTCACAGAGCCATGAGCATCATTTCCAGTAATGAATAGAGAGCGGGACAACAGCCGAATGAATGGAACTTTTCTTCCAATGCTGAGATTCTGACTTGATTTAAGATGTCAAATGGAGGTACAGGATGGAGAGTGGCATCTGATGCATGCAGCTGATGAACATCTTAAACGAAAATCAAACAAGAGAGTATGCCACGCGTCACGATCTGAGCCTTTCTGTGCTGAAGAAAAGGCCGTTAGTCGGTGCGGAGTTGCTCTGCATGGCACCTGCTGCTGTTCATACCGGACAAACGCTGCTTCGTGAATGACAGCAAAACCTCTGTGAACGTGCTCATAGTACCTTACCGGACCTCACGAATCGGTGACAGAGTCTCTTTGATAAGAGAATCCTGTGAGAATGCACTGAAGCATTATGGGTAGTATGCAGTCATTCCTTTGCCCTTGTGAAGCTTGTTTCCAGGTTGTTTTCTTTCTCACCTCATGAAAACTGCTTCCTGTCGTTGTGTCTGTCATCGTAGCATCTGAACCGAACCTGAAGCTGCGTTCGCGGCTGAAGCAGAAGGTGTCGGAGCGGAGGAGCAGCCCGTTACTGCGCCGCAAAGACAGTCCCGTTAGCACGCTCAAGAAACGCTCTCTGGACATGGCAGGTGATGCTAGAGACGACCTTGTATTTGCTGGCATGGACGCGTGACCATTTTCAGACACTGCAAAAAAAGGCTCGTCTTACTTAGCATTTGTGTCTTGTTTCTATTCAAAATATCTAAAGATCCTTAAATTAAGATGCATTTACTAGATAAGCAAAACAACATTAGATATTTAGTCTTGTTTCCAGGGGTAAAAAACTAAATTAAGTTCATTTTGCTTAAAATTCGTAAAATTATTTGCCAGTGGGGTAAGTAAAATACCCCACTGGCAGATCATTTTACTTGTTTCCAGGGGGGAAAAACTAAATTAAGTTCATCTTGCTTAAAACAAGACTAAATATCTAATGTTATTTTGCTTGTCTAGTAAATGCATGTTGATTTAAGAATTTTTAGATATTTTGACTAGAAACAAGACACAAATACTAAGTAAGATGAGCCTTTTTTTTACAGTGCA
Organism: Cirrhinus mrigala; assembly: GCA_036247105.1. Lineage (NCBI taxonomy): Eukaryota > Metazoa > Chordata > Actinopteri > Cypriniformes > Cyprinidae > Cirrhinus > Cirrhinus mrigala. The sequence continues at coordinate 36,168,796 of CM070012.1, read as the reverse complement.
CAGACAAACCCTGTCTCTTGTTCTGACGGTCCGTAGATTCGGCGTGTAGCAGCGCTCCTGGTTCAGGACCCAGCTCCCCGAACAACAGCTCACACGGCAACCTGTGCGAGAACGGCATCAGCGTGACTGAGGTAAGGCTAGTTTGGTGTATGAATGTGAGAGTGTGTGTGTACTCATGGATGACTGGTTTTATTACACCCACACAAACAAAATTCCTGTTTTTCTCTACATTTTACCTCTGCTCTACTTAGTTTCCCAGTCTAGCTTTGTAATAAACCTGCCATTCCCCACTACGAATACCGCTGGCTCTGTGGCGAATTGATTATGTTCGTCTCCATTGATTGATTGAGTCACCATTGATAAAAGCGTCTGTGTAAATGTGAGCGTGTGCTCCAGTTGTCTCACAGGCCGGCTGGTCACGATGGTTCCGTCAGTCAGCTGTCTCTCTACACGTCTCCTTCACTACCCAACATCACCCTGGGTCTGCCCGCCACCGCCACCGCCACCGACAACGTGAGTATTCAGATCTAACTGAGCTTGTGCTGTTAGAATACTTTTTACAATGGGTTAGGAAAATCACTTCATTCAGCACACGTGTTGTCTGATTTGAGTTAGTTTTGCCTTTTAAGTGCTTTTGTTTTTGAAGGAGGTTTAGACATTTTTACTGGAACATAAACATTTGCTTCGTCATGTGATGCTTTGGAAAAGGCTCCGTGTTATTTTGTTGTTTCTCCAACAAGGTGACGTCTGCCCAGCCGGACAGTGAGCGTTTGCCTGTGACCGGTTTACCCGTAAACACGCCGTTTCTGGTCGCCTCTCACCTGCCGTCATTTCTTGGCAATTCGGACACAGCAAACTCCCACAATGCACTGCTGCAGCACATGGTCCTTCTGGAGCAATCAGCCCCACCGAGTCCTTTAGCTGCAGGTGAGTGGATCTCTTTGAGAGTTCTTTGAGTTTCTGTCCTAGATCAGTAACAACGATGCAGTCCGTTACCAACCTCTTTATTTGCATAATAGCTACTGGCCCCGATCGCTGAGCGTTTCCCAGGGCCGAAATGTGCGGACGGTCCACTGTTCGTAACGCCGCTGAGACGCAGGCCGAGTCAGGGGTCCCTCCGGTTAATTAGATCAGTGTTCCGAGTCGCTCGCGGCAGGAGGTCGGAGCAGCGGAACGCGGTATGCCAGGCCGACCGCTGCGGGTCTGTCTTCCTGCTGGCACCGCGTGCCAGCTGGGTTCGCTCGCGCTCCCACGGTCCCAGAAGAATGCGCCTCTGATTATCTGACTGGGAACAGGAAACGAAACAGTGACCCCGCTCAAACGGGGAGCTGGGAGAGCCAGAGATGCGGACGGCCGTGACGTCTGCGGAGAACTCCGAATGAATGAACGAACCTATTTTACAGGGTGTTTCGGTGTCAACCGGTTTTGGAAACTCAGATGAACCGAGACTGGGGACAAATCACCTCTACCCGGCCGTCCCGAGCGCCCGCGTGTTCACGAGGAATGTCTGTCGTTGCAGGTATGGGAGCGGGTCCGCTGCAGTCTCCGTGCCTGCAGAAGCTGCGTCAGCACCGGCCGCTGGGCCGCACGCAGTCGGCTCCTCTGCCCCAGAGCAGCCAGGCGCTCCAGCAGCTGGTGGTCCAACAACAGCACCAGCAGTTCCTGGAGAAACACAAGCAGCACTTCCAGCAGCTCCACATCAACAAGGTCAGTAATCAGAAATCGTTTCACCCTAACCCTACCATGACAGATGAAACGGTTGTAATAATTAGCTGTAGTACAGAGCCACTCGGTTGTTGGGAGTCTCTCAGGTGGGCGTGAATAATATCTTCCCAGCGGTTCTGTTCACTGCCGTTACAGTTCATGTGGTTAATGGTGAATGCTGCAAGGAAACAGATATTTTACCCGGGATGAATTTACACACTCGAGTTTCGAGTTCTGCCAGACATCGAGAAGATGCGGCCTCATGAGATGTGCCCAGACGAGGTCACGTAAGGTCAAGGTTTCATATCAGCAGAACGGGCTTGTTCGGTGGTTCCTGGAGAGACACGGTTTCCCTGTAGAGTTTGGTTCCAATCCTGCTCCAACACACATACCACGTAGTTTCCAAATAAGCCTTAAAGGACTGGATTAACGGGATCAGGGGCATTTAATCAGGGTTGAAGCTAAACACTGTAGAGCTGTGGCCCTCCAGGAACTAAGTTTTGCACCCCTGCTCTTTGCTCTCCGCGCATTGCTAGAACGAGATCTTGTGTGCAGAATACAGCTACTGGAGAGCGACTGGCTTCTCCTGTGTGAGTCTCTGCGTGTCTGTATGTTTAAACACAGCACCGAACATCAGTCTTTCAGCGGCCGGGGGCTTCTCCCTCTGGAGTTCCTCATGTTCAGAATGAGGGAAGAAAGAAAAGCTTGTTTGAAAAAAAAAGATAAAGATGAAGCAACAAAAAAGGCTCTGACATCAATAAAGTTCCTGGTCAGCGGGTGTTTGCGACCTCGCTACAGGCAGGCATTTGATTTGGGAAACGACAGCCGCAACGGTGGCGATGGCACTTCAGCTCGGCTTCGGCACCTCGAGTGCACCGTGGGTCACTTTGAATGAAAGCATCAAATTAAATTTAGTCTCATGTCAGTCCCAGTTGCTCTCGCTTGAACCAGAACAGACTTCCTTTCCTACAGTCCCTGCAATCCTGAATGAAGAGCAGCTGTTTTGTCTCTCTAAAAACACCTTAATATGGTGTGAAATGGTAAAAAGTAGAGCATGGGGCTCACAACGCCAAGGTCATGGGTTTTGATTAGGGATGGGCGATATGGGCTTAAAAATTTATCACGATAATTTCTAGTATTTATTGCTATAGCAATATCAATGACGATAATTCAGGGAATCCAGTTTCTTTAAAGAAAAGTATTATCTTTCCTATTATTACCAAAAATAGAGTGTTGTGAGCATTACTGAGTACTGTAATGACTGTTTAATTTACTGGAATGTGAATTAAGTTTTTGTACTTTTTGTACTGGAAGCTCCTAACACCAAGACGAATTCCTTGTGTGTGAAACACACTTGACAATAAAGCTCTTTCTGATTCGGAAGCCGGAGGGCGCCCTTGCGCAGAAACGTCACATGTGCTTTATAGCAGAAGTATTAGTACTAAGGACGCTCCAGGAATCTCTAATCCAGTTATCGCTGTAGCTGAATAAAACGCAGATAGAGAAAACTTGAAGACAATAAACATACGATGACTACAATATATGGTTTGTCTGTGTTCTTCAAGCAATCTTGGGTATTCTTATAAGGATAAAGTACATTTATAATGCAATGCTAATCGACATAGCCTTTATAATACTATAAAATAGTATGATTTTAGCCTCATTTTGTGATATGAAGCCACGGCTGATCACAAAAGGTTATTTTCAAACACTCGATTATGTTAAGTTAATCTGGAGAAAAAGCATGTCAATAAATGATATCTTTGTTGGACAACGGGTTTGTAAACATGCTTATAACACATGCTAAACTGCGTTGCACACGTGCTACTAGTACATTTAAGTTATTCAAGGTTCAGACCGATTTTTGTCGCACTGCTCAGTTTTGACCAAACCAGTTCCATCTTGAAGATCCTCATTTTAGCGATATAATAGTTTCCTGTCAACCTTCAGCATATACACAGAAATATGTCAACAACTAGACTTTATCGTTATTATTGCAGGAAGACTAATTTTTATCGTGGGGAAAGATTTACCGGTATATCGCAAACGATAAAATATCGCCCATCCCTAGTTTTGATTCCTCGGGAATGATAATATAAGCATCAACAAAATGACCAATAACATACGTTTTCAGCAACAGCAGCGTATCCTGAAAAAAATCATGTATTATGTTTTATTGGCCTTTGTCTGTCTGTCTGTCTGTGTTAGATGTTGAGTAAACCTGGTGATCGGCAGCACCAGAGCCACCCAGAAGAGACCGAGGAAGAGCTCCGAGAGCAGCAGGATGCCACACAGACGGAAACACTTCCTATAAGCCTGCCCATCAAACAGGAACCTCCTGATCTCACAGAAGAGCAGAGACAGGAAGAACAAGAACTGCTCTTCAAACAGGTGAGAGAGACACCTAGAGCTCAAGGGGAGCCAGTGGGATAGATGCTGTGCTTGCTGTTTGCGTCGCCCTCTTGTGGTTGTTGTCAGTGCATAGCACCTATAATGTGTGTGTGTGAGCAGCAGGCCCTTCTCCTGGAGCAGCAGAGGATCCATCAGCTCAGAAACTACCAGGCGTCCATGGAGGCGGCCGGTGTGACGGTCAGTTTCCCAGGGCACCGTCCCCTGTCCAGAGCCCAATCATCTCCTGCGTCTGCCTCATTCATCAGTTCGCAGGAGCAGCCTTCCAAACCTCATTTTACCACAGGTGTGTCACACCGTACTGTCCTCTCTGTCGCTTTAAAACAGAATTCACAAGGACGAACACTATAGTTAAAGTTTCTGTGTGGTTTGGGTGTTTTTCTCTAGGTCTGGTGTACGACTCTCTCATGCAAAAACACCAGTGCATGTGTGGCAACACTAACACACACCCCGAACACGCCGGGCGCATCCAGAGCATCTGGTCTCGGCTGCAGGAGACGGGCCTGCGCAGCCAGTGTGAGGTGGGATACGTCTGATTAACGTGCATCACGACCCGCGCGAGCACTGACGACATTCTTGTTTGTACTGTAAGCTGTCTGTCGGGGTACAGTATTCATCTTCGGTCAAACCTGCCAATGGTGAAATTTACTGGCTAAGAATATTTCTTAATGGCCATCATTTTCTTTTCTTTTTTCTGTAAAAGCTATCTGGAGCTATTTGTCTGTTACTGATGAATGGCTTGATGCATGAGCTGAATCGATCTCTGTCTGTCACTGAAACTCCTTTTTTGCTATTTTAATGTGAGGAACATTACACAAAGGTCATGGGAAAAAAGTCTCCTGATCGTTAATTATCCACTAAGATAGAAGTTGTTCAAAAACATGCACGAGTCCCATATTTCTCATAAGCGGTTTAGTGTGAATTACTCACATCAAGTTTAAAGGAGTTCACTTCCAGAACAAAAATTTACAGATAATCTACTCACTCCCTTGTCATCCAAAAAGATGTTCATGTCTTTCTTGTCATAAAGAAATAGTTTTTTGGGGCAAACATTTTTCTCCATATAGTGGACTTCTATGGAGATTAAATGCAGCTTCAAAGGGCTCTAAAGGATCCCAGCCAGGGAAAATGGGTCTTATCTAGTGAGGTAATCGGTTGTTTTCTGAAAAGGAAAAAAAAATACAATTTATATATTTTTTAACCCCAAATGCTCATCTTGTCCAGCTCTGCGTGAACTCTGTGTATTCCGGTTCAGCACAGTTAGGGTATGTCGAAAAACTTCAAAATCATTCTTCATCTCTGCAGAAGTACTGACCCAGTGTTTACAAAGTGAATGCGCAAGGAGGGTCAAACACCTTTTACAAAAAAAGGTAAAACAGCGATTTTGAATTTGGAGGAGAAAATGAGATGGGAGTTCACGTAGAGCTAGACAAGACGAGCGTTTGAGGTTAAAAAGTATATAAATTGTAAATTTTTTTGGAAAATAATCGATTGTTTCGTTAAAAAAAAAGACCCTTTTCCTCCGCTGGGATCGTTTAGAGCCCTTTGAAGCTGCATTTAAACTGCATTTTTTGAAGTTCAAACTCGTGGTCACCATTGAAGTCAACTATATGGAGAACATTCCTGAAATGTTTTACTCAAAAAAACTATTTCTTCACGACTGAAGAAAGAACACATGAACACCTTGGATGACAAGGGGGTGAGTAAATTATCTGTAAATTTTTGTTCTGGAAGTGGACTTCTCCTTTAAAATTGTCATCCTTAAAGTTAGATTAAAAAGTGCATTGTGTCGCACTTCCGAAAAACAGAGCTGCGTTTCAGTGGCAGGCATCGGTTTTGGACTCTACTGACGTTTTATTTGCCTCAGACGCAGAGCTGCAGGCAGTACACGTCTCATGACGCGTCAGCAGGGGGCGCTCTTGTGCTCTAGTGAATCTCTGTCCTTTATTTTCAGTGTATCCGTGGGAGAAAAGCCACATTAGAGGAACTGCAGACGGTTCATTCTGAAGCTCATGTCATGTTGTATGGGACCAACCCGCTACGGCAGAAACTGGACAGTAAGACACTCGCAAGTCAAAATGGAGATCCTGCAATATTTTCTCAGACAGACACAGACTCTGTAGTGTGATTGCACCTCTGATAAGTCATCCTCTCTCTGTCTGGCTCAGGTTCTGTCATCTCCATGTTTGTCAGGTTGCCGTGTGGCGGCATTGGGGTGAGTAGAAACGAAGTCCATCTCACCGATCTCTTCATCATTTGTGCAGCACGTGAGGACGGTTTCTGCTCTCTTTCTTGTCTGTGAAGGTGGACAGCGACACCGTCTGGAACGAAGTTCACTCGTCGAGCGCGGCGCGTCTGGCCGTCGGTTCTGTGGTTGAACTCGTCTTCAAAGTGGCATCAGGAGAGCTGAAGGTCACCGTCTGCCATTGTCTTCCTCTCTTTTTTGTGTATCAGTACGTCTCATTTGATTTACGTAGAGCTGTGTCTCTCCCCTCAATGCAGAACGGGTTCGCTGTGGTTCGACCGCCGGGACACCACGCAGAGGAGAGCACGCCCATGTGAGACGCGTCTCTGTGTTTGTGTCCTTCTGTTCTTTCTTCCTTTAGTCGTGTCAGTAACGCTGGTGCTCTCGTCCAATCGCAGGGGCTTCTGTTACTTTAACTCTGTTGCCATAGCAGCTAAACTCCTACAGCAAAGACTCAATGTCAGCAAAATTCTGATTGTTGATTGGGTGAGTTTATTTTGAACAGCTGTTTGACACACAGTTATTTTCTTAACTCTGTGCTGAACATTTAATCAATGTTGTCGAACCCCATTCAGGACGTTCATCACGGCAACGGAACTCAACAAGCGTTCTACGACGATCCCAGAGTTCTGTACGTTTCGCTTCATCGATACGACGATGGCAATTTCTTCCCGGGCAGCGGCGCTCCTGAAGAGGTAATGTGATGATATGACCAAGTGGATTGTGGGAAGATTTTTTTTCCCCTTACTTGTGCGGCACTTCCTTTGAACAGGTGGGAAGCGGGCCGGGAGTCGGTTTCAATGTCAACATGGCATTTACTGGAGGTCTGGATCCACCAATGGGCGACGCAGAATATCTCGCCGCCTTCAGGTAAAAGTGTCTGTCGTCAAACACGTTCCTCTCGCTCTTCATTCGCTCGTTAGTGCAGTTCACTTTAGCAGATCCGGTCATCAGCGATCAGCTGTTTGTGAGCGTGACACAGCGCCGGTCCACCAGTTTGAAAGACCAGATATAAAATCCACAAACACCTTTTGCCCGAGACTCTCAGAAAGCGCCGCAGTCACATCCCGCTCTACAACACCGTTGTTCTTGCTCTAGAACAGAAACTGATCTAGACGGTTGAACAGAATCCAGTGAGATATGAGCTATGTAGAAAACAATGTAAATCACAACCGTTCTCTACATTAGACACATCATTGAAATCCAGCAGCTCTGGGGCCTCATTTATAAAAAGTTGTGTATAAATCGTCCAAAATTTTTTCCAAGATAATTTCTCAAAAGTGCGTAAGTGCGATTCAGAGAAAACGAACGTGCGCACAAAAACTCGTGCGTACGACTCTCTTCCAGATGTGACGTTTATAAATCGCGAATAATCTTGAAATTGTGTGCAGGGGACTGGTGTCAGATCTGAGCCTTGTAAACACCCCCTAATTAATAATATTAGCATATAAAAGAGCATCAGTCAATGTCGAAAAGTTGAGAATGGCGAGTGGCAAGAAAAATAAATTTTAGTGAGGCCTAAGTAAAAATTGTTTGCTTTTATTTGTGTACACAATAAAATAAATAATTTGCAGCATCAAGAAAAACAGGATGCCTTTTTAGCAGTCTTGTTTCTTTTTAATTTTTGGAGTGAATCACAGAAACAAACCAAAACTCAGCATAGCTTACTTTTTTTTTTTTCAGTTCCATGATCACACGAAAGCACAAGCAAACATAGGGCAAAGCTGCACATCTTAAAGCATGCAAAAGACCAACAACCAAAAAAATAAATAAAGTAAATAAATAAATGCATAAATTTGAAATTTTTATTGTTTTTTATAAGCTTCTTATTTTGTGATCTCATATTAGATAGGGTTTCAAAGTATATTTTAAGATCAGTTTTACAAAAGGTAATATATGATGGTTTCCTTTGAATTATTTTTGCCTTATGAATATAAAACTGTGCTAAGATAATTGATAGATTAATAATGTAAATCTGTTCATCAGAAAAATATGAGTTTTGAAAACAAAAATATCACGAGGTTCTAAATGAAGGGCTTTGTTTATTTTGTCTATTTTAAAGTCAACCCAAAATGAAAGAAAAAGGACAATAGAAAAAGAAATGTTCAATATCTTCAACAGATATGTTACAAAAGGTGCCTGCTAACAGCTACATTTACAGGATAGCATCTGTGAATATTTTTGTAAAGTACTTTTACTGTATTAGAAGTTATATATTTATATGGTAAAATCCAAATGCTGTGCCAAGTGAGGTTTAAGCCATTTTGATTTACATGGAGGACTGGATCCAACATTAAATGAATTTCTTAACTGTTATTAAAACGTTTGTCAAAAAAGGAGAGACAGCATAGCTTATTTGTCTCACAGGTTTTTTTCCTTTTGTTTTATGCAAGTAAAAATGAAATGAAATAAATATAAATCACATATTTCGTGTAAGCTTATTTATTTAATTATATGCCATTTTATTTTGTTTCTCCGTTCACAAAAGTGCGGCAGATGCACGGAGACATGTCAGAACTCTTGTTCTGTGTATATTTGCACATTTATGGCATTATTAATGGATCTTAAGCATCCATATATTACAAGTCTAATTTAGTTTTTATTTAACATTCTAACCTTGCCTGTTAACAGTTTTCCAGCGTATGATATCTGTCAGACAAAAATGAACCGAAATGCACATCCCTAATAGGATTATTATTTATATTATTATTATTATTATTATTATTATTATTATTATTATTATTATTATTATTATTATCATCATCATCATCATCATCATGGTTGCTGCTTATATTTCCAAATACCTGCAGTACTCCAATTTGACACAAGGAAAGGTGCGTACGTCTGCTCAGACCCTGACGTGGCTTTAAGCACTTTTCCATGCAAAAGACTGTGTCTATAAATATGAACGTTCCCGTGGCTTTCGTCGTACGCACAGTCTGAGATCAAATTTGTGCGTTCGCACGCTTTATAAATGAGGCCCCTGGTGTTTAATTTGGGAAACGCTGCCAACGCTCATTTAGTGATGACCTACAGCTAATGATCATGTGTGAAAATGTTTATGCGTCATTTGTTCACTTAATAATCAAAACGTAATGTTTTGGGAAAGAAAGAAATTATTTTTCCCCCTTGCATGCATTTTAATAGCGTAAATCAGGGTGTTTTAAACCTGTCCTGAAGGTCTCCCAGCACTGCGTGTTCTGAATGAGGTGTGTTAGACGAGAGAAACATACAAAATGTGCAGGGTTGGGAGGCCTCCATGACTTAAAACTTAATCACATTCCTAAAACTTAATCAACAACGAACTGATTTCATCTGAATAATGACTGTTTACCTGTTGTCCTATTTTAAGATCCACCTTACAGGAGAATCTTTTTTGATCACTGTAAAGCTGCTTTGAAACTGTTTGTATTGTATAAAGCACTATAGAAATAAAAAAAAATATGTTTTGAGAAATGTTCTTCATCCTCTCTGTGTACACCTTTTTATAACGTTTTAATACAATACAGATTGTTCTTTTTTTTTCTTTTTTTTTTTTTTTTTAAACGTAATATTTAGCGCCAGGCTGAAGATTGACAGGAACAGCACAATGTCTGTTTGTCACATGAATAACCTGCAGTCGAGTTTTGTTCATTAACGTGAAGGTTTGTGTCGCTCGCATTGACCTCTCAGGACAGTAGTTATGCCGATCGCGAACGAGTTCGCGCCGGATCTGGTGCTGGTGTCGGCAGGGTTTGACGCGGTGGAAGGACACCCTCCTCCGCTGGGAGGCTATAATCTCACCTCCAAATGTAAGCGTCGCCTCTTTCCTCACCACGAACGAGAAAGCTGAACTCGCTCGTGTCTAGCTGTGTCCGTTATTTGGATCGTTTCAGTAAAAGCCTCCCACGTGGTTGTGCGACAGGTTTAGGTCACCTGACGAAACAGCTGATGGGGTTGGCCGGGGGTCGTGTGGTCCTGGCGCTGGAGGGAGGTCATGACCTCAGGGCCATATGCGACGCGTCGGAGGCCTGCGTCTCAGCACTGCTGGGAATAGAGGTAAAACGAGTTCCCATCATTCTTCTCTTCGCGAGTGTTCATTTGCGTAAGGCGACTTCTCTCACAGCTGGATTTGTGACTTTGATCACAGCATGCGTTTGTGTGTGTTGAACAGCTAGAGCCGCTTTCAGCGGACGTCCTGAAGCAGAGACCCAACGAAAACGCCGTGAGCTCCATAGAGAAAGTCCTAGAAAATCACAGTGAGTCATTCATTTCTTTTCAGGAAGAATCAAATGTCTGATCCCTGAATGTTCCAAGTTCAGTACGTCTTACAGTGGACGTCTGCAGGCCAAAACGAACGAGAAAACGCAGTCTGACAGTTAGCGCTTTGATCACTTACTGACCTCTTTCTGTGTAAATATTTTTTATTTTATATACAGACCCCATTACCCAGAACGATCAAGATATACTGTACACGTTATCGTAACCCTGGGAATCAAACCCCAGATCTACGGCATGCTGAACTGTCGCTGACTTTGGCTTGTTTTTCCAAACCGAGTCAGTGACGCGCACGCGCTGAACTGATGCTGGAGCTGGAAGTTTCCTGTAGAGCTGATTGTGCGTCCTGTTCCCTCTGTGTTTAGGCAAGTACTGGCGGTCCGTCCAGCGGTTCGCGTCCAGCGTGGGTTTGTCTCTGCTGGAAGCTCAGAGGGGCGATTCTGAAGAGAATGAGACCGTGACGGCGATGGCCTCTTTATCTGTCGCCGCCATGGAGACAAGGTACAACCGTTTACCCTACTTTCCACGCTCCATCTTTCCCCAGAACCGTCTTTGGTTCTGTCACGTGACCATCTCTGTCGGGTTTCTCCTCAGAACGGAGGACGAGCCCATGGAAGAGGAGCCGCCGATGTAGGGAACGAGAGTTTTACCAAAGCGCTGAGCTCTTCTGGATCTCTGCGTCTGTTTGACTTGGTCTCGTCTGACGGAGATCCTCGCTGAGGGCGGCGTTGAGCAGAGAGAGAGAGAGAGAGAAAGACGTCAGGGCACAAAGGCTAACTCGCCACGTTAGCGCTGTAGCCCGCTAGCACCGTGGCCCCAACGCAACGCGTTCAAGCTGAAGTCGCTTGAGCTGCTTGTTTTTGGAGATTTCCGTCCTGTTGGCTTGTTACGCGCACACCTCGTCGCAGACGCCGGCCGGCGGATCATTCTGACAGAGGGATGGACGGAAAAACAGGGTCCAACAAACCCTCTACAGACTCTAGAGACCCATTGTTTGTTTAGTAAGACACTAGGCGTACTTCACCACCATAAGCGCTACAGCGTTTGACCACACGGTGGCGCCGCAACTCGTCAGTGCCGCTTCACAGATGTTTCTCAGAGAGGGAGTGCCTTTGTCCAGATCCTGAATGAATTCTGAGGAACTTTGCCTTAACTCAGTAATGTCATAAACACGTTACCCATAATTCCAGCAGGTTGACCGTTTGAAGAAGGGAAAACCTTTTCAGCATGTTTACTTGGACAGCGTTCAGTCCGAAACACACATCGTCTAGCAATGATTGACAATCTTTTGGTTTGGTTTGGTTTGGTTGTCCAATGAGCTGTACAAAACGCTGCAGAAAATGTCTGCAAACGACTCTCTGAACTTCCAGTGATGCTTAACGGTGGCTCGACATCACGCAATGTAGCTACACATAAAGCAGCTGAAGGAAGGCCTTGGTTTTTCCAAGTGGTTTATTGAGTGGCATGTGCATTTTAGAGGAAAAAACAAACAAAAAAAAAAAAAAAAACTACGACACACCCGGATGGAAGCGAAGATCAGAACATCTGACCAAAGCATGAGTTTGCATCTTGTGTTGCACCTTTGTCTAACACCAGTCTCGACCCGTGTGGTGTTCGACACGGATTACAAGACCACGGCATATGTGAAATGGTCCTCAAACGCGTTTGTTGGATTTTTCATGGGGTAAAAGAACCGGACAAGAGAAGTCAGTGTACCAAATCGACTTGTGGTACTCTTGAGCCAAACAAACCTTGTAAAAAGGAAGCTGCAACTTGCTAATGTTGGAAACCCCCAAGCATGAGGAGGGATCGGTACCCACAAGATCAATTTCAAATATGCATGTGAAATGTTCATTTTATTTGCCTTCTCAAATGAACCTTGAGCCTCATCGCTCCACAACAGTTTCACCTCTAAAAGAATCCAGTTCGTCTCACTTTGCAACTCTTGTCAACTGTTAAAATGCTTAGTTTTTTTAGTTCAGTTACTGGTTATTTTTGAGGTTTTAGTAATCAATTAGTCATTCCTGTTTTGTAGTTTTTGTTTTTTTTTTTGACCTGAAATTTCAGATATTTGCACATTTGTACTTTTTACTGGACATTGCTTATTATTTTGTGCTAGTGGATTTTTGTTTCATTATTTGCTTTACATTTGCTACCATGTACTTTGACCTAAATGGTTTTTAACCATTCAATCACAATTACTGATTGTGTACTTCCATGTTTTGTTCATAGTAGATTTGTTAATGAATGAAAACTTAAATATATGAATATGAAAAACTGTCGGTCACCTCTGTTCTGTGTGCATGGATTTTTGTTGTAAGCAGCACGTGCTGGTCTCAAATATACAAAACCTTTTTTTTTGAGAGAGAGAGAGAGAGAGAGAGAGAGTGTTTAGGAGTGTATAACAATCAGCTCTGTCAGTGGAACGAATCTGGTAAACGTACCTGATGATCAGCGATTTTCGTTTTTTTGGTGAAAGTGCTACATGCTGATTTTAGAGAGAAACAGTATGTCTAGGACAATGATTGAACTAAAATAAAAAATAAAAAAATCCAAAGCATTCCAATGGTTTCCATCTGCAGGCAGCGTCACAATAAAAATAAATAAATAAATAAATAAATAAAATAAAATATTATATTATATATATATATATATATATATATATATATATATATATATATATATATATATATATATATATATATATATATATATAAATAAAATCTGTAACACGCTTGGTTTGTTGTACTGTTAGTACTATAGTATTCTATTCAAACATTTAACTAAATGCTAAAACTCACACAACCTTGTCAATTTTGCATAAAGTTGTAGATGGAGAATTAAAAAAAAAACCCTCATAGTTCATCACCTGCAACACGTTCAGCATGTTGACATGATAAGCATGTTTCACAACACAAACTGATGTGAACCTCCATTTATGGATTAAAATGAAATAAAGCTGTGCCAATGTTCACAAATTGTTATTTATTAAATTGATTTTATTTTATTTGTATATTTAATTATTTATTTTCATTACATTTTTTGTGTGGGATAATTTAGAGGAGGATTATTTTTTACTGACGGAAAAAGTCGATTGTCAGCGGTCTGATTTCACGAGCTCAGGGGTCTTAAAACGTGCCAAGCTTTTCTTATTCTATTCTCTTCATGAACACAAAAATAAAAAATTATTGAGGCTGATGCTCTAATTTCACAAACACGGGCCATGAAACGCTAATTACATATGTAACTGTGGTTTTTTGAATTCTGGATAAGAATTAATGGATAATCGCAGTGTCAGCTAGACAGGTTGAGAAAATGTGTCAACAAGGTCACGTTGTGACGCAAACCGAGCCACAAAGATATAAGCTGCAGTAGCTTGGTGCCCAGCCTTGGAACGCTTCTTGTGCATTCTGAGTGACAAAGAACTCTGGCGGTCATCCAGAATTCACAGAACCACAGTTACATGCGTAACTAGCATTCTGTTTCATTCCTCCTGACAGCTAGAGGCGGTGCTAAGCACTAACGGCACTAGCGACACCAACACAGTCATGAGGAATGTCACACTGCAAGGTTGCTCCAGAAGGACTGCAGAACTCACGTCACAGGAAGGTATGTGGAAAAGACCAGGTAGCCGCAGTGCAGAGCCCTGCCAGGGAGACCTGCACCCTACGCTTGAACAGGAGTATTCTGTGTAACGTCTCCCACAGCAATGGAAAAGGTAGGAGCACGTACAGCTACGCACGAGTGGCTGTCTGTCTGAGCATTTGACAGAGTTTACACTTACATGCAATAATGAATAGAGTAAGGGTTATGTGTATTTGACGTGCTGTCCGAGAGGAGGGCTCCGAGCTTGGAATTATGGCCCGAACCCAGAGTACCCCCCATAGCTCAGGATGGAAAAAGCTGTAAGTGAGGAGATGGGGTGGTGGAGGGATGCTGGAAAACTGTCAAGAAACAGAGGTAAGTCTGCTAACTGTACATATACACACCATTAGTTAATTGGGTTGAATGCTGATTGCGCTCCTCTCGTGTTAATTAGGTTGAGTCATGCCGATGAACATTACGGACAGTTCTGGAACCAAATTACTCTGTGTCGTTCACAGTAAGTCCCAGTCTCTGAATATGCTCCAGCAAAATCCTGGTGTTGTGTAGAGCATGTTGCCTTGTTGGGGCACAAAGCAACCAATCGTCTAAATAGGGCAGGGTCCTGAAAGCTAAAGCTTAGGAACTTCCTGTGGTGGGGAGCAATGGGAACCTGAAAGCATGCATCCTTCAAGTCCACACCTAATAAACCAGTCTCCTTCCATCACAGACCGAAGAACGTCGACTGTGTGCAACATACGGAAAAAAGAGACTTTAGGAACACATTTAGGTGGTGTAGATCCAGAACTGGCCAAAAAAACCTCAGGTATGTGGAGTAAAACCCGTCCCTACGACTGAAGGGAGGACATTTTTCTATGGCTCCTTTCTGCAACAGTGAACAAATGTCTAGCGACAGGGCCATAGAGATGGTCGGATCCTTGACAACCGTCAGAAGGATTCCTGTAAACGAAGGGTATCCCCTGCTTGCAGATGACAGAACCCGGGGGTCGGACACTGACATAACCCTAACCTAAGCCACTGCCGTCGTCCCCCCTGAAGGTGACCGTGAAAAAGACGACGTCCCTGGCCCTCTTCAGCCCCTCTTTGTCATTGTGGTATCTGTGGTTAAGAAATACTGTGGTGACGCAGTCGTTGTGCTGCAATTCAGTAGCGTGGATAAGCAGGAGCCAGGGGCATCCTAAAAGAAGGTGCCCTTGGGGCCTGGGTCAGCTGTCATGTGGCTTTGGACAACTTAATTCTCTTCTCTAATACCTCAGAGACATTGTGGCCAAAAAGACCTGTCCTGCCACAATTGATTGTCCCCTCAACGTCTTCTTACAATCTTCAGACAATCTTGTCTGAGCAAGCCATACCAAGTGTCGCTGAGAGTGTCCCAAGTCACATGTCCCCTGAGGGGAACTGAGGCACTGAAGGCTCTGCATCCGATGACCCTAAAGTGGTGTTGCTGGCAAGCAGCTGACAGATAGCATTTCCTGCTCCAGATACGCAGGCTACTGGACTCACATGCCGCCTTCAACAATGCGTAAGTATGTCCAACGTTGTGCACCTGGGCAGTGTACATTGGCTCTTGGTGCTTCATCAGGTGATACCACCAGTGCTGCTACTGGCTGTTCGATCTCAGGTGCCCGCCCAACTGGAGGTTGTAGAGATTAAAGACAGCGTTTCAGCTCTGCCATTTCAGACGTCGGTAGCATACTACAATGCAAACACGGATCAGTCAAAGCCTCTTTTAGATGTTGAATCCCTAAGCACGAAGGGCAGCAATTTTGTCCATCATTGGGAAGAATTGCGTTAGGACGCAATTTGCAACTCGGTGGAAAATCAGAGATAGGCGAACCGCGAGCCATGAATCCGTCAATAATACGTCCTCGGTTAGCACCGTAGGAACTCAAACTGTAATCATACCAGCGCAAGCGGTTGGCAAAAAATCCTCAGATAGAACCGGAACATTATTATCCTGAAAACAGACTCGGAATCACCCAAAATTTAACCAAACCTGCCTTCGGATAGCACAGAGTGGCATACATAAGCACAACAGTTACACGCAACAAAAAACACTCAAAAATATAGGTTTGTGCAATCGAGACCAGCCACCGGATAGTGCCATGAAGCACAGGGTATAGCTGACACAAACAATTAAATATAATATGTACTTATGCGATGAAGAAAGAGAAATCCAATATCGGTCCTGAAGGCGGTGGAGAGCGCGCTGGCACAGCTTAGGAGGGCGAATCCTTGCTACTCAGCTAAGCTGGACACGACTAAAAGACCCGTCACAGCGAGCAGCAAAAAAAGGGGCTGGGCACCAAGCTACTGCGGCTTAAACCCTTGTGGCTCGGTCGGCGTTGACCTTCTCCAGCTGTTCTAACTGACGCTGCGATTATCCGCTGGTGCTTGGCACCATCTCTGGTGGTCAGGAGGAATGAAACAGAACTAATGGTTTAACAGACAACAGGAAAGTTTAGACTCAAGGCTCTGACGTTCAGTCCAAAAAATGTAGGACCACAACCTTCGTGCCTCATTTAAAGGATGTCAAAAACATTGTTTTCAAGCAGCTTCCCATGCGTGTTCTGAAGCAATCAGGATTATATTCAAATATTGTCCATTTATATTTACAACCTGGTTTTACTCAAAACTGAAAAACCCTATTATAAAAATCCATAGGGAAGTCCTGTGGAGAATTAGTATTTTGACGTCACGGCTGCAGGACTCTATGTGGATGAAGTCAGCACTCTTAATAAACGAACAAACACAAGAACGTCAACTACAGGTAATAACTCAGACGACTGAAACATGATTCTTTAAAGGGGTCATCGGACGCCCATTTTCCACAAGTTGATATGATTCTTCAGGGTCTTAATGAAAAGTCTCTAATATACTTTGATTAAAAATTCTCAATGGTTTTGTAAAACAACACCCTTTTTACCTTGTCAAAATCAGCTCTGCAAAATTCATCTCATTCTAAGGGGTTGTTCCTTTAAATGCAAATGAGCTCTGCTCGCCCCGCCTCTCTCTTCTCTCTGTGGAAAGACGATCTTGTTTACTTTAGCTGCTAAACTTCCTAACTACCACGTTATAAGGAAAGGCGATCGCAAAGATTCATCAAAAAAGCTTATACTCACTTCTGCTGTAAGTGAAGCTGGATCATGAATGATTCGCGCGAACATAGACGGATGTGTGTAGATCGGGAGGCGCATTCCCTTCACAAACAAACGTAATCCACTGCATCTTCAGCGGCTCAGATGTCGGGAGTAAATGACGACCACTATGTTCATTATTACATCCAGCAACACAACACCTCAATCGGAGATATTCTTGTCTAACTTACATCCCTGCTCCGGCATCAAAACAAGGAAAGTTAGTGGACTGTGACAGCTGGTCTGAGGTAAGAGCTCATGTCAATCAACTATCGTGTGACGGCACACCGACAGGCATCTGAGAATTTGAAAAAGGGGATATTATTTTTACAGATTAATTAAAAACCACTGCATGGATTTTTATCATTATAGGGTAGATTTGTACATACACTGACAACACACATTAATGTTCAACCAACATGTAAAAGTGAACTTAGCATCCGATGACCCCTTTAATGAAATATATACGGAATATAAAAACAACAGGATCAAGATTGAAGAAGCTGTGAACCGCGTCTAAACATCTTTCCTGACAAACACATCTCCCTCACACCGACGCTGACAGGCTTGATCATATTTCCCTTTTCTAGGGTTTACATGGACAGATTAATAACTATAAACGTGTCAATAAAGAGACGGTCCGTGTTCTTTCTGGATTATAATTACTGAGAGGCATATAAGCTGTTTCTAACGCAACTCTGTGGACTTGATCAAGTCTGATCTAGTATTTAAAAAAGCTGTCAGGAAAAACTCTGCTGCCCTCTTCTGGAAACAATAAACAAACACACATCCATGTCAAATCAACATAAACTTCAGGACTTTGAAAGCATCTCAAATACCTGAAAGTCCCTGAACTCCACATAAAGGAGTCTAGACTGAAATTCTGAAATGATGGAGCTTGAAATGATAACACCTGTGATTTGCAATGATTGCCAGATCATTTACAGTGCATTTGGAACAACTATAGTAAACAAACCTTAGAACAACCAATCAGAATATGCATATGTTTAACTTACAGCTCATATTAGCTGTGCTGATGTACATTCACTTGATATGCAGCCAGTGACATTAGACAAATAAAATGGACGTAGAAAAGTGAAAATGATGCGAGGGACACCCACACGCACGCACACGAGCGCTAATGTAGCACCTAGCAACGGCACATGTATCCTTCAGTCAGTGGGAATGTGAGTTTGTGTGAGTGAGACTCGTTCAGAGAGAATCAGCGTCTTCTGACTGAAATATAATGTGCTGGTGCGCAGGTAACGTCGGAAGGCCTTTTTATAGCACAATTCCGACTGAAACACTTTATGCCATATTCTTTACAAACACTAATGCATCTACAGACTTTCAGCATTTTGATTTTTTTTTTTTTAGATTAGGAATCAGTAATTCACATTTATGAAGAAACAAACTGATGCTGCATAGATTGTTAGAAAGCTAATAATGAAGCACGGCAGGATAATGCAAGTCATTCACACACTTTAGTTTCTTTCAAGGCTGTAGGTTACTGGAGTTGAATATCTGTGATAAAAGTGTTTTCAGGCAGCAATAAAACACAATGATACAAAGAATCCTCTCACACACAGCTGTAGTCTAGGGTTAGTCTTTCAATGGAGACGAAATGCTACGAAAGAGCGCAGCAACAAAACGACTGCAGGCTGAACATTTACACGAAAAAAAAACTTTTAAAACTTTCCACATTCAGTTCATATACATGAACCGAATGTGGAAAATTTATTTATTTATTTATTTTCATTGTATACATTTCATGATCATCATATATTTGTCTTGTTTGTATAAGGCTGTTGCATCTCAAATAGGCCATAAATGACCTTAAGGATGATTTACCAATGACAAATCATCTTCTTCACTAACAACAGACCAAGATCTTCCTCAGAGCTCAAGATTGGCAAAAGTTTCCAAAAAGGTGAAAGAAAGAGCCGCTCGAAGGCCTCAGATCTCATCGCTGAAATTAAATGACAAACAGCAAATGATGAACAATCAGTCAAATTACTCTTTCCAGATCAGCTCAGCTGAGGATGTTTTTTTACTATCCAATTAATCTAAACAAACAATCCAGATGTGTGTCAGAGCGCATTACAACCCTACCCAACGCCGAGCGCCGGGTCGACCTCCCAAACACACAATTAACCGCCCACACTCATTTCACACTGCTAATTAATGACAGACGCTAGTGCGGCACACACACACGCACGCACACATATCTCTAAATGATGAGACACCACAGGCAAACAAAAAAAACCTTCCAACTGAAGATGTCCACAAATGTCCCTGAAGGGAGGTTTTGTCAAATTGAACTGAATACATTTGGACTGAACACATTTGGACCCAAACTGTAGCTAACACACAAACACACACACACACACACACACACACACACAGGACCTGGTTCTGGATGGGTTGATGAAGAACTCTTCAAGCTCTCTCTGCTTAAGCGCTCCATTTGTTGCCGTGGCAACAGCACCATTCCTGGCAAAAGTTCTGGCTTAAACCGCTCTCAGCCTCCATTTGTTTAACATACGAAACAAAAAACAGAGCAATCCCAAGGTGCAACAGCTGACCCTTTACGAGGTCATTCTACTGCCAGTAAAAATAAACACAAATCAATTCAAAGGGGCATGTCAGCGTATATGTGAGCGTTTATCTATTCATATCGCAGCGTGAGGCTGACGGCACATTGAGAGCGAGGGAGATGAACATTTGGAAAAGAGATCTCGTTTTTAAAATGATTGGACTATGGCATGAGTTAACACAGCATTCTAGTGTTCACTATAAGCTATTCATATCTGTCATTCACTGATAAGTATTCATTACTGGTCTCAATCGGGTCCCGGGAGGTTTTTAGGGCTCCGGCCCTGCCTTACTCGATCTAGTAGCTATAGGTTTATTGCTCATAAACTTCAACAGATACAACGGATGGATTGTGCCTTGCAAGTACAGGCTACTCAGATATGAAGTTTGTCGCTCTTGCATTGTAGGCTAAGCCTCTGAAGAAGTGAAGGGACAGCAAACGCACAATGCTTTGACGAGAGAAGACCTGTGAAAGAAACCGAGATACGGCACTGAAAGTGAACTCGGTCGACAGGATGGACACAGTGCTCTATTTTTATTACACTGACACATGCATGTTCTGAATTATTTTCAAGACATTAAACATCAGGTTTCTGTGTTTCACAAGAGCGTCCTAACACACAAACCCGGACGGACGTGCGTGCGAGTGTTTCTCATGAGAGCGGCTCCGCGACGATGGCGTCTTTCTTTCCGACAGCAGCAGGGACAGTTTGCAGAGGCGTCGACTCATGACTATTCATCAGCACTCGGATCTCGCCAGAATATTCAAATGACACCGCTGATATTCTCAACCCTCTTCAACACGCCGATCTCTCTGTGTTTATGGAAGCTTTTGAGTAAAGAGAGAGATGCAGAATTTAAAAAAAAAGATGGAGAGACCTCCAGCTGCTGTCTTCCTCCTCCGTCGGCGCTGAGGCGGCGTGCGGTGGGGTAGACCGGCGAGAGGATAAAAGAGATGCGCACTCGCGCGTGAGTCACGGCGGCAGAAGACGACGAGACGCAAACACGCAGAAGCAGCTGCTGCTGCGCAGGGGAAGGTCACAAACACTGCTACTGCTTCAACATGCATTCACCTACAAGTGCAAGGATGTGAAAGAATGGTGTCAAGGCCAGACGCTGCAGCCTCCGTTGCGGTCAGCCGTCACCTCTCACAAACCGCACGCCGCCCACCGGCGGCCCACACGCTCGCCCACGCGCTCCACATAGACGCTCGCCGCTTCACTCAGTCGAGTAACCTTGAGGTTAATATACACCAGAAGAGCTCTTTTACAATCAGTGATGAATTTACAGCAATAGGCAAGTCATACGAACACTCGCTACGTCCGCTCTAGAGCGGTTATAGCTGACAGGATGTGACCGTCAGCATGTGATCATTTGATGCTGAATTTGGGCCGTCACCAGCTATGACACTTAGAAACATAACGACAGGGAATCTCCGGTCGTATCGGCAGAAAGCAGCTCAAATGCAATTGTGCGCGTTTGCGGGGATCTGCCACGCAGACCACAGCCTCGGCAACAAGCTAACGCTACTCTGTCGCCTGCCGACAACGAGGCCAAACCGCCACACAGGGAAACTTGCCTAGCCGCTCATTTTTTGACCCGTTCTGCGACTTGGTCCACGACGGCGCACGTGTCCGCTCGTGAGCTCTACAGCTTTTTTTATATATTTTTTTTTAAATAATATGTGATGGACGCCTGCCACGCCGCTCTGAAGGAAGCCCAGTACACGACTCTGGACAGGTTAATCATCAGCGCTCACGGGACCAGCATTTGTCCTTCTGAGCGGCACTTCGTCATTTACACTACTCGCGGTTGCCATGGTTTCTGTGGTAATCTTTGAGCGAGTCCCGAAGCTTCCTGCCAATCAAGGTCACGGTGCGACAAAGGCGCGAGTCCCGGCGGATGACAAACCTCCCATTCTGCACAGCATGCCACATCTGAGCTATAATTGCACTGAACACAGGCTCTGAAAGGCAAGATTCACAGGCCGAACTGCTTTCCCCGCAGCGAGCAGAGGAACAGATTCGGAACGCGAACCGGCCGAACCCACGGTCCGTGTCAGCGAGGTGAATTCTAGATATTGTTTCTACTCTTCTCTGCGTGTCTGTAGTTTGTGGGGATGAATAAAGCGAGAGCATCGCCACCTCTCATTCTCTACAGCGAGGCAGCGATGGGCTTCCTGCCAGCGAACGCCCACACAATCCTGTATAATTCCACACTCAAACACACTCAAATTTACCGAAACCTACAAAGCTGCCACAGTCAGACCCTGCAAGAAACACAGAACGGGGTCATACTGAAAAACATCAAGCGCTTAATTCATCAATATCGGTGTAGATCGATCATACCGAATGGTAATTTGCGACATTATGTCGCTAGCACATCTGCTAACGGCAGGAACGATAGTAGCGAAAAAAGGATGCCTTCTCCCCTTTTTTAAATTTCAGTCAGTATTTTAAATCGAGCACGCAAAATATGAAAGACGTATTTGCGTGATTACGATGATTGCGCCGCTCGAAGAGGAAATTTGTTTAGTTGTGTTCCTGTTCCAATCAGAGCGACGCTTCAGCGATTGTGTATTTTGTGTTTATTGTGTTGTTTTGCCTCTACAGCAGACTGAACCGTGAGTCAGGTTCACATGACGCCTACACAGTCGCCCACACATACGCCCACGGGCCGTATGCACGCACGCACACGCGCTCACCCACTACACACTTCAGCCATGTGAGGAGCCCTGCGTCCATCACTACAGCAAAAACAACCATCAAAACTGAATCGCACAGGAAAATACTGCTCACACAATCTACAGAAACCACGTTCAGAGAGGAGTCTGCGATCTGACGCCTCCAGACGCGAGAGCAGGTGTACGTGAAGATGGAGAGACGGTGACAACAGATCCCATCCCACTTTCTGCTCTTAATATTGTCCGTCTTGTCGCGTCTGAAAGCTCTGCCATTATCAGGGTTGCTGGTAATTATTTAGAAGCGAGTCTACGTTGACTAGTTCTCCTCCTCTGCAGTCTGAAGTGTGGAGCGACACACATTCTCTCCTCATCTCCCACTCACATTTTAATCTGTTAACCAGCACCAGAATACTAATGAACCCCGCCGCTGGCGCGTCGCACTAAGCGAGGGTAATTTCACGTTAAGAACCGAACCGGGTCCACATGCGATCCGAGTCAGTTTGGGTCAATGGCCGAACCGAGTCACGGGCGATCTTCGGCGTCTGTCGATCGCGGTTTCCCGGCCCAAAAACCGTGTCGGGTTCAGCTCCGACTAGGACTGAAAAGAGAATCTGTTCTCTACTGCGACTGCTTTATTTAGTCCTGCGGCGAAACGCGCTCGCTGCTGGCAGGTTGAAGGCGGCGCCGCTCTTCACGCCTCTCTGGTGAAACAGAAGCACTTAATTTATTCTAATTTGATTTGACCTCAATGATCTTGACACTTCATAACGCCGCTCGGTTTGAAGGAAGAACGGACGCCAAGTCTGATATCGAAGGGCTACAGACAAAGTCGGCGATTAGACACGACCCGGCGTAACGTTCACCCAAACGCATTAAAGCCCGTGTAAGATAATGCCTCTATTAATTAATGGAGGGTGAAACATAATTAGCTCGGGCCGTCCTCCGCCGCGGCTCCATTAGACGGGCGATGTAGGAATGGAAGTGCTCTCGTGGGCGGCTGTCGGTGTAAATGTGCTGTTGTATATGTATGTTGAGTGTGAGTGTGTGAATCAGGTTATTTGTGAGTGTGTTGGGGGCTGAGAGCCCTTGAGAGAGTGTGTAGGCAGGGGTCCATACACACACACACACACACACACACACACACACGGGGGTGGAGAGGTATATGGAGTTAAGCCTGTTCACCGCCTGCCGATTGATCACTTGTGTGAATAAGAGAGAAAGAGACAGTGTGTGTGTGAGTGAGAGAGAGAGAGAGAGAGAGAGAGAGACGCTCGATAGAACGGGTGATTTTATATCATAGTGAGAAGTACGTCTGCATGTAGAACAGCTCACTTCAGATCATGCCAGAAAAAGCCGACAACAGGAAAAAAGAAAAACAGCGTGAAAGAAAAATGTGGAAAATAAATGGGATCAAATGCGCTTGTGCCGATGCCTCAGGTAAGACCCTTTATCAGTGTGTGTGTGTGTGTGTGTGTGTGTGTGAGATTGAGTATTTACACTTTAATTCAAGGATCACTCAATCTGAGACTTCATGAAGTCTGTGCTTCCAGAGTCAGGAACAGGAAACACTGAAACAGACAGAAAACACACAGATTAATGTGTGGATTTGTGGGTCTGAAGATGGACCGATTCTGATCATGAGCTGATGATGGACGGAGATCAGGAAAGTGACACAATCAGAAACACTCGCAGTCTTACAGCTGAAGAGCTCTGATGATCTGAGAGTGAAATCACTCCTGATCAAATCACTCATACATACATACACATATATATATATATATATATATCCCGATTACATTTCAGTTATATGAATATATAATCACAATCAAGGAGTTTAAACTCGTGTTTCTCTCCAGTTTCAGCAGCAGAAGTTCGAGGGGGAAACAGGCGCGTTCACGTGAACGAAGGTAAAGCAACAGAGGTAAACGAGGTAAATGTTCATTTCATTCCGTTTGTCGTTCAGATCCGTCCTGTACATCATTACTATTATTTATCATTAAAACAATGACGGGCTCGACATGTGCCGAATATCACGTACGGCGCATGTTTAAGCTTTAGGAAGACCGCAAAAGTTAAGCTTAATCGGTCCTGCAGAATCGCCTCAGAGCGATCGGTTAAACTCGCCGGTAACGGAAGAGCGCGAGGCGCGGCGCGAGAACACGGTCGCGCGCTGTAGTTTGTCGAGTTCGTTTGTGTCGCGAGTATGAGCGCGCACGATGGTCAACGTGTTGTAACGACTAGTCTAGTGCGCTAACTAGATTTTGACATCGAAAACATCTCGACGCTTCGGCGAGTGAGACTTTAAATACTGTCCTGGCGGAAGGAAACGGTTCACTGTACAAACGTTTTACAGTCGTGTCCCTGCTCCTTATCCACAAAGCTGTGCGCACGCATTCAAGAAACGTCTATTAAACCAGCCACAATTACAGTCCGTCTTCGTGCTGAAGGTCAGTTTGATTTCATATGATCATATATGATTTTAAGTAACTGCGTAAACTCATCATGCGTTCAAAGAGCGCGTTTTAATCTGCTAATATCAACACCTGCTAAAACAAATGCTGCATTGATCGCACGAATGATGGGCAAAGTATGTTTTTTTTTTTTTTTTTTTCCTTCGGCACGGTCAGTTGTGATATCCTCTTTCTCTGACAATTTGATAGATGAAAATCAGTGTTAAAAGAATTCTGTGGCCTCAGTGTATTCATATTAGCCGTTAATGCTAGATGTGACAACATTTATGATGAATGTTTGACTCATGATCTTGAAATCTGATGTTGTTTCTCTGAACATGTTGAACAGATTCATCCAGTAGAAATCAGCCATCAGGATGAAAGAGACCAGACGAGAATACACACATGCATAAATACGTACACATACTTGCACTGGCTGAAGAAACGAGGGAAAACGCTTCGTAGAAACCTGCTGCACTTTTGATAGACGGACTCGAGTGAAGCAGATCTGAAAAAGGCAAGCGACTCAAATGACTCTGAATTTACGATTACCTGAAATAACAATACAAGCTTTTGATTTGCCACCATGCCTGAAATAGTGACCACAAAAGGCCACTTGAGACATATCAGTCATGTGTTTGAGCGCATCTCTGTAAATATATTTTGCAAAAACAGACACAGACGCTGTCGCCCACACGGAGAGTCATGGGCTTACAGGAGCCAAGCAGCAGGAACTGTTTTACAGACTTCAGTTGTAGCTGTAATGAAGCATCCATTAGATTGAAACCAACTTAACCGGTACTACAGCTCCTCACACCACGCATGTGAGGTGGATCTGAACGTACTCTAGTGTTTAAGCTTTAAAGTCTAAGCTCTAATGTAGTTACAGCTGAAGAGAGTTTTTTTTTAGACTATAGGACAACACCTTAGGTGTCTTCTTGATTTTTCTACATGGTAAAAATTCTGAAGGGCATTTTGCTGAAAACCTGAATTAGTGATCGAGTGTGACTGCATTGAAGGCAGCTGTTTTCTATGGAACCAGCATGCTCTGCTCTGCCTCCTTTATTTGAATAATCTTATAATTCACTTCTGGTTCATGTATACGAGGAGGTTCTCCAGCACAGCTACAGCAAATGACGTTCCTTTGTTTCTCAATGAATGGCGCCTCTGACCTTCCCATTGAGAAAATGCCACAGTAAACTCCGCCCCCCTGACACGATAGGTCAGAATGAAGAGGCACCGCCCACCTGAGCTCCCGCCTCTCTTTAAAGGGGTCGGACCGGCAACATGTGACTCGATTACAGCGTGGGAGTAAAAAGGGGAGAGAAGAACAGATCAGGACAGGAATGAGGGGAAACTGGAGGAGAGGAACGAAAAAGAAAGACAAAGGTGGAGATATAATGAAGGCAGACGAGAGTTTTCCACCGGATGAATGTGAGTACTGCTACATTTTGCTACGTCATCACGGTTTTATTGTGCCGAGCAGATACGACGCGACTCGTGACGCGTTACTGCGATGGAAAACCAGAGAAATAGGATAAAGTGTGGCGAGCAAACAACTCGGAGTTCTGCCGACAACACGAGCGCTTGTGGACTGAGGGGTCCGGTCCGATGGCACCTGCCTCACCGGCAGCGCTTTGAAGCCGATTACTCATTAAACTCGAGATGGATGCCGACAAAGGCTAACCTAACCTGCTTGTTCATGCTTTCACAGGGTGAAATTCCAGCACTGCTTCCCCGACAGACGTCAACACTCCAGGTCGGGTTCACCGGGAAGGAAGAGAAAGAGCACGGCAATAGCAACCGAGTGGAAAACGGGAGGTCCGCAAACAGGTATCTCACGTCACGTTCGATTGTGCAATTGTTTGCAGTCTCAAGATAGCCAGCGAGGAACAGGTTTAGGGTCAGACGAGAGGGAAAGAGTGAGAGAGACAGGCTGGGAAGAAGAGAAATGAGAGCAAAGTGAGGAACAGAAAAAAGACCGAAAGGGAAGAGGCCGCAGACGAGAAAAAGCATCCGAAAGCGCCGCTCCGTTCCAAGACTTCACGAAATATCAGCTTCCACAGCAAACGTTCACCTGATGGACCGGAGCACCTGCGGCTCCCGGCGATCACCTTTCGCTCGTGCGTTTGTCCGTCGCACCTGAAAGTCCAAGACAAACTCATTTAGCAAACCCGTAAACCTCACGAGCAGCTTTGACCTGAAGCGGCGTGTCCTGCGGTCGGACGCGTTCAGCTCCGCGGGCTAGAGGCAGATTTAAATGAGCGGCTAATTCTTGTATAATCATCATTCATGTGGTTTTAATGTGCTCAGATTAAGTGAGGGACACCCAGAATATTTGGCCTCTTCAGTAAATGGCAAAAGATGTGAAAACTTCTGAGAAACGGCGACCAGATACAGCAGCCAAAACGAACATCCTCCTAACGTGTTCATGTACATCCTCTGGACTCTGAGCTCGATCTCAGTTTTCAGTAACGCCGGCTGCAGCGCCCGAGATGTCGCCATTGTGTTTGTCCTTGTTCTCTGTGTAATGGCGGGTGACGGCCGAAGCACGCCAGCAGCAGCGAGAGTGAGGGAAAGCGAGAGCCGCAGCATGTGGGTGAAGGGTAACGCATGCTTTTATGAATGGGCTGCCGGGACGAGCGCTCTGATTGGTCAGACCCACGTCTCTCTGTCTATAGTGAAACACGACACCACAACTCAACACGCCGCCCTAAAATGTGACACGCAGCCGTTACCGTTGCTGCTTTTTTCACCAGTTAAAAGAGAGCTGTGAGATGAGAAATGTGCATGCCTACTTAGCTGAAAAAGAAGGCTACTCCTGCTGAGAGTCTTGAAACACAGACAGAGTTCTCGATCCCTGTACATCCAGGAAACGCATGTGACGACATCGGTTAGTCAACAACAGCAGCTGTCACATGCTGACTAAAGAAAGAGACACACGAAAGGGAGCTCAAACTCGCTTTCACTCCTTTTACTGAAGCTTAAACGCTTCCTGTTCTGTCCTCTCGCATTTCCAGAGTTCACGTGGAGGTCGTCAGGGAGGATGAGACGAGAGGGGGAATAACTCTGATCGACAGCGAGCGACACCCTGCATCGTCAAACCTCACGAGACCCCGATAATGACGGACCTACTGACGTGCAAAACCTACGGCAGAGATCACCGCCGCTCAGTGACGTCCAGACCTCCTGCTGCCAAATCACGGAAAACTCATGTCACGTGACATCACGGAAACAGGAGATGCAGAGTGGAAAAAGCGTCAGTCAAGCGACCGAACGAAAAGGATAGCGCGATGAGGTCACGACGACCAACTTCTGAGCGATCATCATCGCTGACAGTTGCTCATTCAGAAAATAATTCAGGCGCAGCTCGGGTTCCAGAGCCGCGCGCGTGACGTCTTCCACCCTGCCGCAAACACGCTGATCCCGCTGCGGCCGTGTGTTTGTGACATGAGCGCATGAGTCAGCGCTCCTAATCTGGAACGCTTTAAATATGGAGCTCCCGTCCTGTTTAACTTTCCATCGGCGGCCCCTGAGGCCACGCCGTCTGTTTGAACTCATTTTCCAGACCACATCTGCCCGTTACGCTCGCTTCCAGGCTATTATACAATCAGTTTAACGCACCTGTTCTGGTGCAGGACACACGCTGCGAACCTCCGCTTGCTTGCATTCCATGAACTCGTCATGAGATCGTGTTGGTTGTGTTGTTAACCCAGTTATCTACCTTCTGTCTAGGCCGCAGCACGGACGGGAGCAGAGCGACGCAACATCGGGCGTCCATCCTTCGCTCAGTAGTCAGTGTAGGTCCTGTCGGCCGTCAGCAGCTACATCTGGCTACTGGGTCTCCGATGGCTGTCGGTTTGTGACGCTAAATCTAAAGCCAGACCCGAGGAGGAAAACCAGCAACAGGAGCACAAAACAAGACCGACGTGGTTTTGAACCTGGCATACAGTGTAGAGATCTGTGTTTGTCAAATTACAGCTACATTGTCTGCTGGGTTTCAGAGCCGCTTCATACCGACGGAGACATCGAGTCGGGAGACGGCTAACACAATGTCAGTCTTTCAATGATTCAATAAAGCTTAAACACGGTCACTGTGTCTGAGGAGCCGTTTGTCACTGTCAGACAATTCCACTGAAAGACGATACGAGATTTTACAAATATACTGTTCGGCGTCCATCGGCGGCGTCTGAACGAGTGCCTTGCAGAAGAAACGTCTTTATAAACTGCCTTGTGCATTACATGTTATCAGCTCACATGCACAAATATGATAGCAGAGCGTGTCAGACAAAAATCACACACACACACGAGCAACAGATGCAGACGGATGACGAGGTTCTCTAGCTGCTGACTGCAGTAACTTTAGAGCAGGGTTAGGCAAGTTCTGTCTGAGAGAGCTGCAGCCCTGCAGAGTTCAGCTCCAACCATGGAAGAAGGGGGAAAAGGGGGAAAAAAAAAAACAAAAAAACCTACCTCACCTGCTCACCTGCCTGTAGTTTTAGTAATCCTGACGACACTGATTAGCTTGTTCAGGTGTGTTTGATTAGGGTTGGAGCTGAACTCTGCAGGACTGTGGCTTTCTAGGACCGGACTTGCCTACCCCAGCTAGAGAGGAAACTCATTAGCTTCAGCTTTCCAAACAACAACAGATTGTGAAAACAACAACTAAGGAGGAAACAAAGAAAAGAGATTCTTGCATAACGAGAGGCCATACTGACCACACGACAGAAAAAAACGATTCAAAGATGAAACCGCCTTCAAGCGTCTCCTGAACTGCGAGACTTCCGGAGGAAACGTCTTCCCACCCGACAGGTGAATTTCATTGAGAAAATGAGGAACATGCATTAAGAGCAGCCACTGAACAAGCAGAAACGCTGGACGTCAGCAGTTCGACGAAAACAATGAACCCATTTGTAAATGTTTGTCAGTGAATGACGTGACACGAGAGAACGATGAACTTTAACCTTTTCGGAGGTTTCAAAAGGCCTGTTCAATAGTAACCGACCTCATGAGTGCCGATACAGTGTTAGTGAACGGAGTATTCACTGCTAATCTATTAGCAAAGCTGCAGGTCAACACCACCACCACCAAAGAAACGTTAAAAGGGAACGTGCATTTTAAAATAAACTGACATTTCAAAACGCTCGGTTGATAGTTGTCATTGTGTACAATAAAAAAAAAAAATGCAATGTTATAACGATTTAGGAAGCAAGTGCATGAAAATGTTGACAACTTGTTTAATAACTCATAAAACATTCTTCAAACAATAAAACAATTTTATAGTTTCTGTACAATGCTTACTAAGCAGTTTAATTCTATATAGAAAAATGCAGGAGTAGTTTAAATGACCAAACTCCTTCAAATTTAAATGGCAGGTACTCTGGGAAAAATAACAGCATTCCATCCACAAATATCTTCAAGCAATAAATATGTATTTATAAATAGTGTAAATGTACATCAGGATTAGAAACAAAAAGGAAAACAAAACAAAACAAAAAAGACAATTTAAAACTTTATTCCTCACTCTATGTGCAACCCATTTTTCTTTGTGACTTGGCTGTTATGTTTTTTCCACAATTTTTTCCTTTTTCTTACCCAAGAAACGAAATATCTAACATGGTGTCAAAATAACCAGACAGGTAAAACATAAAAGCAGTAAAAAATTATAGATCACCTAATTCTTCACATTACAAATATTGTGTGTTTTTTTGTTTTTGTAGATTTTGCCATCCAAGGTCGTCGTAAAATCGCTATCTACCATACAAAAAGCTAGGCTAGCGCTCCTTCGTGAAGGCGAACCCTTGAGACACAAGGAAAAGAGCTTTCAGGTTTTTAGCATGTTAACAAAATACAAAAAGAACGTCTCAAGTCAGTAGTCTGTAAGTGACGATGCCAGTTGTGACAGACAATATGTACAAAACGAGTTTCCCATAATTTCCTCCCCAGTTTTTTGTGATTAATTTCTCACGTGAAGCAGAGGCGAGCGGCCCGTTCGGGAAGAGGTCTGTAGAGAGGAAGTTCGCTCACTACCGCCCCCCGCAGGCCAGAACCACACGCTGCAGTTTATAAACAGGTTGCATAGACACACACAGCCACTTGAGTCGACGGTCCCGCGCTCTCCGATGGTCGCCAGCCACGCGAGAGACGAGCACGACTGTCCTGAATATCAGAAATGGTCCGTTTAGAAAGTTCCTGTAATGCGATTTTATCCACATGTACAGCGTCTTAATGTCAAGATGAAGATGAATGCAGAGCAGGAGCCTACAAAACACAAGGTGAGTGAAGAGCGTTATTCATTCTGTTCATTCCATTATTCTCCCACACACACACACAAACCACGTGATGTCTCCATTCGAACGAATACAAACACAAACTGTAATTAAACCTGCGAACGCTCCTTGAACTAGAGACCTTTTTGGGACGGATTTTTCAGTCCTGCTCCTGCATGATTTTGTCCTGCTCCCACCCACAAAAGCCAGCATAAAAATAACCTATATAGTGTTTTTTTTATTTTTTTACTACATCAATGAAATTTACAAGAAATCATTGTATAGCATCTCATAAATTCCACAAGATACCAGAATAAATGCTCCTGATAAAATATTTGCCATTTAGGCTAAGCATCAACATTTACAAACCACTGCTATTCTTAAAGGGGTCATCGGATGCCAATTTTCCACAAGTTGATATGATTCTTTAGGGTCATAATAAAAAGTCTATAATATACTGTTTAAAAATTCTCAACATTAGTGTAAAACAACATCCTTTTTACCTCTGCAAAAATCAACCCATTCTGAGGGATTGTTCCTTTAAAAATGTAAATGAGCTCTGTTGCCCTGCCCCTCCCCTCTCTGTGGATTGACAAGCCTTTTTTTTTTTTAACTTTAGCCACATTTAGCCGTGAAACTTGCTAACTAGCACGTTATTAGGAAAGGTGATTGCAGAGATTCATTAAAAAAAAAAAAAAAAAACCCTTATACTCACTTCTGCTGTGGGTGAAGCTGGATCACGAATGATTTGCGCGAACATCAACGCGTTTATGTAGATCGGGAGGCGCATTCCCTTCACAAACAAACATAAATCCACTGCATCTTCAGTGCCTCAGATGTCAGGAGTAAATGTTGACCGCTATGTTCATTATTACACCCAGCAACACAACACCTCAATTGCTCGATCTGAGATATTCTTGTCTAACTTACATCCCTGCTCCGGCATCCAAACAATGGAGGTCGGACTGTTACAGCTGAACAAAAATGTCAGGTTTTACTATCCTACAGTGTAGCAAAAACAAGTACGCACACACACACACAGACACAGACGAGTCTCTACTAGGGTGACCACCTGTCCCGCTCTGTGTTGTACCGCACAGCATTTTTACCCCTTGTCCCGCACGTGTCACATTGAGAAAAAGTCCCGCATTTTCAGTCTGTTGGTTTTTAATGATCATATTAAGAAAACGTCCATGCGTTATTTTCCCTTTTTAAGAAAGCTTTTTATTTGTTATTTTTGTGGCATAGTTTCTGCATAAAGGATTTGCGGACCTCATCAAGTGATCTAGAAACACTGATGGGAAATGGTTGAGCGCGCACAGAAAAACACGATATTTTCCATTCATTTTAACCAATAAATAAATAAATAAATAAATAAAAACGATGCAGCTTTCACTTTCTTATTTTAATAGATCGTTTGAGGTGGTTTCTATGGCATTATTTTAATGACAAATGTCTGCAGCGCATTATTGAAACGCATCAAAATGCCCAAGCACAAATCTCTTCTCTCGCAGGTATATTCTTTTCACTCATGAAAAAAGGTGCATGTTCTCGCGTTAGCGTGCTCAGAAACACAGATCAGCGCATATGACAACGGATGCAATCAGTATTTACACAGCATAACAGTAGAAAATGTATCAGTCTCACACGTATCCCGCAACATCACATCTACGTCCCGCAAAAGCCCTATTGCCAGGTGGTCACCCTACTCTCGACCAGGCCGCACCCGCCCCAGCCCCTCAAGTTTTGTCCCGCGCCACACTCTGTTGCGCCGGGTCCCACGGTACTCCGGCGGGAGTGCAGGTCTCTACCTTGAACCTTCACAAGTTAGCCCGCCGCTCATCTCGTTGGGCTGTACGAGCAAAAGGACACACCCTGGCACGTAAACGTCATACTGGGTCAAATGAAACGACTTACTAATGAGAACTGGTCGTAAACCTGCATGAGATCCTCCATCCTGTACTGCTCCAGCACCACGAAACCGTCGAGGTCGTTGCTGCCCTTCCGGGCGCAATCCTGACAGTGAACCACGTAGGACTTCCTGGAGTAACTGTCGCTCGTCACGAAGAGAAGGTTGAAGACCTCCACCTGGAACAATTCAGCACAGAAAGGGGATTTCAACAACTCGTCGAGAAGGGCCGGGTATTCCGCAGTCGCGTCGATCGCTCACCTCACAGATGCTGCAGTAATGGGCCGGTTCATCTCGGCTTCTTCTGTGCCAGATCGTCTCCTTCCCAGTGGCCACCAGCGCCTCTTTTATCGTCTGGCACTGCTTGAGCGTCCGCAGCAAACAGAACCTGTTAACCGGAGACATTTATTACCATTCGATCCCGATCGTCGGAAGAGCCGGGACAAAGCGAGACGCTTCACACTCACTTGATCATCTCAAACAGCTTGTGGTCGGACACTTTAATGTTCCTCGCCATGTTCCAGGACAGATGCACCATGGGAACCATGGATTTGACGCTCTGGAGTTTGTTCCACTCGTAACGTTCGACGGCCAGCTTGTACTGATACGCTGCAGGAAGCAGACAGACGTGACAATCGCGCAACGAGGCAGAAACACGTAGGCAGAAACGCTGAACATTTACGCACCGGTAAGAGGGCCCACGTTCCACGAGATGTTATTGCACCAGCCGATGGCCTGGCCCCAGTGGACCGTTCCTGTGTTCAACCAAACCAGATCTCCAGGCCGCTGGATGAACCGGTACACCGGCACGTTAGCCTCGTACAAATCCTCTAGATTCGGCCACCACGAACCCTTCAGGAAGTTGATGTTGTTCCTGAAAAAAAAAAAAAACAAGAAAATAAGAGAGACACTCGCATATCAGTGGAAGCAATTGTAGGATCGGTTGCACGATTTAACGAAACGCTCATGTACTTCTCGCAGAACTCGCTCATCACTCCCCAGTACGGCTCCGGCACGGCAAACCATTCGCAGTCGCCCGGGCCGATGTTGATGTTGACTGCGCAGAAGTTATTGTGCTCCTGATGCCCTAAATGTGAACAGAGACATCCACGTGACCCGCTGCGACAGATTCGTTTCACTGCGATTCTGAAGCGTCACAATCACAGCGGCGTCTCACCTGCAGTTCTGCTGCCCGGGACTTTCATGAAGAGCTGGACCGTGTTCATACCCAGAATGCTGTGGCCCACGTGACTCAGCAGGTTCCCAGCAGACACCACGCGTGCGAACGCAGGCAGCTTACTCAGTTCCTGCAGCTGCAGCTTCCACCTGCAGGGGGAGCGGCGCCGTCAGCAACCTTTATTTATTTTATTTTTTTTAATCGGTTTTATTGAACTAGCAGACCTCTAATAAACCGAACTGCGGTAGTAAAGATGTACTAGTGTAACCAGACCGGACGCAGACCCATCTTTCACTAACATCAAGAGAAAAAACTGCAACAGCTGTCATTCAGAGACACATTAAACTCAGAAAACCAGCCTTGTCACTTGGGCTCTCAGGATTCTAAAAAGTGCAAAAAGGAAACCACATGCAGTGAAGACTCACTTCTTTTCATCAGAGACGTCAATGTTCGTCCCAAACTTGACCTGTTTGAAAGGACCTTTCCGCCTCCTGGAGACACTGAGCAGAATGAGGAGAGTGAGCGCAGGGTTACGTCAGCGCAGATAAAGCGCAGCAACAGCCGTTAGACGTGCGACACTCACGTTTCTGATGACGTCATTTCCGAGTCTGACAGCTCCTTCTGGCCCTTCTTCTCGTTCTCTTCCTGAAAGCACACAAACACGGGTCATTTAATATGCAAAACGCCACACGTAACCCAATTTACCGCGACCCGTGCGCATTCGACTTACCCGCAGTGACTCCTGGAAGGAAGCGGCCTGGTACTGCGCGTATTTGGCGATGGTGGTGTAGGAGCGGCTGCTCTCGCAGCGCCACTGTTTCCTCAGGCCGCTGGCGTCCCAGTTCTCGTCGGCCGGCTGACACAGCTGCGTCCGCACCTCCACCAGGTGCTCTGGGTTTGCCTCTACTAGTGTCTTCGTGGAGAACAGGCCCAAATCTACAGAGACAGAGAATACAAACATGTTCCAAGATCCTACAAGTGTTCTCGACCAGAAACGAGAGGGCACCAGTGCCGAACGTGCCGCTCTCGCCAGATGCGCTTTTGTGCTTCAAATCTGAGGTGTGCCTAATCAGGAAGATAATAGCGTGATAACACCGACCGGCTGACGGCACCATGTGAACACTCACACCCGTCACTAGTGACTGAGCTGACATCAAACACAGGGAAAACGAGGGCAGTTTAGTTTAAAACTTCAGATATAAATGTTCTCTGTAAAAATGTATTTCTTCCCATCTCCCTTTTGAGCATCGGTCAGCGCATCTAGCCGAACCCCTCACTGTGACAGACCAACATCTTTAAGACAGGATTCAACTCGATTTCAAATTCGATATCTATTTAAAAAAACGACAGAGAGTCAAGATAATTCAGGGGGTGGAGCGTGTCGTGTATAGCAGCATGGAAGTGTCCGTCAGCGTCCTGTCTGAAGGACTTTGAGGGACACAAACATCTACTCGGGTATACGAATCTCCAGCGGTATGTTAACTGTGGCCGCAATAAACCTCAAGCTTCCTCTAAAGGTCTGCCATTAAACCAAATGTTTTTACTAATTCTTAGTTGCTGTACCCTTGCCAGCAGTTTAACATGTTCAGCAAAATTCACTTCCGAATGCGCTCTGCTATGACATTACTTGATCTGAAAGGGAAAACTGACCCTTTTACGATCATTTTACCCCTGCAGCAACACATTTGTGACAAACAGGCCAAAAACTCAAATCTGAAATCGAGCATGGGCAGCAAGAAGAGCTTTCTTGCATGCGTTTCTCGATCTGGATAAAAGCCCCTGTCAGATACATTTATGCACATGTAAATGATGTTTAAAATTGTCTTTTGATAGTACAGAACCTAATAACAGAATTGATAATTTGACAAACCAAGTGCAACAGAGAAAGGCTTCAAAAGCCTCACGAGCTTGGTAACGGCTCCATAATACTAGAGTGAGCTGTAATTCAGTCAGAGAATTTTGCATTTCATCCAGCAAACCA
This sequence comes from Cirrhinus mrigala, assembly GCA_036247105.1. NCBI lineage: Eukaryota > Metazoa > Chordata > Actinopteri > Cypriniformes > Cyprinidae > Cirrhinus > Cirrhinus mrigala. The sequence continues at coordinate 36,132,377 of CM070012.1, read as the reverse complement.
GCCAAACGTCCTTGAATTCTTTGCAACAATGGAGGGCAAAGCAAGTTTCAATCTGTTTTACAGTTGCCATGGAAACTGCAGACAAACGCGTCACTCCTGCAAGAATCCACATTTGGCCTTTCAGGTAACCGTGTGTGTGTGTGTGTGTGTGTGTGTGTGTGTGTGTGTGTGCGCGTGTGTGTGTGTGTGTGTGTGTGCGAGCGCCAAGCTAAAGGGTCGAGCTCTAACCTAGTTTGAGGGCTCCGGCCAGGCCGCGTATGACTGTGACGGGGTTGGACGGGTTGGTGCAGAACTGGTGCAGCGGCGGGAAGAAGGCGTCTCTTTTATTCTCCAGCTGAAACATGAACAAACACGCATTTATAAATGCATCTAGACATGTATCAAATAAACGCAGTAGTAATTATTTCCGTGCAGTGTGTCACGCGTGCACCGCTCACATAGATGCTCGGCGTCGGCGGGTTGAGTTTGTCTTTCGCCAGCGGCGGTGACGGAGGAGGGGGAAGTCGCGGTGGTGGACATTTGTTCAGCAGGATACTGCTGCTCGACAGACCGTTCTTCCCAAGATTCCTGTAAGTAAACGTGACATCAGACATGAAGCAATACTTGAAAACCGCAACCACAATATTCTCAACATCTGCTGACGCACAACATCCTCAAGTGTACGGAACCTCACTGTGGTCAAAATTAAAATACTGCAAATTTAGCCTGCGTTTTTTTTATGTGCAAGCACAACGTGTGACATCACGTAAGGGCTTCAAAAAAGTAAATGATAACGGTTACGCATGTGACAATCCCAAAAAGAAGGTCCGGTCCACAGAGGCGACAGCGCCACAGACGGCCTTCCCACGTGTGCTTGCGCATTCGAGTTTTCCAGATACTTTGTCGTATTGCTCAGATGTGCTTGTGTTCTAAACAACCCTAAACAGACGTAAAGCACGCTCTGTGTTTGCTTACGGCTAGATCTGTGCCCAGACTCAAATGTTTAAGTTCAAGTCAAACGTTTAATCAGACATTTCAGTCAAGCAGCAGCTTTTTTGGGTTCGTCTGTGTGCATCAGAAGCGCGTAAAGCGGATCCCGAGCAGCGCTAAACACTGCCGTGTCCCGACCGTTCAGAGGTGAGCTCTATAACAATACGTGCCGCCACTAGAGGGCGACGATTCCTACATGCATCAATCCACAGGAGCCAAGCGTACCTGCAGGCTTTCAGGACATCTGCGGATGTGGGGTAAATGGAGACGGTGGAGGACGAGTGAGATGGTTTGAGAGCTGCGGCCGCTTTGATGCAAAGCTCCGGCGGCTCCACCTTCAGCGGGCTCTGAGAGTCTTCCGAACAAGCTCCCCCTCCGCTCCCGTTGACGGTGACGGCGGGCAGGGGTCCCGGCGCGGCAGAACCTGGCTTGTTAAGGCTGGCCGCGGCCTCTGCGGAGCGGGGTGACGGCGACGAGGCGGAGAGGGCGGAGGCGGGTGAAGAAGCGGTGGAACTGCCTGGCGCCGTTAGCGAGGTGCCCGGATGGACGTGGTTCACCTTAGAGCTCGCGGCAGAACTCTCCTTGCCCCCGAGAAGGGCGGAGAGCTGCGGATTGTCTGCGGAAGGGGCTGCCGGCGAGCCGGACGTGGAAGTGGGCGTGCGGTCGGGGCTGTGGTGGTTGGTGGCAGTGGAACCGTTGCCCTGCGGGACGGCGCCGTCTTTGGTCAGGGCGGTGCCGAGTGGCGCACCTGAGGTAGCCGTTTGCGACGAGGAAGAAGCAGGGGAGGATGTGGAGGAAGGAGAGGACAGGTGATTGACAGCTGGCTCCGATGGGGTCGTGGCGGAATGTCCAACCTGATTGTGAGGGCCGCCGTCGGCCGAACCACTGGAAGAGAGAGTCCGGTCTCCATTAGGACCCGCCCAATGCGAACCCGGACCTTTCTGAAGCCCCTAAATCGGGAGGAAATTCAAAAGTACAAGTTAAGTCACCTTTATTTCCACAGAGCTTTACGCAACACAGATCGTGTCAAAGCAGCTTCGCAGAAATACACCGGAAAATAACAGAATCGGTGGAAACTCAAGTATGGAGATTCTGCTGTAAAGCAGCTCTGAAAAACAAACTCCGCTTTTGGGTTCGTAATTCAGGAAGCGTGTTGCAAGCCGTTAGTAAATCTGGCCCATAGACGGCATGTTGCCTGCTGGGTGTCAGACTTGTGGAGTTGCTATTGCTTTAAGAGGGAAGTCATGTGGGGCACAGCTAAACGTGGCCTTTCTGCTAGTGATAGGGTCACAAAAGATGTTTATGTTGCGCTCTGAAGTTGCCGTGTGCTTTTTTTATTTTTTTGCCGAAACACATTTTTTTTTTTTGCACTAAAGACACGGATCAAATGTCTCAAAAATCTCGAGGTTCACTTCTGAGGTGTGGTGTGAACGACCAATGCAGAACGAGGTGGGGGTCAAGGCCACGTGTGTTTTTGAACGCTATACTAAAGGCAGAAGCGGACCTGAGCGGAGTTGAGATGCTGGCTCTTCCACGTGTCTCCTGGGCTTGTGCAGTTGTGAGGTAGTGCGTTGGGGTGCAGGTAAGGCACGTCTCCGTTCGCTCTGGTTCCTGGCGTGTGATTATTGCCGAATGAAGGGGGTTGCGGGCCGGTGCGAGGACCAGGACTGGGGCCGGGACTGGGAGGCAGCGGCCCGTTGGCCAACGGCGGAGCGTTGCAAGACGTTCGCACGGCCGGGCCGCGAGGAACGGGATGAGCGGGCAGTGAGGAGTCGCCTGAGGGGCCATTGGGGAGGGTGGGTCGTATTTGCCCAGAAGAGTTTTGCCTCATCTGCAGGTAAAAATTACAACTGTAAATTTTAGGGTAAAAAAAGAAAGTCGAACAAACACCCTTACCAACAGAGCGTCACCACAGTCTTCAGAAGACGCGTTGCACAGAGTTTGAGGATTTCTGGAAGGTTCCCGGGCCATTCTTACAAATGAACTTGGAACGATTCAAACTTTTTTTCTTTAGAAGGTTTCGTGAATCCTGGTTCTGATGTACCTGTTGCTGGTGCAGGTGCATGGCTGACAGCTGAGCCTCCAACTGCTCCAACATCTGCAGCTGAACAGGCTTCAGACTCGCCCGGTTGGCTCGCAATTGTTCCAGCATCTGAGTGAAAGAGGAGGGGAGAAAAAGAGTGACCTCATCGTGACATCATCATCATCATCATCATCATCATCATCATCATCATAAAGGTGGTCAACTCAATGGTCACAGACGTCACATCAGAAAATCAGCTTGGAAGCAAAGCCACGAGAGACCGAACAACCAACAAACCACTGCCTAAACCAGGGGTGTCCAATCCTGCTCCTTCCAGTCCAGTGGTACTTAACTACTCTTGTCAAGTATTTGTACTTTACTGGAGTAGTTTTATTTTAAGTAACTTTCACTTTTACTTCACTACTTTCCAAAGTGTAAGATCATACTTTTTACCTCACTAAATTTTATAAAATATATCGTTACTCCTTATAATATATCAGTGCTCCGAGATGCAGAAGCAGTATCTGATTCATGAACAAATTGATTCTTTTGAATGAACCAGTCAAATCGATTCGCAAATTGCACCAAATGAGTCATTCACGAATTGAAAGATCCGACTGCAGCCGTTCGAGTCGACAACTCACCGATTCAAATGATCCATTTAGAGCCAGTCTCCAGTGAACTGAATTCACAAGTAAAATCCGGGCGATCTTGTGAGCGAGCGTGCTTTAAAGCTTTAAAACACCTTTTTTCTTGATGTGAAAATTAGATGGTCAAATCTGTTTTCTCTCAGGTACATCGCAGTGTAAGCTTCACAGTGAATATCACTACATCACTCTCATCAGCACTGTCCATATCAACAACAAAAATTTATTTTTACTCTATATATTTACTCTATATAGTGGTTATTTTGGGAGAATCCCAGGTAGCAGTAGGATTATAAAAAAATGTGCTAATATAAAATTAAGTAGCCTATATAAAATTGCAAAATAAATCTCAGTACTTTTTTACTTAAGTACATTAAAGAAAAAAAAAAAAAAAAAAAAAAAAAAGGTACTTTTGTACTTTCACTCGAGCAAAAATTTTTTAAAAAAGGGGCACTTTTACTGGAGTAATATTTTATTATACCTATCTGTACTTTCACATAAGTACTTGACTTGTGTACTTTGTCCACCACTGTTCCAGCCGAGTTAAGCTGCAGCCCTAAACAAACACACCTGAACCAGCCGATCGAGGTCTGCGCGATTGCTAGAAACCTCCAGGCGGGAGCGTTAGAGTTGAACTCCAGGAGCAGGATTGGACGCTGCTGGTCTAAACCAACATTAAGCGTGCAAGTCAGTAGGGCCATTAAATCACCAGGGCCAACAGCACTCACACAGGTTCTCCAGTGAGCCTATAAATGAAGCTTAGCATTCACAATCACCTCCAGAGGTTCATCATGCTCTCACCTGCAGCTTCTGAGGTGACAGGTACCAGTTTGGAGTTGGTGGCTGTGCTGAACTGTTGGTCCAAGACTCTGTAGAACTCTGTAAGGGGTAACGTGAAGACACAGACATGCGATTACTCCCCCTGTCGTTACGTCAGCGACGTGCTGACCGGAGGAAACGGCACACAAACCTTTGCAGGGCTTGCGGTCCTCTTCCTCTTGGCTGGACTGGACTGATCGTCAGCCTGATCCAGCGGACTCACGTGGGGAGGCAGCGCCTGACCGGAGCCGTGAGCCCCACCTGACGAGCCGGGGTGAGGTTTACACGCCTGAGAGAGACCGCAGACACGCGAGAGAGACGGCGTGATTGAGAGAGAGAGAGAGAGAGGAGGAGAACGTCTACACCAGTGAAGTGGGTGTGTGCGTGTTTTAGTTTGTGACACTGAAACAAACACTGAGACACCTGCAGCTGACGATAACAAACTATGCGTTTCCCTACAGCCAATACGTGTAGAAGTTAAATAACATTCCTCTACAAAAGGCAGCGATCGGGTGAGGAAGAGCTGTGAGGCTCAGATGTACCTCAAAGTTACGAGGCAATCACGACAGCCAAAATTTACGGCTCGAGTGAGGCCTTTTAAAGGTCTTTTGTGAGGTTCGTGGGCTCAGTTTGCTCAGATCACGTTCAGCTGAAAACTGTATCCACACAGATAAAACGGTAAACAAAACCCTGTTTGATGAGCCCTATTGTTGTGAACAGAATAAAACACAAAGTGATTGACCAAAAACAGTTTAGAATAGCTGGACTTAAACTACACGTAGGGCGTCGCTTCAATAATATGGATATCAGGTCAATACAAAAAAACCTGCAAAAATACAAAAACGAGCACCGATTTGAAGATCTTCTGTTCCTCGGCCATTCAGTTTATTAGTTACTGCCCAAAGCAAATGTGAGAATTTGGACCGGTGGGCTAGAGACTGACGTTTGGGACGCGGCCCTACCGACGTGCCACATCTTTTTACCATGTGATACGGCAATATTGTCAACATTGAGAATTAACAGAAACACTAGCATTCAAAAGTCAGTACTGAAGACCTGCTATAAGACTGTAAGAACATTATCGGTGTCTGAATGTGTCCTGCTGCCCCCCCAAAACAACAACAACAACAACAACAACAACAACAACAACAACAACAACAACAACACTCAGAGAAAAGATGCAAAAACAAATAAAACATTTATTATGAACGAGAGCATCAGTATCAATGAGAGACAAAAGCACATCTCATTGTACCGTCATGAACACACACACACGCGCACTCACACACGCACTCACTCGCTCGACTAGTAACTACTACAGCCGGACTGCGTCAGTGTTTGGTGTGGAACTGCAACACTAGAGGGCACAATGACTACAGGACTAAAAACTACAGCACAAACAACTCTGGGTGAAAAACAGCAAGTTGAGACGCCTGTACTCGTTAAACCTACAGCCAATTGAGGAGACATTAAAATAAGCAAACAACTCATTTTTGACCCAGGTGTAATTGTGCAGGGCTACACTACTCAAGCTCACATACAGAAACCACGCTACTGATCGGCTCGCTGTCGAAAAACGGACGCGTTCTGGATGCGTTTTAACCGAACGATTCCCAGAAAATTCTTACAATCCCGATGTACACTTTGTTCAATCCAATAGTTCTCGTGCCACAACGAACGACGTGGCGAGCAGGAGCGTGGTTTCACCAGATGAGCCGTGTGTGTGTGCGTGTGTGTGTGTGTGTGTGTGAACAGAGGGGCATTTCTAAGGGTGAGATGTCAAAGCGTGTGTGTCTATCTGGTCTCACCTGCTGGCCTGTGCTCTGGACACCCTGTCTGGACGTTAGCTCTGCTGGGATTGGGAGGCTCCAGGCTTCCTCAATACTAGGAAGCATTTTACTTTTACTCTGTAGACTATTGTGTTGGAGGTTACAGAACTGAGCCTAGGATGAAAACGCGTGAAAAAGACATGTAAACAGCCATCTGAGGTCGTGCGGCGGAACAGTTCAAACAGAGAGCAGTGCGGCCTGATGCCAAACCAGTCTAGATTTAAGGGTCAAGTTGGCCTCAGCTGAATCAAGTATTTCTAGCTCCAATGACTCACGCATACAAACGAAGAATGAAGGTGAAAGAAATCTGACTGCGACACAAATTAACTGAACATATTCAGAACAAATGCGACATGTAGCGAGACCCACGTACAGAGGCCGAGCCGAGCACCGCAGACCCGCCGGCACGCGCCGCTCTGGCACGGGTGACGCGGCTCGGTCGGCAGGACGTGCGCGCGTCGCTCTTACCTGCAGGTATTTGATGCGGGCCGCCAGCGCGGCCGTGTTGGTGCAGGCTTTGCTGCGCGTGGCGTTGATGTAGCACTTGATGGCGTCCTGCGGCTGGTTGCAGGACTCGTAGAGCGTGCCCAGATCCATCCAGGCCGCGGCGTGACTGTGATCCAGCTGCACGGCACAGATGTACGCCTGCAACGCGTCCATGGGCTGATTCTGCTGCTGGTACAGCACGCTACGAGAGCAGACGGGACATAATGCAGCAGCGTCACAGAAGAGACGGTCGCGTCATCGGTTACTAGGGTTGGGTATCGTTCGAATTTTAGCGATTCCGATTCTTAACGATTCCTAGTTTCGATTCCAATAACATAAAAAAAAAAAAAAAAAAAGTTAATTAAATTAAAGTTACGTCAAACATTTTTATTCTGCATTTTTACAAAGCCTTCTGTTGCAGCGGAATAACATGAGCAAAAACCAGCAGCCTACAGAACACTTAGGCCCAAGAGAAACTACTGCTTATGATTTTAATAAAACTACCACAGCAAAAACAAGCAGACTAACATAAATTGTTAAAGACAAGTAGACGATCAGTAATAAATTAGCAACGTCATAAATAAATACAACTGAACAAATTTCAGGTACAGAAATCTAAACCAAAAGTTTAAAAACACTGCTGAGTTTACTTACTTTCATTAATAAAATATAGATTAATCCTCATTAAAAAGTTACGAAAGATATTCAAAATCCGTGAATGGATTTTTTTTGTTTTTCAGATTAAATATTAATGACAGCCAGCACGTTTATGAGGTTGCCGGCGAACGCACGCGGATCTAAAAATGCCGTCACGCATGCGTTTTCTTTCTCATCCGTTTACTTTAACTTTCGGTACAAAACGTCTGCGTTTATGATGATATACTGACGTATCGTATTATTGTGCATACTGGGCGGTAAATGTGAAAGAGAAATCAGATCCGGCCCGGAACAACCTCATCTGCAGCGGAAAGGCACGGAACGGTTGGAGAAGCCGGACCGGGACCGCTGTTCACTGTGCTCGCGCTTCAGATGTGTGCGCTGCATGCAAACAGTGTGCAGGTTCTCTCCCTTCCTGCGCTTAAATTGTTCGATTTTAAACTTCAAAAATCACATTAAAATGGGAACGCAGGAGTCATTAAGCAGAATCGAAATACATGCGTCTTATCGAATAGCTGGCTCTTGGAAATTTGGAACCGGTTCTAAAATGGAGCTGATTCTCGATACCCAACCCTATCGGTTACTCATCCTCATGTCGTGTTATTACCGCCGTAAAAACAAAAGAATTGTTTTGGAAGAGCGATAGTAGCAAAACTCATGTGCCGCACCACAAATCTTCCGAACATGACCAACAGACCCACGTTTAAGATTATATCAGATCCATGCGTCGTGTGGCGGCGCCTCATTTACCAAATGCTGTCGGTGTCCTTAATGGTATTCCAAAACCGCACTGTTCTTGACTGAACAACTCTGTAGCTTTAGCAATGATTAAACTATATTCAATTTATGTGGCAAAGAACATGCAATATTTTACAATTAATTCCCGAACACATGCAAACCCAAAAATCTAAAGGATCATTTAATTTACTTCTTTGTTCTATTAATTTATTATGCGCTTGTAATTTGTTCTTATTTTCCGTCTGTTCACTTGTCTTTAATGTCTGATCTTGATTATTTGCTAAGCTAGTAGTTTTTGCTGTGATATCAAAATAGAAATTAAGTATTGCAACATTTAAGAGGTATTTAGACTTTTGCCATCATATATACTCATTTATTAGAATACAAGATAACATGGGTCAAAAACAACTACATTTTTTGTGGCAGTTTAGCGTTCAGCTCTGAACTGAAATGAGTAACGGAAACAATGAATTTACAACACTGTAAAACAACAGCGTACTCTCTATAACCCGAACCAGACGTGATGCGTTGACAAATTCAGCAGAACATACAGCGAATCGGTCCAGATCCTGACACACGGAATAACGGGCGCGAATCGCATCCAATTGGGACGCTTTCAGCTCGAGACGCATGCCGACTATAAACTGTAACTGCACGGCAAAGAACTGAAGATTAAATTTCACCTTTAAAAAGTGACATGAGGGCGAGTAACAATGACCAAAGTGTCAATTTTACTACAATCAACTTTTCACGTACACGTCAGCATTCATTTGTCAGATCTGATTTGACAGATACGTACCCTATCGAGCACCACGTGTCTGCGCTGGCCTCCGATTTGTCTATGGACTGTCTGTATGAAATGAACGCATCCTGGACCTTCCCAATACTGGAGTAGCACCTGCAGAGAGCAAACACAACCACATTTGCACAAACGCCGCTAATCAGCGAGCGAACGAGCGGAGCGTGTGCGCAGACGCAGACGTGTGACCGACCTGCCGAGGAAATACCAGGACTGGCCAGAGTTCGGATCGGCTTCAAGCGATTTCTGGAGACACTGGATAGCGTAGCTGTCCTTATTAGCTTTATCTCCCAGCTGCTCGACCGTATGATGCATCCAGCCTGACAGACGACAGACAGACAGACAGACAGACAGACAGACAGACATCGAGAGACACTTTCAGACAGACAGAATAAAACATGCGCATACGGCTGACAGATGCAATATACCTGGTGAAACTCAGCTCAACTAATGTGCGGTCTGCAACCGAAAACAATTTGTTCCTCAAAAGTGAGCGTTCGGCGATGCGTTTACAGCAGCACAGTCAAGCACATGTTTTTGTTAGAGCAGTTTCAGTTCAAAAGCAAACAAGGACCTTCTCGACTCGCAGGTGAACGAACTACTGGTTATGTGTGTCGCTGATGATTTCAGACCAACAGCTTTAAGGATAGCTTTGTCACGTCTCTACCTGGTATCTGTGCACTTCAGTTGAGTTAAGTTTCCAGGTTTACGTGGACACGAGACTTTATTCGACGGTTTACTTGAACATTTATTCCGGCACTGGACGAGCGGAGGTTTTTTTCCCTCCGGGGGCCGAAAGCACAACACAGAAGCGGCCCGTTGACGTCACCAGGCACTTAAGCGCACACAAGATGAGTAAACACGGCCGCTCGTGATAACGTGTCCGGTCGGCGGTTGGATGTCCTTACCCAGCTGTTGTAAGGTTGCCGCCTTCACCTGCGTAGGTAAATCCTCCGTCTGCAGGAGACTCTCGTAGGCCTCTTTGGCCACGCGGTATCTCTTCTGTGACGAAAGAAGAGCAGAAAGGACATTCTTCAGAGTACGTGAACCGAGCGGTAAACACGCCGAGCCTCTCTTAGCATCTGCGATCGCACTCGATGGTTCGACGGCTCGGTCACTAGCTCTCACAGCATCACAAACACACAGACTCAAACAAAACCCCGCACTGATGGCGTTTGTTCTGAAGTCTACATGACAAATCTTTCATGTCACGTGATACTGTGGTGAACGTTCGGGAAGGAGGGATGCCTCGGCAACACCGTGGCAACCCCGCTCCTGTTGCTATGGTAACACGACCCGAACGTTAAGCTCTAACATCCCTTTCACAAACACGATCTCATGCATTACCATCAATTACAAGCAGAAAGAGTTTATACGTGCGTTCAGTAAAAGAAGAAGAGAGAGTAACGAAAGACTCACCTGGATCTCGTATAAATGCGCGATGTGAAACTGAACTACGAACACAAAAACACAAAGACAACAATTAGCAGCAAATTCAGAACAGCAGACTTTGTTTAAATGATTCTGATGAAGAGGATACTGAAAATCATCTTTTGTCCCATCAATGACACGCTCAGAGAGAGGTGAGATGGCCCTTCACGTCCCTCTCAGTGTGTGTGTGTGTGTGTATGTGTGTGTGTGTGTGTGTGTGTGTGAGAGAGTGAGAGAGAGAGAGGGGAACACTACGCCAGCAGCCGCTGCCATTGGTGTTTCCAAGGCAACCGGTCACAGGCAATATGAATTTGAGAATAAAATGAAGTGACGACAATAACTGCTGTAAACAGAACCGTGTGTTTTCATTCAGAGTCAAAGTCGGCATTAAGAGTTAAAAGTTAAAGGGTTTATATAAGCTATTAACACACACATCACATCATCGTGTCAGTGGGGCGTTTCAGCTGTTTTACGGCCGGGGAGGTTAAGATGGCTGGTCTGATCACAGCAGCGCTCTCTCCTCCAGAATCATCCGCGTCTGGAGCACACGACTGCGGTACTTTACGCTAACAGTGCGAACGGCATCAGTGCTAGTGAGGGCCGATTTAACTAACACCAAAAATTATTCCTAATTCCGCGCTAAACTGATAACACAATGTCTAATCAGACGCGAGATGCGTTCGTTTACTCTGATGTGTGTAATGGTGGAATTACATTGAGATGTTGGTGCGGCACTTACTCTCAGCTTTGGACAAAGTGCAGTGATTGGAGTCGATGAGCGCCAGCTGAAAGTGCTGCAGACACAGAGGAGACCAAAGCATCTCTCAATGACCTCTCACATCTCTCATTACCAGACTGACATGTTAACAATTCATGAAGACACTTTAAATGCCTTACAAAATTAAAGACTGCGTAGACTGCAGTTCATTAAGGGAAAAAAAAAAAAAAAAAAAAAAAGTTTAAGCACAAACACACAGCAGACACATCGAGGAAACGGAGATACTTCTGTGACACAAATGAAACTTCAGTTCAAGATGAGAGTCAAAGTTAAAAATGAATGAAACAGAATAAATAAATGACAGGAATGAGCAAAAACTCATCAAATACTAAATGTGTCTCCTGTAAAGATCAGGCCTCACGTCTGAAGCACAACGGCCAACTAGATTGACAGCAGCTGTCCAGATGCAGACCTCCATCTAAACGAGGCATTATAATTCAGCTGCAATTCTGTCAACAGACTCACGTCATTCACATTTGTCAGGATGACTGACTGAAGGTGCCGTGATGAGTTAAACTGAGAGAGTCTGTAGATGTTTTCATGTAAATCGCAGAAAATCACAAACAGCACTGAGAAAACTACCGCACATACACGGCACGTCTCTGAAACCGGCGTGACACTTGTGACGTACCTTTAGGCTCGACTCGTAGTCCGTGTTGACTTTGAACATCAGGCCAAGGCGCAGATGAATCTCTTTTGCGCGAGAGAAGCCGGGGTCGATGTACAGCACCTCCTGAAACGCCTTGATCGCCCTGAGAGCAAACAAACCGCAATTAAAAACTCATTCCTGAGCCACACAAAGCCTTACCATCGTGTCGGCGTGTACCAGCGCTACCAAACGATCTCCCAGAATTAGCCTACATGCAAACCGCCCACCCCACCGATGCCCATCTGAGCTCGTTAACCTCGTCACACGAGCGGCCAAAACGAGAACGACAAACGCTGTGTGCAGATACTCACCACTGAAATGCATTGTAATGGAAGTAAACCATCCCGAGGCCGTACAAAAAGGCAGCATTCTAGAGGAGGAGAGGACAGAGCATTTGAGATTCAGTTCATCGGCGCAAAAGTAATCAGACATCCACATTCAAACGAGATTGACTGATCCGGTCCGTGTGTCAAAGTGAAAACCACCTGAAACACTTAATGAAAACCCCACAGGAAGATCCCAACAACAACCGTCAATCAACACACACACACACCCCCCAATCACTTTTACAAAACCATCTCTAAAATAATAAAGAGGAAACCCTAAGTATCCAAGCAGATTATCCAAGTAGATCTAAGCAGAACTTGTATTTAACCCTTCTGAGTTTATTGATGCTCACACATCTCATTTTTTGATGATGTACAGCACATGCAAAATCTGTCCTTTAACAGTGTTCAGCTAGTTAACTTTTGTTCGTGATCAGCTGAACTAAACAGTCTGATCACAGGACCCGAGTGAGGACCACACAATGCGCTATAAATCACACACACACTTATGTCTGACGTCGTCAGCTCACCTTCCAGTAGTCTGATTGTAAACTGTAGTACCGCTGGTACGCCGATAACGCTGCAACACAAAAAGACACGCGTGTTACGTGAAGCTCCTCAGAGGTTTTGGTCATATTAGTAGATCAGAACAGAGCATGTGGCGTGTGAAGAGCCTCTCGGCACCTTTCGGATACTCCTCCAGTAAGAGGTTGAAGTGACCCAGCTGGCAGAAGAACTCGGGATCCACTTTTCCTTCAGCTTTTAGGATGAGAGACTCATAGCAGCGAACAGCCTGTGCGAGAAACACATTCTACGTTACCATTTCACACACACACACACACACACGTTTGTTTTTGTGAATTGTGGGGACTTTCCATACACTTCTATAGTTTTTATACTAACCAAATAATATTGTTTATCCCCTCACCCAACCCTAACCCTAAACCTACCCCTTACAGAAAGCATGTTTGCATCGTTACATTTTCAGATAAACATCATTTACTATTTTTAATAATAATTAATAATAAAAAAAACGCAGGCTGGTCCCCACAATGTCAAAAGTTTCAGTTTTTACTATCCTTGTGGGGTCCCCACAATGTAGCAAAAACAAGTACACACACAAAAAATAATAAAAGATATGAATACGTCATTCTTAAAAATTAAAAAGAAAAAAGAAAAACCTGACATTTATGTAAACACAAGGGCATTTATGTCTTAAGTAAACCTAAACAGAGGCAGCATTACATATTACGGTTTTATTCTCATCAGAGAAGATCAGAAATTCAGTATTTCACAAGACACCAGTGAATCAGGATAACAAAGACACTGAACACCATCTACAGACATTAGAGAGATCTTGAAAAAGTTAGCGACATCACTGCAGCGCTCAGACTTGACCAGTGATGTGTTTCACATCGGCCTGTCCGTCGTTTTCAACCTCTAATAACTAAAGTAGAAATGCCGTTTCTAACTCAGCATCGTCGTTCCGCGGGACTCACGAGAACGAGCGTCACGGCCCGTCAGTGACTAACCTGCTCAGATTTCCTTGTTATTCAAACACTTTCTTCAGCTCTGAGAAACTCCATAGACGATGTTTAGGACACAATGTCCTCTCGTCACGAACTTAATAACCCGAACGTGCTCGAGACAGCCCAATCAGAGCTGCCCGTCTGAATCACGAATCCAGCCAATAACCGCACACCTGAACGAGCAACTGAATGTCAGGTGAAGTAACATTCACTGAACGGGCAGGCGTTCGCTTGTTTCCCGAGACGCAGGAATTTTAACACTCAACATCCATGATCAACAGAGAGAACGTGAGATCGAGTAAACAGCGGGCGGTTAACATTTACAAACACAGAGGACCACCATGACACCAGTACCACCTGAAGACAGCCGCGAGTGTGACGTCAGTCAGTCCGGGTCAGTTTACGATCACAAACGAGATCAGCACGATCAAAACAAACTTACTTTACACAATATTTAATTCACTGGGAAAAACAGACAGCAACGGGCCTGTCTCCATATTATGTAGGTGACAGGTTAGCAGGTTAGTCTTGTGTTTATCAGACATAGTGCTCAGCGGATGCTTATGATCTCAAAAACTGCTGAAATAGATCAAACCAATATCACGAATGGTTACAGCAAAAAGACTTCAAATAAACATTAGCATTTCAATTAGTCTGACTAATGCACAAGGGTACTATGAGATAACACCTGCATTTTGTTAACCAGGTTAAAACAAGCCGCTGGTGGGTAATAGACCCGCTTCCCACCGTCTGTGACTGACACACATTCGTTCCTATTACTTTTCACTCAGATGTCACCAAAAAACAATCGTTATAGCAGTATTTACTCGCCCTCGTGTCCATCAAACCATGCTGATTTACTTTCTTCTGTAGAACATGAAATAGAAGAATGTTGAGAACCAAACAACAAAACCACGCTGACGACTTATGCAAACTAAAACACTTAAAAATATCTACTTTGTGTTCTGCAGAAAAAATAAGTGTAATGGACTGAACGACATAAGGGAGAGTAAATGATGACAGAACGCTCATTTTCGGGTGAATTGTCCCTGTAAGCAGCGAAAGGGAACGCGTCATGACGTTTGGCTCATGACCCCACCGGATACAAAACTCTGCGTCCTCCGAGTCCTTTACCTACAAACGCGTATTCAAACATCAAACCAATGACACAACAACAACAACAACAACAACAACAACAACAACAACAACAACGTGACACGCTTCAGACAGCGAGGATCTCAAGAGATCAGGTGGCAGAGGTGCGTTACGATCTCAAGGCCCCTTCTGTATCACAGCAGTAATGAGAGAAACGCAGAGGACGACGCAGGTCACGTGGGTTCAAGCCTCTGTATAGAGACATTTTCATACGGCTGTTATTTTGGTGTGCTGACTACGGTTCTGCTCAGCACAGACACGGCAGGACGTCACCGCGCAACCCGCTGATCCAACATTCCCCACGAGTCACCGGCTGACCTCAAGCTGGCTTGGCAGGACACTCGTAGAGTCCTCCTATGAGCCTGTGGACCACAAGAAAAACCTTCTGCACACACATTTGAAGCAATTAGAGCAGGTGCGCCATCAACAGTACAACCCAACAAAGCAGAGAACGGCAAGCGGCTACATGCGACGCCTTCACGTTCAATCTGTTCAGCAACATTTCAACCACTCAGGTGTTCGTCAGTTCAAACAATGGTACAAAACACGCTCATCCAAACTGATGAGAATCAGGCGCACAACCAAAATATTGATCATAAATGCCACAAAAGCTGACACTGTTCAACGTATGCACGTTATATTTCGGTGAGCTCATTAATTTTTTTTAGGGAGCAATGGTGAACTAATAGTTCTGCATTATTTTGAAGAATTACATACAAACAATAAATACACCAGTCAATAACACGGTTGGAACACACCAACAATTATTCAACGAGAGACACGAGTCAATTATCACAACGAACAATCACAGAGAGTTAGGCCTGCAGACTAGTGAGCCAAATCCTAAAAGAGACACGCCACAACGACACAGAGACCCCGTACAAGCAATGAGCAGCAGAACACAGGAGCGCCACATTAACATCTGTTTGCTTTTACACATTCTCTGCTCATTTTTGGTGCTAGGAAACTTTTGAATAGACACCATGGGTTCCCAGTCCAATCCACATCACTGTCTAAAATAGAGAGCAGTGTGGGCATTACAATGTCATACTTCATGCGGTTCAGACATAAAGCCAACACATGACAGCTGCTCGATCAGCATCACTGCGTTTCTCTCGCCGATCGCTCCGCATTTAAGCAGCGCCACCCACTGTAGCGGAGCGAGTTCATTCAGCCCAATAAACCTTTCAAATGTGATTCGCCTCGTGCATCTTTAATTTGGTTTTACTTGATTCTCTATTACTAACACAGAAGAGAAAAGGCAACATTCAGGAAAAACTGTGATGATTGTGAATACATAGCAGATCACAAGCTAAATTAGACTGCCCGCATTCACGAACACATACTGCAGATCATAACGTTACAAAGATCTGAGATGGAGAGCCACGAACATTGGAACATTGTCTTTATAAAGCAGTGCATGTGTGATTGAAATCGATAAACCGGGTTATTGATTATTGATATGCTGCTAATAAAACACTCCAAAGTCCAACACAGAAACGCAATTCAGATCCAAAGAGGCAACAAGTCTGTTAAAATAATCAAGAGCCCGCATCACGCCAACAACAATAACGTACACAATACAAAACAAACAACATTATAAATCACAGACACTTCATCTGGACGCCATTCTAGTGAACTACAAATCAACTCAACTGTGAAACTGTGTTTCACGCACAGCACAGACATCAACACAACTAGACAAACAACCCAGTCAAACAAAAACAATCGCTCAGGTTAAATCAATTTTTATAAAGACTGCAGACAGGACAATGCAATGGTGGAAATGTTTGTACTGCCGCCGACGACGACGACGATGGTGCTCGACCCGTGCGAGGCACTTGCTTAAAGGGACAGTTCACCCCAAAACATTCATTCTGTCATCATTTACTCTCCCTCATGTCATTCGATTCTACTGTGGAAGACAAAAGAAGACATTCTGATGAACGTTTGAGCTGTTTTTGTCCATACAATCCAACGCAACACTGGATCTTATAAAAAAAAAAAAAAAAAAAAAAAAAAACACATCTTCTTTTAACTTCCACTGAAGAACAAAAGAGTCACAGGACCATATTATCAGTGAACTGTGCTGTCAATGCTGACACCAATTAGCAGAGGTCAAGGGCCGTACATATAAAAGCAGATGCACCATACAAGGGATGACAGCAGAATATGGACAAATATCGGCCGATATATAGGTCTGTCAGCACTGATGAGGAACGTAAAAGTATGCATCTGTCATGACATCACAGCGACCAACAGAAGAGAGAAAGGGCAGCAGATGGGTCTACAGCTCCAGATAGCGTGTAAACGAAGTCCAGAACCACTTGACGGGGAGCTGCGGGTTTCTAACCGGACCGGGAGTCAGAAATCAGCTGCGGGACCTCACGCAGACAGCACTCAGTCTTTGTTCACTCGGTAGTGCTCACTACAGGTCGCTGCTGGACGACACGACACGACACGACACGACACCACACCACAGGGAGGTGTTCTCACACGAGGCCAGTTACCCACAAGCCTTCACGGAGCTCCGAATGAAAGGCAGCAGGGCTCGGCTGTAGCGTGCTAACGTGCTGCATGCGAGGCTGCACATTCTGCAGCGTTATTCGCTTCTCTTTCTGCATTATAACGCGCTCTCACCCCTCCCCACCCCGCCATCTTGGGCCGACCCAAGCAGCCATTACCACCGCACACAAACCAACGTCTCTGAGTAAAAGTGAGGCTGATTATTTCTCCGAGCCACTGTTTGACAGACGCACGAACGCACGCCACGGGCTCGATGAGCTCAGCTCACAGTCGCTGAGGGAAATAAAGCCCGAGAGCGGCCGCACGTACGAACTCACCCCGAAATCATACGTTCAGTGATTTGAAGCGCTGTAGCTCCGCAGCCTGTCTGACACCCGCATGTCTGCACAGACGACAAACGAGCTACAGAATAAACACACGCACACGGACAGGGATGCGCTGCTGAACGCGTCGCGTTTACGAGCCGGGTGAATCGCACGCGAACAGCTGCGACGCGCCTGAGCTCCAGCGACACTGACAGAGCCCGAGCGGCCGCCAAGTTCGCAAAGTTCTCCGTGCGGCCAAGATTTCCGCGCGACGGTCGTGCAATCGCAGGGCAGAAAGGCGGCCCGAGGCTCGTAGAGCACCGGCGGACGGGTCAAATCGAGCGCGCTAGCCGAACGGCTAGCCGCGCAGCTCTGAGGAGAAAATAAGGACGCGTCGCCGCTCGCGCAGCACTCACGCCCAGGTCGCGCACAGCCTGGAGCTCGGAAACCGTGACACTCGCTGTCATTTTGCACCGCATGTGTGCGTGTGCGTTGCGAAGCGTGCGTGCGAAGCGTTGGTCGAAACGCGCATCTTTACCTTTACGAGCAGGGCCTTCATGCTGGCGCCATCTTCATGAAGCCGCTGATATCCGAACAGAGAGCTGCGAACGAGAGAGAGACAAACACACACACAGGGCTCGGGATCAAGTCACACATCTCACAGCCAGAAACAATGAAAAGCACTGAAAAGACGCCCGCGGGCTCCGCTGAGCGGCGGTTCCGACCTGTCGATGCGGGCCAGAGTGTCGCTCTCCTGCGCGCTCAACCGCGGTGAGTCCTCCTCGGGTTCACTCGCTTTTCCCGCCGCCATTTTCTTCTCCTCATCACCAGCAGCGCTGAGGCGTCGAGCAGCGGCGACGGCGAGCGACACTCGGCACGATTTCATGGAATCGCGCCGTGGAATCGAGGGAAGGCGAGCTCCGTGCGTCCAAAAGCCACAATAAACGCAAACTTTTTTCCAGGAAAACGCGCTTCGGTTTCTAAACCCCCGTATGAAGTGAGTTGGCCCTCCAGCGGCTCGTCCTCTCACATTGTTTTGTAGGAATAAACTGTGTGCTGCTGCGACGGCGGCGGGTCAATGTTTATGCGTGACTTGCGGCCCGTGCACACTTAAAAACGCTGAACGTATGAAAACAATCTCAAAGTTGTGTTCGCCACCAGATTAAAGTTGTTGTAATTGTGTCACACAGGCGAACCCACGCCGTCGCCGTCGACACGCCCTCCCGGGCTCCACAGCCAATCGCCGCCGAGAACGCGAGCACGTCACTGGCCTTGTCCCAAAATGTTGTGGTCCAATCCTTTAGGCAATTTTGTTTCCTGTAACGATCGCTCGAATGCGCGACCCAAAACGGCCGAGCGTTTCGCGCGATACGTGGAAAAGGCGAGCGGCTCCGCGCGAACGCCATTCCCCGAAACAGCGGGCACCGAGCGGCTCATTTGCCTTGTTATGAAATGCAAATGGAGAGGTGTGGTTTACATAAAATGGGGAAACTGGACTGACAGTCGTGCAGCCAGGGCTTAAGCTTCGGCCCGATCCTTCAGCTAATCTAATGTGCTCCAATGTCCAGTGGACCACAGCAAGCCCTATACAGAAGACTGGCACAGCTACACGGTCTTAAGGATCCCGGTCGCTTATTTAGTGTTGCGAGTTCACTATATGAGATGCAAAGGAGACGTAAAATATGAGAATGAAACGTAATCAAGCAACAAACAAAGCCTTCACTAGCTTGTGTTCAGAGCACGCAAGATACATACACGTGTGTGTGTTTGTGAGTTATCGATATGAAAACGCGGTCATTATAACCGGACATACTGTATGTTTGAAACATTGACGTGGCTGTAGGCGGCGCGAGCGCTCACAGCTGTCAACATCACCTGACGCCGTGACGTCACATGCAGCACCCAAAATGGCGGAACAACAACACAGCAGAGGTGAGCGAGTTTACGTCACGTTATCATCAAATACGGTCAGATTTCATTGTTTTAATCTCAGAGTGGTGATCGCGACCGTGACCATGATGTTTTGGCATACGCTCGCACCGCTACATTGCGCTCCACGAATGTTTCACGATGTATTCAGTTTGCTTTAGACGTGTGATACAGCATCGTCCGCTTTAGCGGTCGGTCCGTATTTGGGGTTTGACCTGCTGTTCGTGTTTTCTCCCGGCAGTGGCGTCTTCAGCACAGGACGATGAAGACGAGGCTTACGAGATCGTGGATCTGACCACATACGCGCGGACGCACCAGTGGTGGAGCACCGTGTTCGGGAACAACTCCGGCCCCATCGCTGAGAAATATTCTGTGGCCACTCAGATCATGATGGGTGGGATGACGGGCTGGTACGTTTACAGTTATGCTTCGTGATCGGTTCTTAAATCTCTTGTTTTGGTTGTCATTTCAAACGCGCACAGACAATCGCTTGTACTGTGAGTCCCACACTGGGATGTGGAGGTGATCACGTGACTCTGATGAGTAACCGGTGCTCCAGTGCTGCTGTGGTTCATCAGTGGCGTCTCATAATGGAGAGAACTGAACTGATCTCAAAACTGTTACTGTTGTCCATTCACATTATCCATACATTATTTTTCTCGGTTAATACCGTAAAGCTGCTTTGACACAAGCTGTACATTTTAAAACGCTTTATAAATAAGTAAAGCTGACTCGATCCGCAGGTGTGCTGGATATCTGTTTCAGCGGGTGGGGAAGCTCGCCGCTACGGCCGTCGGAGGAGGATTTCTGCTGTTGCAGGCAAGGACCGAGAACTGTGCGCTCCCCGTTCGTTGTGTTACTGTGCCGCAATGTGACTTGAAAGGTTTTTTGTCTTGCAGATAGCCAATCACAGCGGCTACGTCCAAGTCGACTGGAAGAAAGTGGAGAAAGATGTTAATAAAGCAAAGAGACGTCTGAAGAAAAAAGCCAATAAAGCCGCACCTGAGATCAACACGTTTATTGACGAGGTGAAGACGCTTTAAAACAGTACGAACGAACGCGTTGTGAAGATGCTACCCTCACGTGTCTAGGGCGTTCATTACACAATTAAACCTTTAAAAGACTTTATAATGGATTTCCTTTGTTTCAGTAGTCTTACAAACTTGCCTTCCATGTTCTCCAGCGGCTCTGAAGCCCTTTTCTGTGTGTAGCAGTGCCCTCTTTTGGTTATGAGTAGTTACACCTCACCGACCTCCTTGTTTTTCAGGCCACTGAATTTGTGAAGAAAAACATCGTCGTTTCCAGTGGATTTGTTGGCGGCTTCCTGCTCGGTCTCGCCTCCTGAGTCGAAACGGGTTTCCTGTGATGCCGTGAAGAGCGTCTTCCCGTCATGCACCTCGTGACAGGCTGCCGCTAAACCCGCCTGGTCGCCGCACGCTCAATTAACCAGTCGGGACTTGGTGGCTTCTTCACTCACTGAGTTTGATGATATGGGGTGAAAGTGAGCTTGTTCTTCACAGAACTGTGCACTTCACACGAGACTCGTCTGAAACACGGGGATGCTTCTGTTCATGATTATCATCGGTCAAAACTCAAACAGCTGCAAAATGGATGGATAATTATTATTCTCTGCTAATGCTTGTAGAGGTTCTTTGTTCTTGGTGACGTTACTGTTGCATTTTCATGGCCTTAATTCAGACGTCTCGTAAAACTGTGATTTCTCACGCGCTGGTTCGGCATTACGGTCAGCCAGCAGATATATTTGTCTGTTTATGGGAAATGTTTACATTGTAAATAAAAGTGACTCCTGATTTGACATTTTGATCTATTTTTTCCCACTTTCTGTCTTCTTCCTTATTCATTTTACATTACTCATTTTGCTGTCTTTCATCTCTCCAATCTTTCCATCCCCTTAATAATTGTTCCTGAAATATTATTTTGATGCTGTCTTCTTGGCTGCCATGCAATCATTCACAACACAAACCTTTTCATCTAAAGAACAGTATACCAGGGCTGAAACGATTCCTCGAGGAACAACTCAAATACAAAAAAAATCATCGAGGCAAATTATTTGCCTCGAGGCTTCGTTTAGTCCATTTACTGTACCTATACACCGAACACTGTTTCCCCACGGACCATTATTACCGACGCACAAACTGATGAGCGTAAATTTATGGTGGTTAGTTACGATGTCCCTAAGTTAGCTATGTTTGGTGAAACACTAAGTGCCATTTATGTTGACGGTCTCATTCTCTCTCTGTGACGCACAGAAAGTTAGTGAATATCAAAGGAAGAGTGCCTCAGCATGATTACAAATGTGATACTGATTTTATGCAAGAGTTCATCAATAAACAGTAAGTTAATATTAAGAAACTTACGTTTTTGCTCTGTTTAGCCAACAAGTATCCATTCCAAACACGGCCACAACGACTCACTTACTTAACAGTGACTTGCTGACACCTACTGGCGGTTTTGATTTCACATTTAAAGTGTCTTCATTTTAAAAATACACGTAAATATCAGTATTCGCTGTTTTGTTTAAAATAACAAAATATTATTTATGCATTTGTAACTGCAAGTTAAATGCATTCATGTCCCTCTAAGCCGAATTAAATAGTGTGTAAATAGGCCTACATCTAAATGCCTTCATTTCTTGACTTATGCTTTCGTTTTGGGTTGTAATGTTTTAACTTTTTCTAAAGTAATGTGAAATTGATTTTTGTATTTTTTTTTATTATATATATATATATATATATATATATATATATATATATATATATATATTTGTTGATATATTTGTATATGCATTTTGAATGCAATTTGGCATATAAGTGCATTAAATGGGTTTAGTTTTTATGGTTATTAATGTATGCAATTTCAGCAATAAAAACGTTCATTTTTCTAAGAAGGAAACAAATTAGTTGTTCATTTTAAGAGACCTATCTTATTTTCTCTTGTTTATTCAGTATTGCTCTTTAATAAAGAAAATGACTTCTATCCGATTACTCGATTAATCGATGGAATAATCGGTAGAATACTCGATTACTAAAATAATCGATAGCTACAGCCCTATAGTATACTGAAAGCTAAATATAGATAATGTTATCACGTATTGT
This sequence comes from Cirrhinus mrigala, assembly GCA_036247105.1. Taxonomy (NCBI): domain Eukaryota; kingdom Metazoa; phylum Chordata; class Actinopteri; order Cypriniformes; family Cyprinidae; genus Cirrhinus; species Cirrhinus mrigala. Next base: position 36,109,666 of record CM070012.1, on the reverse strand, counting down.
TGCTTTAATACAAATAGGTTTATAAATGTATATATGTTTTAATGTACTATGATTTATGAAATATGATTTTATCTGTCAGCAGAATATTGCAGATTTCACCTGTAGCTACTAGCGTCAAATTCAAGGTTTTGACCTTGGCCTTCAGGAGTGCCTCCGCAACCGCACCGTCCTACCTCGATACACGCCGCGCGTCCAACGTGTGACAGTTCCTTCAGGACGAGGCACAAGCGCTTTCCAAAACCTTCAGCCTCTCCTCTCCGGAGGAACGAGCTGGCAACCTCCAGGCGATCTGTTAAAACCATCACAACAGCTGAAGACGCTTCACTAATCCACAACCATAAACAAAGGCACACAACAACGGCTATTATTTATATATTTCATCAGTTCAATAAAATCGTGTTCTATTCCACTTTAGCTTGTGAACTAAGATCAGCTTAACCTTATAACTTGCCACAGTGCACTGCAAATATTGTTGGCTCTTATGACAAATTGCTCGTGCTGTTCCTCGTTCACAAGTGGCCTTGGATGAAAGCATCTTCATCATTAAATGCAAGTGTAAATGCACATTTGAACAGCTTATGCGGTGTATTGTGTAGTGAGTGAGAGAGAGTCTGCAGGTCAAAGGCGAGTTAATTAATGGATAGTTTACATTTCACAACATTTTTATTTTTCCACTTTACGAATTCAAATAAAAAAAAAAAAAAAGAATGTTCTCCTTGTTCTTTGTCACACCCAAGCCTAACCATAACCCATTCTGATTTCACTAACCGGGGTGAAGTTCAGCTCTTTTATAATAGCTAGAAAACACATTCTGATGCAAAACTGTTATTCTAAATGTTGTCGTTTTTATTATCATTACACCACAGTGTCATAATATGTCAAGAATTGTGTGAGGAGGAAAGAAGGTCTAAATCGAAATTTTGAGCAGAAACACAATGTGAAAGTCATTCAATATTAGTGTAAGTAATGTGTCTAGACTGAATTCACGATCAAAGATCATCTACAGAAGAAGTATCATTACCCTAATAGCAAATAATTATTAGAACCTGATATATCAGACGGTTTTACCATAATACTTTTATACCACGCTACGCAGTAGTCACTCAAATTCATGTACCGTGGTATCAAAGAATACTATGGTACATAAAACAAACAAACAAACAAACATGGCTGATGAAATACTCGAGATCAAATTCAGCATGCGGCATTAACACTGTAGACTCAAGTTCATGTTATAATACTCTGTGGTACATGTCTAAACACATTTAATGTTTTTTACTATGATAGTTTTAGTAGGTGATGCGTGCTGTTTCTAGGAACATGTCTTTACCTTAGTCGCTCACGAGCTGCAGGTGTTGATCTTAAGGGGGTCATCGGATGCCCATTTTCCACAAGTTGATCTGATTCTTTAGGGTCTTAATGAAAAGTCTCTAAAGGCCTCTTTACACAGCCGATTTAAGGCTGCTCTAAAGCGGGTCTGTGTCGGCTCAGAATTCAGTGTAAAGACGCAATGCCGCATTAAAGCACTATGCCGGGTCTGACCCGCCTCAGTCTCTAGTATCAAAGGCGACGCTGTTTTGATTCAGTGTAAATGAAACGCGAAACAGTCATGGTGAGAGCCAATCATGATTTCATTTTCAATTCATTTTTTCATTTTATTTACATTATCTTATTATTATAGTGGGTAGAATAAGTACGTTTTGGGTAAATTAATTCCAATTTAAGCCCCACATATCCTCGCAAGTCGCGACTCATGATTCTCAGCTTGTCTTGATAGAGAGGACTCTGTTTTCGTTATTTTCTTGCAAGTTAACTGTTTGGTTACATCAGAAACAAGTTTCTCAGTCATGAGGAAAGTAGGAAACTGGCTCCGAACTTCAATAGCACATATTTTCAATTTCCCTCTTTTCACTCGCTTTCCTTCGCTTTTATATAGCTAATGCACAGTGCACATTTTACTTTCACTTTTAAATTAGCGGCATTCCGCGTCAGTTGCTTGCATCCAATTCAAGAAACAACAAAGTACAACGTTAAACTCACTTAGCCTATAAATTAAACTATAAATTAAATCATGGAACTTTTATTAACAAAACGAATACAAATAGCTTACACCATGCTAAATGCCTAATATAAAATAGGCTAGGCCTACATAAAAGGAACCAAATAAATATAAGAAACGTAGAACGTTTATTAGCAAAACGAATAAGAAATAAATTACACAAAGTAAAAATCAGCAAACACCATAGAACCAAATAAATAAGAAACGAATGTTCAAAAAAAAAAAAAAAAAAACTTCGAAATAACCATAGATAACGGCAAAGGTCAACAGGCTTTTTAAAATAAAAAACATTGCCAAACTTCCACCATCCTCTTGTCTGAAGCTAACACTGTACACTGTAGCATGCGCAGGAAATTTGAATTTATTGCCGTTACTTTTTAAAATGTCATGTTTTTATTACGTAATTTTATAGTATTTGTATTTGTTAAAACTAATTTTAGATGTAAATATTATTAAAAGATGCATATTTCCCACTATTTTAATTCCTGTGTAAATGCATTTATGCCGCTTCAGAACCGCATTAAACGGTCTGTGTAAACGCACATTTATGCCGCTTCAGATTCGGTTTCTGTGCTGCCTTTGCTGTGTAAAGATGCCATAAAGTCTCCTAATATACTTTGATTAAAAATTCTCAATGGTTTTGTAAAACAACACCCTTTTACCTTGCCAAAATCAGCTCTGCAAAAATCATCTCATTCTAAGGGGTTGTTCCTTTAAATGCAAATGAGCTCTGCTCGCCCCGCCCCTCTCCTCTCTCTGTGGAATGACGATCTTGTTTACTTTAGCCGCGTTTAGCCGCTAAACTTGCTAACTACCACGTCATAAGGAAAGGCGATCGCAAAGATTCATCAAAAAACGCTTATACTCACTTCTGCTGTAAGTGAAGCTGGATCACGAATGATTCGCGCGAACATAGACGGATATATGTAGATCGGGAGGAGCATTCCCTTCACAAACAAACGTAATCCACTCACTGATCTATATATAATGACTGGATCGCTTATTGTGTTCTAAACTGCCGTCAGGCAGTGAAGCCACCGGAAGTGTTCGATCCGCCATCTTACTATTCCCTACCGGCAGAGAGCACCATTGACTCACAGCTAACCCGCTGACCTAAAATCACCCGATTTTAAGCGTATCAGTCACACAGGACTAGTTTTTATAATATGTGTATATAAATTAAGTTTTACTTAAAATGTTATCTGCGATGTTTATCGTCTTTTCGTGCAGGATAAGCGATGTTTTGAAATCGTTCAGGTGGGTGTGTCAGCTGCCACTTGCCGACACAGTTCTGATCAAAAACAAAATATATTTCTTAACGTAAGGAATTATGCAAGAAAATGAACATATATCTGGAATTAGTATCTGAAATTGATTCGAATATACAATAAATATTACAATACAAGCCTGTTGTATTGCTCTATGTTTTACTGAATTTCTGATCTTGGAAATAAAGCTTCATGTCTTTAAATCCGTACCAATTGTAATTAGTCAGCGTTATTTCTCCAAGTTATGTGTATTTTAATGTCCCTAAGTGAGCAACATCTATTTCAAACTCTTCAAGATCGCGCAAATTATATTAAGTGCCTTAAATTACATTTATCTGACTATAACACCACCTGATTTTGCTCACTTTCGTCAATGAAAATCTGAAACAAAGTCTGCCACATCTCTATTCAAACACAGCTGTGTTCCGTTTATGAATGAACGGGCGTTTTTAAGCGAATCTGAGTCATTGATTCAATTACACATTCGTAAAGAGAGTCGATTCAGCGATAAAATCAGTGACTTAGCGCCATCTGCTGGCAGTTTTAGTTTCATTTTTAAAGTTTCATTTTCATTTTATCTTTTTAGTTATTTAAATCATTTGATATTACTATATTCAAAATGTTATATTTAACATTTTTGCATTATTAACGTTTATTATTAACATTTATCTCAAAATGAATGTTATGTAGGCTAAATTAACAAACTTTTAAATCATTACCTGCTTCAAAATTATGTTAACGAAATCATTGTTGAAACATGCATTTAGCCTGTAACGTTACGAATAAAAACACTGTAACAAAACAGCATAAACAATTATTAACTGTACAAGGCAAATTATATGTATACAAAGCTTAAGTCTTTTCAGAATGAGCATTTTGTCATTTGTAAATATGGTGAATGTCCGATGTTTATCATGTTCATCTGATGTTCGCTGCTAATGTTCGCGTGTAATGTATATGAACGTAACTTTTTAATAAGCAGAAGGAATTCCCGACATTAAACAATAACCGTTTACATGCTTAGGGCGTTTGCGTTGTGAAAATGTACAGTGAGAGGTCAGATATGAGAAGGCTGACTTGTTAGGTGATGTTTTCTCATTGAAATTGTATAATTTCCGATTCATTCAATAGAATGTTTGCGAGTACTAGGGAATAGCAATATGGCGGCGCAGTGGCTTCACTTCTATGACGTCATGAGCTATCCTGTTCTCAATATAGATCAGTGAATCCACTGCATCTTCAGCGGCTCAGATGTCAGGAGTAAATGACGACCACTATGTTCATTATTACATCCAGCAACACAACACCTCAATCACTCAATCAGAGATATTCTTGTCTAACTTACATCCCTGCTCCGGCATCAAAACAAGGAAAGTTAGTGGACTGTGACAGCTGGTCTGAGGTAAGATGCTCATGTCAATCAACTATCGTGTGACGGCACACCGACAGGCATCTGAGAACGGCTCGATTTGAAAAAGGGGATATTATTTTTACAGATTAATTAAAAACCACTGCATGGATTTTTATCATTATAGGGTAGATTTGTACAAACACTGCCAACATACATTAATGTTCAACCAACATGTAAAAGTGAAGTTAGCATCCGATGACCCCTTTAATAAAGATTGTCTTAATCACGGGTAGGACACATTTCAGGCTAGTTTTCAATGGTTTGTAGGTCAATATTTCACTCTACACAGCATTTTTTGTACTTTGTGTTCTTTGCGCGTAATTTACGGTCTCAAATGACTCGATACGTGCATGAACCGTCCAAATGATTCAAACGAAATCGCGAACTGTTTTGCAAACTGGGATTCATTGAACAGAATCGACTCAATCGAGTGAATTATTCAGCAGTCGGACATTGTAGTTTACAGAATTAAACAACAAAAACGTAGCTGAAAAGGTGATGGGGACAATAGGCGTGATTTCAAAAATTAAAGTTGCCCAACTGACAACCTGAATCATCATCATCATCATCTTTTTTTTCCATTTTAATTTATGATGCTGCCGTCATTCACGCTCGTGAGTAGAACAGCTCCTGCAAAATCGGCGTGCTTTTCTTATGGAGGTAACTTAAGGTGTTTATTTCTTAAGATCAAATTACATCAATAGAAACGTTACCAAAGTAACAACTAGCTATATCATTTTCACATAGTTTAATTCTGTTTTACAGAATTAGCTAACTGTAACACATCGTCTCAACAGCTAGGTACAATTAGCCGATATTCGGTGGCGTTAACCCACTGGTTCAGTTAGCGTTATTGTCTCATATTATGATGTACAGATGGTGCTGCCAGGCCGTCCTGTAGGGCCGTGAACGATTTGCCAGTATAAATACAGGACACAAACATACAGTTTAGTAAACTAAGGCCACGTTCACACTGTCAGTTTTTGGGATTGACAACCGCATTTACTTACAGGTGTGAGTCTCGAAATGTCCCGTTCACACAGCAGCTTATAATCACTTCTCCAATACTGTCTGTATGAACGTTAGGAGTAACCATAGCAACACAGACCAAAGCAATATCAACCATGGCGACGTCCCTAAAACTGGAAGTATCACGGTTTCTGACATGACATAAATCCAATCTAGATCATCCATCAAATCATCATTAATGACAGCAGCTTTTAAATACGAGCGCAAGAACGCAAAACTGACGGGAGGGAGCGGCTCCAGTGGAGACTGGATATAAAACTTTCAGATGACAAACAGCTCATTTCTCTGTCACTGTAAGTTACTGAAACCACAAATTAAAGCGCAGCACACCGTAGACACGCGTTTGTGCGGCAGAGCGGCTCTCTGGCACTGAATGACCTGACAGACAACTAGTTGTCCAGTCCTGTTCCGTTCACACGGCGCGTGCGTTCCGAGAATACGGTTGCGACTCTTGAAATTTTACGGGGGTGAGTTCGCTTGTAGAATACGGTTGTCACACCCGTAAATAACCGTACTGGGTGTGAATGTAACCGTATTAAGGGCTCAAATACCGTATTGACAACCGTATTCTGCTGCTGTGTGAACGTGGCCGTACTTGAGGGCCATTATTCAGACAAATATGTGGGACAAACGTGGAATGGACTAAAGGAGACATAAATGCTGTAAATAAAAGTAAAAAAGAAAAATAATAATAATTGGGCAAGTAAATTAGAACTAGTCACACAAGACTGATCATGCAAAATTTCCTCAGCCATCGTTATTAACAAAATATGTTAGGGCTTTTGTTTTTAAAAAAAAAAAAAAAAAAAAAAAAAAAAACAACAACATTTAAATACCATCTACTTAACTTTCCTGTAACATTGGGGTTTGTTTAATTCAGTCAAGAGGTGACCCTTAATTTTTTTTTTTATTGGTTACATGTCAAATTCACAGGTCAGAACGTGAACTTACATATACAGCAAACAACTCCGTATGGTATGAATGAAATCAGCAACATGTCTAGTGTAAAAACCCTGACGACCTAAAAACATTGCTGTAAAAGACTTTAATATAAGGTACCATGTACTTGCATAAAAGATCACATTTTGTCACAAATATGAACAGAGTCCTATGAAATGTTCTTAGTGATATTAAAATTTAAGACAAGTCAGAAAAGTAAAAATAAACGGTCAGTAAAGGCAATTTCCCCTCTGCTACTGAAACTACATTGTAATCAAATCTACCGACCACTGCACTGGCCATCTTTTTGTTCTACAAAAGAATAGTTTCGAAACAACATGAAAGCAAGTAAAATGACTTTTTTTTTTTTGGCTGAATTATCCAGGGTTTGAGTTTTCAGTCAATTAAGATGCCCGAGCAGTTTCTGTATTTGCAATTTCCAACTTTAATTTGGTAAAATACAATAAACACACATTTCATTTTTCGTGCAGTGCACAGCCTCTAAACTAGTACATAAAGCAAATATTCTAAGTCTAAGGGCTCCGGTGATGTTCTTTCACATGATTCGGTCAAATTAAAAGCCTCTCATTTCATGCTTTAAACGAGTCACCCATAACTGCTTCTGTAATTACGACTGACTCTTCAGCCAAACCTGTCAGAGAACACCACCGCCATAGCCCAATATGCAAATGCAACAATAGAGAATAACCACATGTTTTTTTTGTTACTTAAGATTGCCGTGTGCCAGACATTCACTGGGGGTACAAAAAAAAAAAAAATAAAATAAAATAAAAATAAAAAAATAAAGAGAAAATAAAATAAATATTGGAATAACAAACAAACAAAAAGAACTGGAGAATCTGAACACGTTGCACTGATACACATTTACAAAAATATTTCTGTAACTTTTTCCAAACCTTGGCATGGTTGTTTTATCGTTCAAATTTCGGCTGCCAATTCAGAGCTCGATCGATCGGATTGAAACGTTTAGTCAGACCAATTACAGATGTGGATTTCGGCGGAGTCCAAAATGACCTTAAACATTAAAAAGCTCACACTACCCCGAAAAATATAAATTTCACGCATACGGGTGACATTCAACATTCAAGTGCCAGTGTTTTTGTACTGTCTTTTGGTCAAGTTACTTGAAACTATCATTTTTAGGCTTATAAAAATAAATATTTCTCAAAAATGCTTAATAAATTACACAAACTAGCAGCAAAAGTAGAATCTAGTAATCTGTGCAAATAGCTAAATTCCCCACTGCTAATCCCCCTGGTCCCAAATCAATCCTGGTTAACTATTGGAGAACCCTTCCCCTTTTGTAAACAAGCTGCGTTTTCACAATCTTCACACACAACATTTGGAAGCTTAAGGACACGCACTCAAGACACTTATATAAAACCCTAGATGTGCAATAAAACAACTTTTGTAAAACTTGATGGGCCTAAGTAACACAGAAGGGCCAAAGTAGCACCACTGCTCTCAAGTTACCACAATACTGTCAACGCATCAGCTTCAGGTCACCTTTTCCAAATTCATGTCAAAAGGCACAACACGCTTGAGAGTAAATCTATTGCACTTCAGTTAAACGCATCCCACCCACCCACCCTTAACGGACGGCCACGCCGCCGCAGTAACGTACGAGAAAGGGCGTACGGGAGCTTGAGAGAACCCCGTCTTTGGCCAGGACGCCACGGAAACCTCCTCCACTACAAACAAACCGATACGAGTCCGGTTTTCACTGCAAAACCGCACCGTGCGGTTTCCCGTCGCGTACACCGAATTCTACCGACCCCGGTCCGCCCTGAAATCTGGGGGCCGCGAGGGAGCCGTGTCTCGAGAGTAAAGCCGAGGATGTCTTTCGGAATTCAACGCAGCTTGAAAAAGAGAAAAACAAAAACGTGAACGAATCGTACTTGTAACGAACGTAAAAGCCTGCTGCAGAAATCGGTTTGAAAATCTCCTTGACCAAAAAACAAGAACACTAGCATGCGGATTTCTTCAGAGACGAGCCGGGCTTTCCGGGCCGGTCCGCTCTGACGTCGTGGTCCTAGAGTAGCCATTTGAACTCTTCGCTATGGAAGTTGCCACAAGCCCACCATTAGCCGGCTTCAAGAATGGTTTTCGAAGGAAGAAAACGATACATCCAATTGCTACCTCCAGAACAGCTGAAGGAAGAGAGAGAGAGAGAGAGAGAGAGAGAGAGAGAGAGAAGAAAAAAAAATAAAAAATAAAAAAAGATTTTAATTCAACACCACTAAACAGCTAGCTTGTGTCACTGAACTAGCTGCCTCAATGGTACGGATAAAGCGGAGTGGCGGGAGGCAGATGCGGTTCGTCACAACAAAGAAAATTTAAGATAATATACTGGAATGGCTTGGTTTCTTTCTCAGAAGACTGTCGTCTCTCTTAATAGATACCTCTCCAGGATAGAGTGAGCGAGATCTTTTCCTTCCAACATTCAGTATTTTTAACTCCCTTGTAATAGTTTTAACCACACAAGAGAATTCAAGCCAATGGGGGAGGAGGGGTTGGGGGGGGGGGGGGGGGGGGGGTCAGGCCTCCGCGACGCCAGCACCGGTGACCCCGTTAAAAATTTCAGTTCAAAATGAGGTTGTGACAGACCATCCCAGACTTTGCCAAGGTTTGATTACATCCAAGCTTAGTTTGTTATAACCATCCAAACAAATCTTTCGAGGGGGAAGAAAACAAAAGGAAAACAAAAAAAACAAAAAAAAAAAAAAAAAAAAAAAAAAAAAGAGGGGAAAACAACTGCCAGCCAGACATTTAAAAAGGAGAACAGAAAACGAACAAAACACAGCGAGTCTAAATTTAAAGGCACAGTACATTAACAAACAAATGATTCTCATTTAGTATAAAGAAATGAGATGTAGTGGAAAACTAGAGTCCAAGAATCTAAAGCAAACTTCTGCCTCCGTTCCCCCTCCAGTACGCTCGAGCACATCACGAGACCGCTTTCCGCTACAGTCGAACCTCCAGAGATCCCGGCGTCCCCGTGTCCCACAGAGTTCAAGCCTCTCCGGATGTGGTCAGAGAATCACAGCTGGTAATGTACTGCAAAGTTCTTCAAAGCTACACAGGGTATATAGTCTGGCTATGGTACATGTGGTTTCCGTTCAGTGAGTTTGGCATGGTGATCCACTGTCGTCGTGGGGAGTGAAGAGGTGAAGGAACGAGTCCTAGTTTCCCCACCAGTCCACCTGGGAGTAGTTTCCTCCATAGCCGTCACTGTTGTAGAAGTTACCGAAGCCACCTGAGGAACAGAACCACGAGGTAAGTCACGAGCACTCGAGAACCACACCGTTATGCAACTGAACTGGGGGAAGGGGGGGAAGAAAAGAAAAAAAAAAAAAAAAAAAAAAAAAAAAAAAAACACCCAAGCAAGTAATAAAAGCCACCGAGGCCTCTCCCCCCAATGAGGGTGTTCCTGAGCGAAACCGACCCTTACCACCGCCAAATCCACGGTTGCCACCATGACCGCCGGTGTTGCGGCCGCCGCGACTTCCGAAGCCTCCGCTGCTGGTGTTGTTACTGGTCTGACGGTAGTCTCTGGCACCAAATCCGCCAGAAAACCTGAAAAACACCAAAGCATTTTAACAGGGTCCCCAGGGGACGAGCATAGACAAAAAAACAAAAAAAAAAACAAAACAAAAACCAAAACACGCGTCGGGAAAACACGTCACCTCTTGGAGCGTCCGCGGTTGCTACTCTTGTGCTGGTGCTCATAGGCCAGACTCTCCAGCCAGGATGGTACTTCCTGTTTGGCCTCCACCAAGATGTCCAGCAGGTCCTTGGTGATGTTGCCATTCTTGTCATTGAAGAACGATGTGGCAAGACCTGTGACAACCGAGCAAAATCACTGAATTTGGATGCATTGTGATCTGCCGCTAAACAGCAGACAAACGTTCCATTATATACTGCAGCTAGCGTGTCGGAGTCGCCATTACCGAGGTTGCCCACCCGACCGGTACGCCCAATGCGGTGGACATACTCCTCGATGTCGCTTGGCAGGTCAAAGTTAATGACGTGTTTTACGTTGGAGATGTCCAGACCGCGAGCAGCCACCTGCGGAACAAAACGCTTTGAGACTTGCACCGAAACACACCACAGATTTGACAAAGGAAAGGAGACATACGTACAGCCGTGGCAACCAAGATGGGGCATCTCCCTGAACGGAACTGGTGGAGCGCTTCCTCGCGGTCCCTCTGGGAGCGGTCGCCATGGATACTGGTGCAGGCGTAGCCTTCGCGGTACAGGAAGTCCTCGAGAGCGTCCGCTCCCTTCTTGGTCTCAACGAACACCAAAGTCAAAGAGTCTTTACCTAGCGGACGAGACGAAGACCGTCAACAACGGACTTCAGTGCGAGGAGTACGGGCTAATGAATGGCAACGTATGGCGAACAGGGAGGGACAAGCATTTGGATCTCATAGAAGTGAACTTGCTTCAAATTTAAAAGACTACTGTAGTCGCAGCCATGCTGAACCACCATGTGCTGTCCTGCTGAATGCAACCGAATTGCAGCAGTCTTATGGCTTTACAATTCAACATGGCATCGGTTACATGTCCTAACGCCATATGAGAAATAGGTCTCATTTGACATGGGAGGGGAAGGGAGGGGTTGGAAAAAACAAACAAACAATGTTCAAGCAAAATGAAGACGTGAGATGAGACTTGCATTTGTTCCACCTCCGGTGGACGGATAAACGTCTCTACTCACCAGGTTTTTCTACGCTCTCCCCCGTACTGTCCTGAACCTCATTCGGAATGACTAAATAAAAATCAGACCTCATGATGAGCTTCAACAAATATCAGTTTCAGTCTTGATATGCTTTACATGGGTTCAGATGAAGCTCTGCATTCAGGTGGTGGTGGAGCACGCATGCAATTCACAATTTCCTGCAACTATAGCTAGCGCGCTCAAATGTCGTATTTCTGGCGTTTACAGAACCGCTTTTAAAATGAGTTTAACTCTCCCATAGTACTCGACCCCAAAAGACCTCGAAGAGCAACTTCAACCTACATACGAGTTTCGTCCACTCACAAACGTTTCATCTGCGTGAAGAGCGGTCCGCCGTCACGGTCGTACTAAAATTGGCCACAACGACTAAAAGTCAAATGAAGGCCGAGTGTTCAGAGGCCATTTAGAGGTGCACGTACCTGTGGCGTTGAGCAAGTCGAGAAGGAAGGACCTCTTGTCGTTTTCTTCAACCCACACCACCTTCTGGGTGATATTCTCAGAGGTGGAACCAACCCTGCCCACTGCCAAGAAGATGTAGTCCTCCAGGAAGTCACGAGCCAAGATCTAAGAAACGTTAAAAAAAAGAAAAAAAACAAGAAACGAAACTCTTCCGACAAGTCCAATAAACCGGGCAAGCCAGATTCATCCTGAGGCTGTAACACTACCATGCGTCTTAAAGACATCAGCCTAAAACACTCACCTGGATCTCCTTGGGGAAGGTGGCACTGAACATCATGGTCTGGCGAAGCCCTTTGGGCGGCATGGTGTCCTGCTCGACGATACGGCGGATCTGTGGCTCAAAGCCCATGTCCAACATCCTGTCTGCTTCATCCAGCACCAAGTAACTAGCGACAAAAACACACAGCTCACGGTCAATTCACAAAACAGCGGCAACATTTAAGCAACCAAAAGGAACTGAAGTGCGTACGTTTGGATTACAACCGAACAGGAAGGCAATCGCACATAGCAAACACCGCCACGTTCCACAGAGGCAAAAAGTGCCACAGATCATTGACATACTTGCAGTAGTCCAGGCCAATCTTGCCCCTCTCCATCATGTCCACCAGACGACCAGGCGTGGCCACCAGCAGATGGCAGCCTCTCTCCAGATCACGAATCTGCTGGCCGATATCAGCGCCTCCATAGACCACACAGGGCCGCACATGAGAGCGGTAAGCAAACTAGATAAGTTGTTGAAAAAAAAGAAAGGTTTAAACGCACTTCAACCGACAGTAATCGGGACGTTCCGGTGACAACGCGTCCTGGTTAGGTTCTTCATTACCTTTCTGGCCTCGTCGTAGATCTGGAGAGCAAGTTCCCTCGTTGGGGCTAAAACTAGCGAAATGGGATACTGCTTACGGCGGCCATACTTCCCATTTTCCTATGGACAAGGATGCACCCATTTAAACTACGCAACAAAAAGCAGAAGCCAGTTCTTTGTCAATTGCCAAACTAACAGGAAGCGCTACCTGTGCACTGTTCTTCACAGCCTGCAGCACCTCTCCTGGTCCATCAGTGTAAATCTGGCTCAGGACTGGCAACAAGAAGGCTGCAGTCTTACCAGATCCTAGTTAAAGTAACAGACAACGTCATTCAAACACTTACCGTACATGTACAAAAAAAACCCAAAAAGCAACCAAGCCGACATCTCACCTGTCTGTGCGCAAGCCATCAGGTCTCTCTTAGACTTGATGATGGGAATTGCGTGCTTCTGCACGGGAGTGGGCCGTGTGTAGCGGCTCAGGGTAATATTACCCATAACGATCTCTCCCATATCTACATCATGGAACTGTGGTACCAAAAAAATAAATAAGATGGGGAATTTAAACAAACAAACAAAAAACCACCTTTATTTGAAAGTCAACCGCTTGATCAGCAGACTCACACTCTCAATGTGTTGTGGACAGTTGTGGCCTGTGGCTTCAACAGGAATGTCATCGTATTTTTCAAAGTTAATCCCTGTGTTGCTTCCAGAGAACAGCTCACTGCAAAAAAAAAAAAAAAAGGAAACAGGAAAAACAAGTGTCAGACAACACCACTTTGGTTTTAAAAAAAAAAAAAATAATAAAAAATAAACCACACACACAACCAACAGGTCATCATGATTGCATTTATGAGATTAGCACCTATGAACGACACCACAGCATAACTACGTCAGTCTGTGGTTCCTTTAAAAAAAGAAATCATGTCCTGCAACACTCACTGTTCCAGACGCTCATTGGGAGGCAACGGTTTGGACCAGTCTTCATCATCTCTAGAGTCCTCCACCCATCGGCTGTTCCCGCCGCCACCAAAACCGCCACGCTCGTACCTGCCAAACACAACACGGCTTCAGCCAAATCCAGGACTTACAGAGACTTCCATCTCAGGTTAAAGTTCATTCTATAAAAAGACAACGCAGACAAAAAAAAAAAAAATAAATAAATAAATAAAAAGAAAACAACGCTCACCGGCCCCTGGATGAAGACCCACGGTCATTGAAGAAAGACGATTTGCCTCTGTCAGAGCGGCCGCCGAAGCTGTTGTAGGCATTGTCTTTTGAAGCATTCCACCCACCGCCATCTTTGTTGTCATAACCGAACCCTAATAAAGAGAGAACGGTTACCGTCAAAAAGCGGCAATGTGAGTCCTGCGGTCGAACAGCAAAGCAAGCTTTCTCAGACATCTGGTGAAGACACCTGCCTGCGCTCTGCATTGGCTGGATGGGGTTGTAGGAGCCGCCGGTTTTACCTCTGTAACCACCTCTTCCGCCGCGGTCGTTGCGCATCGGGCCGCGGCCGGCGAAACCGTTGCCCCCGTTCATGCGGTTGTCACGGCCATCGTGGTAGCCGTTCACGAAGCCGTTGCTGCGTCCGTTATCCCATCCTCCGGGAGAATCTGTGCAAAAGAGCGCGGGGACGGGGTTATTTAACACACGCGTGCTACAAACGTTCGATCGGTCCTGACACGAAGCTGAGCTTCCTGGGGGTGGATCGTCAAAAGCAAAGCAGTTAGTCAAGTGGGCCGTGGATTTGCACTTCTTGGCCCTAGTTGGGTAGTCTGCAACCGGTCCTCGACTTGACCGACTACGTTGAGAGGATTAAAGTAAGTGCAGACAAGGGAGCATCTATTATAAATATCTCCCCCTCATCTGAGTGGGGTCTTTGAGCAAAAGTGATCTTTAAAGCCTGTGGATGACATTTTCAATCTTGCATTGGTAACACGTGGCCAAAATAACCTGTTACGATTCCAAGTGTGTGTTGAGAATTAATCGTGGAATCATGCACATTAGAGGACTTTCCCCTCAAAGTCTCTTTCTAGCGAAAGGCTGTCATAATAGAAACTTACAGCTCCTTCCTGGTGCCACTGAGTAACCGCTCTGTCTACCAGAGGAATAAGCTCCTGCTAAAAGAAAAAACGTATAGTCAGGAGGGCGCTGGACCAACCAGCCGCATCACAACGATAAGTCTAACGATCACGGAGCATCTCGACGGAAACCTAAACCGCCGAGAGTCCGATTCAGACAAGCTCTGGGTGAATTTTAGACGCACTTTTTTTTATAATTTTTTTTGGCATGCCAGCGTATCGATCTCTTGTGTCATTGGACAAAATGATCCAAAAACGCCAGTGGAAAACCACACGATTTTGGGTCAGGATGTGTACTGAACAGCAGCACCGCAACATGCGCAGGGAAAGTGGTACATCAAGCGCAGTAGAGCACAGACGCCTGGACAGAAGTGAGCGACACTTCACACTGATCGACGTCCTACAGACATGCTGAGGCACAAACAGCACTGTGGCTTTAAGTCAGACAATTACAGTCTTCCACGGCACTGGAGTTTCAGGGCTAGTCAGACAAGTCAAGAAGGGAGGAAAAAGAAAAAAAAAAAAACTGTACGTACCATTTTTGGAAGCTTCTTTGTTCCTTAAATGAGGTGGAATGTAACGCCCTGGTGAAGGACAGACTTTGTTAGCACGCCAAACACACAACAGACAGAGCACAGCTGACCATTAAACAAGATGTCAGAAAAAGGTCTGGGGTGCGTTTCCCAAAAGTCACCGGTTAGAGTTCGACACAACCTGCGATCACAAAGACGCTTTTAGGAAACGCACCTGTGAACTGGTCTAAGAAACAGATACTCACTTCCAGTGACTCCTTGAACGTCAGCGGAGTTCAAGTCTAGGGCAGCGAGCTGAAAGAGAAACGAGATCTGTTGGACAGAGTTGATGTGATGGAGGGCAGAAAAACCTTAAAAAGCTGAACGGGGCTCAGTGCGAGGAGGAAAAAAACCGGCTTCCACCGGAGGGCGAGAGCGAGCACATTCAGCAGCTGCTGTAGTTTGTACAAAAGGACACCGAGATCATAAACAACTTTATTCAAGCCAACAGCAGAACATCTACATTAAAGCCTGAGAAATCACGCACACCCTTCCTAAAAATTAAGCTGCAAACTGATTTAAAAAAGCGCCACATCTCAAACACAAAGCTACACTGATAAATACTGCAACTAATGAAATAAAATCAAAACTTGAGCCAAATGACGGAATAAAAGCCACGTATCGTTAAATGAGCTCAAATGAACATTTAACGAACATTTCGCGTGTGGACGCGAAAACCAAACACTCCCGTTCACTGAATCCTATTAAATTACATGATATATTCGCGTCCGTTTGGAATCATCCAACGCACACAAATGAAGCCACTTTATTAAGGAGTGTAACGACAACAAATAGGCCACGCATAAAAATAAAGAGCCGGCGAGACAAAGGGCCCGAAGAACCTCGACAACAGGCCATAAATCCACCGGCTGAAAGTTTTCCTGCTCGATCGCGATGCGTTTATTTGTGTGGCGCGTCTGAACGAGGTCACGCCAGCTGTCCTAAAAACTACGCTTGAATCCCCACACGAAAACCCCTCGCAGCCCGTTTGTTAAATAGTCCCGTGAACGCTGCGCTAAACGCAGCCGCGTGTGACAAACAAACGCGCCGCAGCTCCGCCATCATCCCCATCATCCGCTCCATCTACAGCAGCACCTCCATCTTAAACACGCACCGCCGCTCTACAACTTCACCCACCCGCCGGCTGGACCGAAAACGGCCCCAAAACCCCGCTGTCGAACCCGGCTTACCTGCTGGTCTAGACCGTGCACATTTTCGACGGCCACATGACTCATAACTAACGGGTGATGAGGGTTGATGTCGCGCACAAACGGGTTTCTTTGTTTGCCGGTATGTCGCTCGTGCTCGCGCCGCTGCTGTGTCCTGTGATTCCCGTCGACGCCGGTCGGTGAGACGCGTAACTTTGAACAAAGGAAATGAAAATGGATCCCTCCGAGACACAGACGTTGCTTTAAAACGAACGGCTTCGCTTTTGATAGTCTTCTGTGTATTTGAAGAAGTCTTCGCGTCGACGATAGTCGGAACTCGAGCTGCGCGTCTTTCTCAATCTGAGGGTGAAATAAGAGCGCAGCGGAAACCGCGTCATTTTATTGGACGACACAAGTGGCCGCGTGACGCTTTCACGCGAGACTTGAGGAGCGAGGCCACACGGAGCTGTTTACACCAGTGGATGTGGCCTAGTTGGGATGATTTGTGATTTACAGTTTCTCACCGGAATCCGTGTCATCTGTCGGTCATTTAATGCCGCTGCATTTGGTCACCTGGAAATGCAGTTCATTTGTTCTACAAGTGCAAATCCGTATTTTCTGTATGATCGCTTGGAGCCACAGGACACAGGCGAATGTCTGCTGCTGGATGATTTCTGTGTCCAGAACACACCTGAATGTCTGCCGGTTTATTTAATGTGTTCGCAGTGAGTGTGAGGGTCAGTTTCAAAAAAAAAAAAAAAAAATTATATATATATATATATATATATATATATATATAATAATTTTTTTTTCTCATCCTGTCCAGTCATTTAATAATAAAGTCATTTCACCAAACACACATTCTTAGTGATGAACTCGCTGTTCGTCAAGTTCAAAGATGTTACTTTGGTCAGAAACATGAAGGTGCTGCTTGATCATTGTAATATCAGTACAGTGCGTTTCATAGCAGCGTCAGTGTATTAGACAGACAAGTAATTCAAATACCATTTATTTATTTTTTTACCTTTAAAGTATAATTTTACAGTGTGCTGGGTTTGTACAGTGCTGATCGAGGAATATTATCCATGCACGTTTCACAAAAAGAGCTTTAGAATTCAAACAAAATTAAACCTGAAAAAGCAAAAACAAGGCAGAAGGCAAATGTCATTCTGATGAGACATTTACAAAAACGGAGCCAAAGAATAAAAAACAAAACGGAGCTTGTGAGATTCTCTCTGTCAAAGAGGAGGAAGTATTCTTAACAGATGGCCTGAGAGAAGGATGACCTGTAGTGCTAGTTAAGATGGTTTAACCCCTCCACCCCCACTCGCCACCCGATCGCTCTTAGCGAAGATCCGTCGAGATCCCGTTTAGGGCCCTTCAGTCTTTGTCAGGATCTCCGCAGGCCTCCGGCCGCATTTAGCCAAATCTTTCGGGACGCGCCGTGTCTTTGTAACTCGGGTCTGAGTGTTTCTGCGTGCATTAGGTATTTACAAAATGTACCTTCTTAGAGAAACCATCCGAAAGCTAATAAAAAGTCAAGCTTGTATTTAAATGTTTCATTTATTGTTTCTAGTGGTGCAATGCTTCTGTCATTATACGTCTGTGCAGGAAAAGAAAGATTTCTTCAAGTGAAAACTTCACATGGCTAAAGCAGCTCCAGAATCCGACCTCACGCCGTCGCCGCAAACGACGGTCGGCAAAAACAGGGCTCGCAGAACTCTGTACAGTAAATGTCCTCTTAAAAAGAACAACAACGCCTTTTCATTCAAGCGCTCAAACTCTCGCTTCTCAAATGCAACAAAATAACCTCTATCAGTGAAAACAGCAAAATAGAATACGGTGGGCTCCGTTGTCCTTCGCGGGGATTTTGGTATTCAGACAAAACGAGAACCGCACTTCATAAATCCAGTACAGCCGATGAATCCCGGAGCGCGTCATCCTGATGACCTCCCTGCAAATCTCCTCGGATACAGAGCAGTGTGGCCGTGGCTGCATTTTCATTGGACAGGGGCAGAGGGAGTGGGCGGAGCCAGGAGGCAGACTCAGAACTAGGGCAACTGAAATTCCATTCAACGGTGGCAAAAAAAGACGAGTTATTACACTTTCCAGCCCGCTGACAAAACAAATAAGACATGGACTCGAGTGCCAGAGAGTATTTAGTCTGCGGAGTAAACGTGTCGATCCGCAGCCACTTTGTCACACCAGCTGCTGATGAGGTCGAGGCAGATGGACGACAAAGTGACGCCAGCTGCGGCGGTGCTAAAAACCCTAACGGAAGATCACATCACACTCCTAACAGGCTGAAGGATTCCCGATGAATGAAGGAAAGTGCCGAAAGATTTCAATGCCTTCTAAATCAGTAGAGTGACACCACAGTAGAGTTGATCCAGAAACCCTGTGGAGAGTCACGTCACGAGGATGCGACGTTTGTCCGCCTCAGTCCACGCTGACACAGCAAACTCATCCTCACGTACGAGTGACGCCCGGCGCCCTCGGGTTTCCCTTCATTCGGCTGCTGTGGTATTTTTACATGATGATGATGATGATGGAACTGGAGGGGGTCCAAAGGTTCAGATATTCGCACACTATATACACCATCACCATTCCTGCACGCTCACGCTGCAGTGACGTCTGCGCACCAAACTCAGCGTGGAGGCGCGCGTCCGCTCCAGGTTCATCATCGCACGCGCTCGCGGAACAGATCTAGCGCGGAGAGGAGAGACGTCAGTGCTGCGAGAGTTGAGTGGCACAGAGTACGTTAAGAGAGGGGAGCGTCTCCGTTCCCGGAGACTGTGGCAGGTGCTTGTAAGGCCTGGTCTCGCCCGACGCGGCGGCGGTCCTGGAGACGAGCGGGACGTGGTCACAAGGCGAGGTGCTACTCTTTAGTCTGGACGGGAGGGACGTCGTCGGTTCCCTCCCAGCTTTCTTGAGGCCTCTGAGGGGGCCGCTGCGGGTTATTCATGTGCTGGGCGGCCGGGCCGGTGTAGGGCTGCCCGTGAGGGTGGTTATTAGGCTGCAGAGAGACGGAACACAGTGAGAGTGAGATCGATCAGAGCAGCTGATCATGATTTGACAATAAGTTGAGCCAAGATCACGCTACGAGACGGGAAGCCGCACGCTCGTGGCGGGCATTACCGCACGCTTCAAACTGGCGCGAAACGACGTGGCATTAAACTTTTAAGAAAACGCACATACGTACTAGGGATGTAACGATTACCGGTTTGACGATAAATCATGATAAAATTCCCCATGGTTAGTATTACCGTTTCATATTTTAATTATCATTAAAACCGTATTCGATTACCACGATTTGAACGATTGATGATAAATAAATACTGTCCAGCATAAAGCACAGTTAAGTAAGAGTCTCATCTGCGCACGGCACGCACTGTAGTTTCGTTTTGTGTGAAAAGACGGCGGAAAAGCTGGTATGTTTTAAAAGGGTGGTAATGGCATAGGCGCCGATCCCCGCGGAAATGATCGAGCACGCACGGAAAAACACGAGATAGTCTACGTTCATTTTAAGCAATAAGAAATGGATTGCAGCTTTTACGACTCAATTCTCATTTTCATCCTTCATTTGAATCAGTTTTTGGCCTTATTTTATTAGCAAATGCAAAGAGTGCGTTATTTTACTATGAGAGGGTGCCAGCACGAATCTCTCGGATTGCAGCGGGCTTGCTCTCCCAAATATATATAGTGATCATGGCTCCTCGATATTACATATTCGCCCTCAAACTTTGTCCTGTGTACGCGCGAATAAGTGCTTATTGTAAACAGGTATTTATTAAATCATTTTATTAGGTGAAGCGCAACCCTCATAGAAAAAAAAATGTTTGTATTTGGTAACTAATGTATTTGCAGTCCGTGCGTTTCACTTCGCAACTGGGGGTTGCCCACCGGCAGAAACATAAATCGGGAATTATACAAATAAAATGACTATATGAATGAATTAATTATACGAATGTACCCATGAAGGTTCTGATTGTCTTCAGAAAAGATTTGATGTCATTTTGTTTTCATCTTCACTCCATGTAACATCTAAAGTAGTGTTCTTGATCGCAATACTGATTTATCCACAAAGTTCACGGAAACAGCTGCAATTCAGCTTTTCCGTAAGCGCCATCTAGTGACATACAGTGGATTTACAGGGACTTACATTTACATTCAGCTTGTGTGCAGTTTTTGTCTGGCCAAAAAAACAGACTGAATTGTCATGCCCTTGCTATACCCTATTATTTGGCTAGTTGATGAAAAACAAGCTTATGTGGATCCTACACATTTAAACAATTCAGGTAAGTTATCTAGATTTATGGAGCAGATAAAAAAACATTATAATCATTTATTAATCAGTTTTTATTTTGACTTAACTCTTTTCTTTATTTAAAGGCTGAAATATGAGGTTTGCCGTTCATGAAACTTTTTCAAAGTTTTATTTGATCATTTACTTTAGATATTTGAACATGCCATATAGGTTGTCAGTCATGTTGCCATTTAAAATCCTGACATCATTGGTACTGTTATTGTTTTACTGATTAGGTCAGTGGTTCCCAACCACGTTCCTGGAGGCCCCCCAACACTGCATGTTTTCCATGTCTCCTTAATCAAATACACCTGATTCAGATAATCGGCTCATTAGTAGAGACTCCAAGACCTAAAATGGGTGTGTCAGAAAAAGGAGAAATGCAAAATGTGCAGTGTTGGGGGGCCTCCAGGAACGTGGTTGGGAATCACTGGATTAGGTAAACAAAAAGTAATTTTATTTGCTGTTTGTTGATTTTTAAATGTAAAACTTGGTGAAGTAATTTATGTGTCAGTACTTTCCGAACACTTCCAGCACATTTTAACAATACTGTGATAATAATGATAACCGTGATAATTTTGGTCACTGTAATCGTGATAGGAAATTTTCATACCGTTACATCCCTAATACGTACGTTCGAACCGGTTTGAAATCGGGCAGACCAGTCGCCAAGGGTGCAGCGATGGAGAGCGAGAGCGTGAAAGAGGAGGACGGCATCTACATCTACATCTACAGCCAAATCACCAATCCATGCCTTTTCTCTTTGGCGTTAAACGGTTGGATCTCGTAACCGATGAATCTAGTCCTGCAATAACGGTGCGCCGCAACACGCACCGACAAGAAACGGCGCGAGACCTTCTGTCCTGTGGCGTGCACTTGGCCTTAGAGAACAACACTGTTTCATATAGGCACAGCTACTTATCAGCCGTCTAATGGACTAGCGTGTGGACGTCACCTGCTGATATTGCGTCCCTGGAGAATGAGGATAGAGGGCAGTGTCCTCAGGGGGCGACGAGTCGTGCTCATCGGGTGCTTCCTGATCATCTGGCTCCTGAACAAAACAAACACGTGTTGATCCAGCAGAGCGATTCCCAGGGAAAGTAAGAACTGATAACATGCACGCCTTGAATGCAAGTCGCTGTAGATGTTAGCATTTTAGCATCTAAACTCTTAGCCTAAAGCTTATTAAAAATCTTACTGTATTTCCTACTTTTCAAAAAATAGACCAACTCCCTGAAATTCTGTACCGATTAGGCAAAGGACCAGACTGATTGCGCGCTCACCTCTTCAGGACAGAGCTCACAGGCCTTGGCCAGCGTCATGCGGGCGCTGTGAGAGCGTTCTAGGAAGTATCCGTTGGACGTCTCGTTGCTCTGTACTGGTGGCGACCAGTTGTTGTAGCTGTACTGAGGGTTTCCTGTGTACGGCCTCCTCTCCAGCTCATCGCCCAGCCATTCCACTGCCCACGTCCACTTCCTCTTCAGATCCCCGTTACTCTGCAATACATGATGAAAAACACAATCGCCAAACAATGACCTACAGCATGACGGAAAAAAACATTTGATTTTCTCTCCTAAGAAAACCTTCAGTGATCCTGCCAACGCCACCTGAAGAGCCGAGACTCTAGCTCTTGAACGCGTCTCGCTCAAACTCACGTGCTCTTGTTTCCTTAGGATAAGTCACTTCTGCTGTTCTACTAGGGGTGTAAGAAAATATTGATACGGGTGCGTATCGCGATATTTCGTTTGTCGATACGGCATCAATTCTCAAAAACGGAATATCGATATTTAAAAAAAAAAAAAAAAATAAAAAAATGATACAAGATTCATGACAGTTGCTTCGTTTTGAGCTTATATGCTGAGCGCTAGATTGCAGTCTTCTTAACTCTGAATTTAAACAGCAACAGGAAATACTAGCATAAGGTCACGCCACTAATGTTAGCGTTAATGGAGGATGAAAGAATAGTTCTTGCTCCCGCCTCGGTGTAAAGCGCGGCGTCATGTCGGCTTTTGAGGGAACGTTCGCTCCAGGACGTGGCAAGCAGCGGAACCGCTGCGCGGCCGCCACCCGTCTGTGCAGCAGAAGCGGCCCGTGCAGCCGAGGTGGCGCCCGCGCCGCGGTTCCGCAGCTCACCGCGTCCCGTGAAAAGGCCTTTGCCACGGGCGTGGTGGGGCTGTTTTGTGCAGTCGGTGTCGGTGCTCGCATCGCGGTCTCGGCGATTCCACGCTGAAAAAAAACTTGCGAAATCCAAAAAATTTGAAATTCTCAGAACAAAAAGGTTCTCAGAATGTCCAATATCTGTATTTATTTGATTGTTTTACAATTCTTTTGTTTTCTTTAGGAATCTCGTAAGCACTTTATTTTTATAATCGATATTAGGCAGATGTAATTGTTAAGTTCAGATCAAAATGATCTGACATGGTTACAATTGTAAACTTAAATTGTAAAGCAGGGTCTAAAAATATATATGGTCTGTTTATAAAAGCTTACATTTTATACATTTAATAACTAAAGAATCTTGCAAGCACTTTATTTCCCCCCTTTGCTCGTACTGCACAAAAAGTGATTCAATAACATTGAATGGTTTGCATATGGTGGTGTGTTCTTAATTACAGCTTTCCTAAAATTATGTCCCATTCATAAAATAAGAAATATCCCAATATATCACCTTGTTTACAATATCGCAATGTATCGCAACACATCGTACCGCAACCCCTGTATCGTATCGTCAGATTCTTGGCGACACACAGCCCAATGTTCTACTCTAACTTGATTGTTCCTGGAGAGCTACCGTCCTGCAGATTTCAGCTCCGACCCCAATCAAACACACCTGAACCAGCTAATCGAGGTGTTCAGGGTTACTTGATTGCAGGCAGGTGTGTGGAGCAGAGCTGGAGCCGAAATCTTCAGGAGCAGAGCTGGAGAACCCTGCGCAGTTAAACGGATAACCGTAAACGGTAAACGCGAGTGGCGGCGGCCTCACCTGCAGGATCTGATAGGCCACAGAGCAGTTGGTGAAGAGGGCCACCATACACTTAATGCACTGATAGGCCCGTTTCTGATAATGGTTCTTGGAGCGCTGGATGGTGTCAAAGAGCCCGTCTCGGTCGTCGGGAATGCCCTTCAAAACGTTGTGGATCCTAAAAAGAGATCAGATATGAGGACACTCGTTCTGCACGTTCCTCACCTTTCAGACGCTCTCGTCACGCAGGTCCCCGACTCACCTGTGCGTCTGCCACGAGTCCTCGATCAGGAGGATCTGCAGCAGTAGATCCAGGTAAGGCCTCAACTCATAGGTGTAGGAATACGCCACCTGAAACCGCAGGGAACGACAGAACGTTCACCGTCCGTCGGGCAACAGTAAACGGAGCGTAAAGGCTGAGCGTTCGGCACCGACTAACCTGCCAGAGCAGCTCGCTGAGGACCGTGGAGGAGAACTGCGGGTTCTCCCAGCAGCAGAAGCGCAGCAGCTTCACCGTCTCCTCAGAATTGCTGCAGTCCTCGATGATCTTCTTCACGTAGCTGGTGCGCACAAACAGGATTTCGGCCACCAGCTGCTGCAGGGGCATGATGGGAGCCGTGAGGCCGGGGTCGCCGTACGGGTTGGCCAGAGGGGGGTTACCTGTCGGGGGAGAGCGGACGAAAAACAGCTGAGAACCCGAGAGGCTTCGCCCGACGACGCGAGAAGGGACGCCGGCGTAACGAGCGCTCACCATTGATGGAGGACTGCATGCGCGACGCCACGTCACAGCAACGCACCAGCTGCGACACCACCGCGTAGAGTTTGCCGAGCTCCGCGTACTGATACTTGATGGGAGGGCCGGGACCCTCGTCCAGCGCCACCAACATGAACGTGGCTGGAACGCTCAGCTTCAGCAGCTGCGTCTTCTCTGCCAGACCTGCAGCAGACGGACGGCCACCCGTAACATTTGCTGACGTTTCGACATAAACCCCCAGAGACTGGCGGCAGTCGAGAGCGAATGAGCGCTTACCCAGATTGGCGTACATGACGAAGAGGTTGAAGTACTGCTGAAGGTGGCGTCCGTGTTCCGACACTTCTCTTCTCAGTAAGTTCAGCACCGCCCGTAACAGGTGGTCGCTCAGGGTCACGTTGTCGCAGGCCTGCTCACAAATCACAGCACAAGTTCAGTCTCATGTTTAAAAGACCCCTAAATGCTTCCAGTCTAAACCTATGACAAGCACAAAGAGGATCAGCCAAATTACTGCTTAAAGGGGTCATCGGATGCAAACTTCACTTTTACATGTTGTTTGAACATTAATGTGTGTTGTCAGTGTATGTACAAATCTACCCTATAATGATAAAAATCCATGCAGTGGTTTTTAATTAATCTGTAAAAATAATATCCCCTTTTTCAAATCGAGCCGTTCTCAGATGCCTGTCGGTGTGCCGTCACACGATAGTTGATTGACATGAGCATCTTACCTCAGACCAGCTGTCACAGTCCAGTAACTTTCCTTGTTTTGATGCCGGAGCAGGGATGTAAGTTAGACAAGAATATCTCCGATTGAGGTGTTGTGTTGCTGGATGTAATAATGAACATAGTGGTCGTCATTTACTCCCGACATCTGAGCCGCTGAAGATGCAGTGGATTACGTTTGTTTGTGAAGGGAATGCGCCTCCCGATCTACATATATCCGTCTATGTTCGTGCGAATCATTCGTGATCCAGCTTCACTTACAGCAGAAGTGAGTATAAGCGTTTTTCTATGAATCTTTGCGATCGCCTTTCCTTATAACGTGGTAGTTAGCAAGTTTAGCGGCTAAACGCGGCTAAAGTAAACAAGATCGTCATTCCACAGAGAGAGGAGAGGGGCGGGGCGAGCAGAGCTCATTTGCATTTAAAAAAACAACCCCTTAGAATGAGATGATTTTTGCAGAGCTGATTTTGACAAGGTAAAAAGGGTTTTGTTTTACAAAACCATTGAGAATTTTTAATCAAAGTATATTAGGAGACTTTTCATCAAGACCCTAAAGAATCATATCAACTAAAAAAAAAATGGGCATCCGATGACCCCTTTAAGGAATAAGGGACGCTGTCAGATCAGTTCTGAGAGCAGGTCTTATTGTAGTCTCACCTGTGTGGACGAGCCGGGCGAGGTGACGGGAGCGGGGCAGGGTCCGTCCTGCAGGGAAAAGTGTGCGATGAACACGACGAGCTTGGCAAAAGCGCCGCGGACCTCCGCGCTCGGACACTCCAGCAAGTACTCCGAGAAGCGCGTGGGAAAGGCAAAGAGGACGTTGTGTGCAAACCAGCTGCGCACATTCTTGCTGTGACGCAATAAGATGCACAGAGCATCGTACCTGAAACAAATGAAAGTCAGTCAGTGAAGAGGAGAGTCAAGCAGCACAACTCGGGCGACTGGCCCTGTCGCGGATGTGCACTACTAGTCCACACCATCTTAAAAACCATTTAGCTGAAATAACTGAAATCGGTTTTGTCGGGCCGCACAGTTCCTCCTTCAGTAGTGTTTAGTGTTTGGAAATGGCCAGTGTGCGCTGGAATTAGGGCTGAGTGATATGGCCAAAAAAGATCACAATCATTTTTTTTTTCCATATCAGTTGAATCAATAATTATCACAATAAATGTCACATTTTTATTTCTTTGGCATTTCAAGGCAGATTTTTGCTACACTGTGAAACCTGTAAAAACCAGACGGTTAACTGTGGCTTTAAACTGTTCTTGATGGTCAGAATGAGACAAACACTTCATGTTTTTTGAATTCCTTTGCACTGTTTCCAGTCATTTTTCCTTAACAAAATAAATATCTTAAAGGAACACTCCACTTTTTTTTTTAAATAGGCTCATTTTCCAACTCCCCTAGAGTTATACAGATGTGTTTTACCGTTTTTGAGTCCATTCAGCCGATCGTCGGGTCTTGCGGTAGCACTTTTAGCATAGCTTAGCATAAATCATTGAATCCGATTAGACCATTAGCATCTCACTATAAAATGACTAAAGAGTTTCAATATTTTTCCTATTTAAAACTTGACTCTTCTGTAGTTGCATCGTGTACCAAGACTGGCGGAAAAAGAAAAGTAGCGATTTTATAGGCCGATATGGCTAGGAACTATACTCTCATTCCGGCGTAATAATCAAGGAATTTTGCTGCCGTACCATGGGTGCAGCAGGTGCAATGATATTACGCAGCGCCTGAAAGTGACCGGCACCAAGTTTGTGTAGATGCAGAGCTGCACTCGGCACAGTTGTTGCATTTGCATATTGGGCTATGGCGGTGGTGTTCTCTGAGAGGTTTGGCTGAAGAGTCAGTCGTAATTACAGAAGCAGTTATGGGTGACTCGTTTAAAGCATGAAATGAGAGGCTTTTAATTTGACCGAATCATGTGAAAGAACATCACCGGAGCCCTTAGACTTAGAATATTTGCTTTATTTACTAGTTTAGAGGCTGTGCACTGCACGAAAAATGAAATGTGTTTATTGTATTTTACCAAATTAAAGTTGGAAATTGCAAATACAGAAACTGCTCGGGCATCTTAATTGACTGAAAACTCAAACCCTGGATAATTCAGCCAAAAAAAAAAAAAAAGTCATTTTACTTGCTTTCATGTTGTTGTTTCGAAACTATTCTTTTGTAGAACAAAAAGATTGCCAGTGCAGTGGTCGGTAGATTTGCAGCAGGTGCAATGATATTACGCAGCGCCTGAAAGTGACCAGCACTAAGTTTGTGTAGATGCAGAGTTGCAGCCGGCAGAGTTGACGGCTGTGTAATATCATTGCACCTGCTGCACCCATGGTACGGCAGCAAAATTCCTTGATTATTACGCCGGAATGAGAGTATAGTTCCTAGCCATATCGGCCTATAAAGTCGCAACTTTTCATTTTCCGCCAGTCTTGGTACACGATGCAACTACAGAAGAGTCAAGTTTTAAATAGGAAAAGTATCGAAACTCTTTAGTCATTTTATAGTGAGATGCTAATGGTCTAATCGGATTCAATGATTTATGCTAAGCTATGCTAAAAGTGCTACCGCAAGACCCGACGATCGGCTGAATGGACTCAAACACAGTAAAACACATCTGTATAACTCTAGGGGAGTCGGAAAATGAACCTATTTTCCAAAAAAGTGGAGTGCTCCTTTAATAGAAAAAAAACCTATGCATATTTTAATGAGTAATACTGTTTCAAATCAAGAAACAGGTTTGCGTTGCCTGATAATATTAATAATAATAATAATAAAAATTTATGTTCATTATCAAAATCAATAATATCTGTAAAAATTGGAGCAACCTCGTTTTCATATGGTGAAATTTAATTATTCTGACTGGCTGTCTTTGTTTTGTTTTTTTCATTTTAATTAACCACTGCTCTTCCGTGGTATCATCCCTAGATAATAACAGTTAAAAACCACAAATATAGCACGGATTTGTATGAAAAACAGTAGTCTAAATAGGTTTAGTCTAAATGCATAAACGCTATAGAGCTTAATCGCAAGAAAATACTGTAGTTACATTGATAATATAATAAAATTTGACAAATGTACGCACATTTCTGACACAGTAGCACTGTGCAGTTAGTGCTACTACAGTAAATCTATGGTAGATGATGCCGATTTGTAGATTAAAATGTCTTCTGACTGTATCGTTGCGCACAGTGTTTCTCAAGTTTGTCAGCGCCGTATCGTCTGGCTGTAAACGGAGCGCGATACATCGATAACGATAATTATCGCCCGGCCCTACCTGGAATCGGACAAAGGGCGGCCACTCGATTGAAATCAACCAGTTTAGGTCATTTAGTAATTCCGTAACTTTCATGACTTTACCGTTATTCCAAAGCGAGCAGGTGCGTCCACACTTACGACTAGTAGTGCATCAGAAGCAGCGACGCACAGTAAACGCTCACCAGTCACTAGCGGGGCCTCGCACGACCTTCTTTGTGTGAAATCCGGTGCTGAACAGAAATCTAGCAGCGAGCTGTATGCTGATCGTCGCTATTTCTTCAGCTTCTGGTAAAAGGTGATCTTGACCTAGAAAGACCAGAGAAAAAGAGCATCTTAACATACGACGGCAGCAGAACGTTTACGGATTGCTGGAGCATCTCGCTACCGACTTGAGCGCATCTTCGCAACGCCACCCACCTGGCGGAGGGTTCAGGTAGACGCTGTTGCAGGTCAGCAGTTTCTTAATGAACTGAAAATACTCGAGGCTGTACTGCATGCGGCTGTGCATGAACTGCACGTTCTGCTTGCGAACACTGGCCTCGATGGCCAAGGGCATTTTAGGCTGATTCGGCCGGGGCGCGAGCGTCAGTTCGGAAATGTACTTCAACAGCTCGCCGTCGCCCCCTGCCGCGTCCATGCGCTCGTAGAACAGAATGTAGGCGTTCCACCAGCGCTTCTGCCGCCGGTACGACATGCGCTTCATCATGTGGTCGAACACCTCGCCCATGTACTCTCCACCGAAGCACTGGTTCTTCATCTCCTCGTCGTCGTCCATCTTGCACTCCGTCACGTCGCCGTCGTCAAACTTGTACCAGCGGTCCTTCTGTCCGTCGCCGGCGCTGCCGTGCCGCTGGACGACGTACGAGTAATAGTGTCCGCCGCTGGCCTGACCCGAGTGCACCAGCACACCCACGAGCCGGTAACGGGAGCCGCCGTTCGGCTCGGACTCCGCCGGCGAGTTCCCGGGGACGACCTGGCTCTCCGGCGGCACCTCGTCGCCCTCCAGCTTCGCCACGCCCGCCACCGTGTAGGGCTCCATGTCCAGCTCGCGAGGGAACTCGAAGTAATCGTTGAACTTGATCGCGCACTCGCGCTCCCAATCGTAATCGAAGCGCTTCAACTGGATGGCCAACACGGGCGGGAGTTTCTTGATGAGGAGCCGTTTCACCGTGTCCACCTGACGGCAAACCAGAACGCAACCAAAGGTCACCCGTCTGCATTCCGTTCGATCAGAGAGAATTTAGGGAACACGTCTCACCTTTTTGTTACACTTCTCACAGTGGTATGCGTTGGCTCCTTCAAGAAGATCCCCTTTAACGTACTGCTCCAAGGAGTCGAGGAGGTTTTGGTGGTTCCTGATGTCAACGTTTAAAGTCGTGAAGGATTCCTCACACTCATACCTGTGAAAACACACACACACACACACACACACACACACACACACACACACACACACGCGTGTACATGAATAGAACAAATCAACATCCTTTTGAATGATTGACCAGTCCTTCATTTACCTGTGAGGACAACCCTGACAGATCTTCTGGTCTGCAAACGAGCCGCCCAAGATCCTGCTGAGCATGGTGGGATGACCGAGTGCTTTCAGCGCCTCGTCCAGACTGTCCACCAGGGAATTGAAGAACTCCAGCGCGTCGTGCTGCTCTCTCAGATTGACCGGTTCCCCCCACAGCCTGCAGGGAACGTTTCAAACACAGTCGTCTCGCTTCACGTGGACTAAAGGTGCAGCGTATTCAATTTCTGAGCCGCTTGCGTTGCCGACCAGATTGAAAAAATAAACTCGTGTCTCTCCCCCCCCATCGGCCACTGGTCAAACAAACAGATACGCCTCAAACAAGACAAAGCTTACGGCGTTCTCAGCATATTAGGCCTGAGAAAGGGTTTAATCTTCCCCACAAACTATACACGCAAAATCTGTTTCCGCTGTGGCCGACGCACAACGCCATTCCAAAGTGAGAATTCGCGGCTGCCCGTACCTGAACTGTTTCCAGAAGCCTCGGGGCACGTAGTACTGCAGACGGGACGCGGCGAGGTGGCCGAAGATGACCTGCAGATGCCGCAGCACTCCGATGTTGTACTCCTTACGGTCCTCGGCCTTATTGAGAGAGGGCTTGTCATCAAACTGGTGATGATAACTGAACACATCATCCCTGGGGTCCACATTACTCTGCAGCACAATGACGTACATTCAGACCCGTTTCAACCCACTTCATCTCTGCGCTAAGGGCTTTCGGTACGGTCTTACCTCGTTGTCCTGCTTTTCATCTCCGGACGTGTCGTCGTCAATGTCGCTGCCGGTGCCTTCGATGGCCAGGATGCCGTTTCGGATGGGCGGGATCATGTAAAGCTGTTGAATCACGGAGTTCATGTAGCACGTGGCTCCCGCGTTCTTCAGACCCACGAAGCCTTTGGTCGGCCGCGGCCCCACCGGAGGCAGATACTCCCACTCCGCGAGAGCCTCGCAACCTGAGACCAGATGCATTTTGTTACGACGCGTAACGAGCTTCTCTCGTGCAAGAAACGGTGATGCATTTCTATAGAAGTTGCATTCAATTTCAATTTATAAAAGCTGTGTTTTTCATGAACGAGACACTAAAAGCAAACAGGCCCAAATCTGTACAGCAGGAAACAAACGATGCGAAAACTGTTAGGATCAAATCAGAGGTCTGTGTTCAATCTACAGGCAAAGGCCTGCACATCAGCTGATTTACGCAAGACTCGATACATCCACGTGCCTAGATAGTACATGTCTGTGAGCGTGTCGACGATCTGCTTGAGGTTCCGCACGCAGCCGACGGCGAGCGCGACCAGCAGCTCGAAGCCGGCGTTTATAGACGCGGGGCTGCCGCACACCGGTATGGCCTGCTCCGCCGGGAACTCGCCGCTCTTCACGTACTGCAGGTACACGTTAGACGCCGGGAAGATGAAATCGTCGATCAGTTCCTGTGAGAGACACGGAGAGCTACAAATCAAGAGAACGTCCTTTTCGCAACACATCTGTATAAACATGAATCGAGAAATACAGGACGTTCACCTTTATCAGATTAGCGCCTCCTTTCTCGCAGCCGATGTAGAACTTTTTCTCCGGGGTCTGAAAGGCCAGCAGCTCTTTGGTGACGCCCAGGTGACCCTCCAGAATCGTCTCCTCCACGCCCGTCTCTCCTGTCCTCTTCACCTCGTCCTGAACGGAAGTAAAAGAAACGACCAGACGGAAAGAGAGTTAAAGCCGTCACTCCTTCCCGTTCCTCGTGCGTTGAGTCGGAGCGTAGCGGTGAACTCACCCGGATTCTCTTGAGCCAGTCGATCTCGTTGTTGAGCAGCACCTCGGCGTTGGGCAGGTTTATGTTGCTGTTGTACGCGTAGTTGAGCAAGTGGCGTAAGAGGGTGAAGTAATCGCCGGCGTGCTTTGCTCTTTCCTTAGCCGTACTCTGAAACGGAAGCGAACCGTTATCACGCGACCGCCGTCTAAATCGGTCAAACATCCTCCTGCACCGGTGTATGTGACGCTGTACTCACTCCCAGAACGGTGAAGAGGAGGGTGATGAAGAACAGGAGGGGTCTGTGTCCCATACAGCACCTGGTGGCCATGAGGAAGAACTGCTCCTGTGCCATCTGACGCACGGCTCTGAAAACACAAAGAAATAGAGGCAGGTTTTCCATTTCCTTTCTCACGTATAGCGTTAGACGTCACGATAAACAGCCTCAGCTTCATTAATGCGCTAAAAATTGAACGATCCATCACTCCTGGGGACGGTAAGGATTTTACGGCGCCACTAAGAAATTTTAACCACGGTATGCGTCTTTCATCGTAACAAAAACGTCTGCCTTTGTTCTGTTTCTCTGGTGCATCCCTGACATGAACTCGTGCCATGATCATGTAAAACTAGTAAACTCTTAAAGGGTTAGTTCAGCCAAAAATAAATTCCTCATTAATTACTCATGTCGCTCCAAACTCATAAGACCTTTGTTTGTCTTCGGAACACAAATTAAGATATTTCTGATGAAGTCCAAGAGCTCAATTATCACGACGCGCACACACGTAAACAACGCATGCTGCACAAAAGTTGTTATTTTCGTTTTCTTAATGCACAAAAAGTATTCTCGTGGCTTCATAAAAATTACAACTGAACCACTGATGTGTCGTGGACTATTTTGCCAATGTTCCTGGTACTTTTTGGGGCCTTGTACATGGTAGTACCCTTGATGTCTATGGAGGATCAGAGAGCTCTTGGATTTCATTACAGATATCTTCATTTGTGTTCCGAAGACGAACGAAGGTCTTACGGGTTTGGAACAACATGAGGATGAGTAATTAATGAGAGAATTTTAATTTTTGGGTGAACTAACCCTTTAACTGTGCTTAACATCAGCGCAAAGACACCAGGAAGGGACGCGACAAACTCTTCACATGCAGCAAAATCCACCTACAGGAATTACATCAGCAATAACACACCAGAACTTTATTCATCCAGTGAAACCATGAGCACAAGCGCAAAACACACACTCTTATACTGAATATTTCATACAAGTGCTTCAATGCAAATTTGAGCTGTGCATTTCTGCCTCGAAGCCCTTCAGTCTATTAGGTGTCCGCTGTAAGTACATTTACCGTAAGAGGTGTTTTATATTCAATTTACAAACCGAGCGGAGACGTCTCTGTGCGAGTCGTCGCAGAAGCGCCCCGTTCCCGTAAGTACGTACTTGCTCTGGCAGTGCAGCAGCAGGTCGATGATGAAGGTCTGCCAGGCTTTCTCTTTGCTGAGCGTGTCGAGGGCCGTAGGGAGCAGAGCGAAACACAAGGTCATGACCTCCAGCGCCTCGCAGCACACCTGCTCGTCTTCAGCGTCCGGCTCGTTACCCGCGTTAGTCTGCGGAACGACAGATGCACGCTTAAACGAGGAATTAAAACACCGGCGGACAGCGACGAGCGCTGGTGAACCGTGAACGTGCCTTCTCGTAGATCTTGCTGATCTCCTCGTTCGAGCTGAAGACCAGATGCACCATCCCACAACCCGAAGCCCACACGATCTTCTGCACGGCTCGGATCACGCAGATGTCCGGGATGTACTTCGAGGCCTGGAAGAAGTTCTGTACAACGGAGGAAAACAACAAAGTCGTGAATATCAGCGTGAGGCAGGCCTCGTACTGCAGCTGCAAACTGGTGAAGATCAGGAACCTCGTCAGAGATCTGCTGGGCCAGCCGGATGGCCACGTTGCGCAGCATGCATTCGGAGGCGGGATTGGGAATGCTCTGGAGAGCGTTCTGCAGCACCAGAGCCTGTTCGTGCGTCGCCTGGTTGATCTGGAAGACAAACACAGAGTCACGTCACCAAGAAGAAGAGAGTCAAGTCCCGCCGTAGCGCGAGGCGCGAGTCGCGTGCCGCACCGGTGACGCCGGGTTGGTTCCCTCCACAACAGGCTGACAGGCCTCCGCGACGGCCTTCACGTGCCCGAACCCGATGGCGGTGAGCAGAAGCTTGGCGATCTTGAGGGCGTTCAGGTAGGCGCCGCGCCTCGTCTCCATGTCCGCACTGGGGAGGAAGTTGTTCCTAGTGAGCATGCCCAGGACCAGAGGCAGACCGCCGCTCTTCAGGAAGTTGTACTGAAAGTCACTGGCGTCATCTCCCAGCGTTCCACTGGCTGGCATCAGCAGGGCATACACCACCTAAGACCAGACAAACCAGACTGAGTGCGATTATTACCTTTACAGATGCAGAAGCACGCGGACGATAGTTTTGCAGAAGATACCTCCGTGAGGTAGAGCACTTGTGAAGGGGACTGGCCGAAGAAACGCGAATCAAGAGTGGGACTCAGACTGTTCTCTCCCAGCTTGGCGTGATCCAAACATATCGCTCGCAGGTTCTCCACTGTAGTGTTGTCTGTGAACGCAAGGAGCACATTTCAGTGACACTGAACGCCAGACGGCACGTCACGGGGCGAGTCGTCACGGTCTTTGCCGGTACCTGGAGGCATGAGCTTCATGAGCACTCGAGCGCCGTCTCGCAGTAACGGCATGTTCAAGGTGCAACCCAGATCAGCGATCTGCCACAGGAAGGAGATGTAGCGCAGATGCAGCGACATGATCTGAGGAGAGAGAGGAAACATTCGCCTCAACAACGTGTGCTGACAGACTCTACTGTGATTCAGACCAGAAATTAAAATTCTGGCCGATAAACTGATGATAACCAATAAATGGCTGATATTCCACAGGATTTTGTCAAAATCAATGACAAATAGAACACTGATAACTAGAATCAATTGTCTGACACATACAATACGCATCAGAAAAAAAATGTTTTCATAAAGTTGTGATGTAAGAGTGTGCTGTAGAGTTCATGAACTGTGCACATTCAATAAAATATCCCATACTAAACCGCCCATAATAGCAGGCGATATCTGACATCCTACCGTCTAATATGCTGCATGGAATGAAATCAAATCAAATGAAGCACAAACGTGGTTCTCACCACTCCCGGCAAGCAGCTCTCCACTTCGGGGTTCGGCCCGTCGCTGTAGTGGTTTCCGTGATTTCCGGGCGAGCCGGTGGACGAGTCGGACGAGCTGTCGGGGCTGGAGGGCATGTTGGAGCTGACCTGCGTGAGCTTCGCTGTGATGAGCTACGGAAAGAGTCAGTCGAGTCTGTTACAGCAGCTCATCTCTGGACACGACATACAGAAGCCTCATGTCAAATATCAATATATATTTAGTAGGGCTGCCCTCGACTAAAGATTTTTACTGGTCCACTAGTAGTTGTGCATGTTAAGCATTAGCTGACTAATCTCATGTTTATTAACAAACCATTTAAATCATAATAATGAGCCTTTAATTGCCTAATAAGCGCTCAAGTGCATGTGAAAGGTTGCCTAAGCGCACCAGCAGAAGTAACGATTATGAACGCGTCTGGGAAAAACAGTAAGGAGGTTGCGTTAACAACTGAATAAACTAGTGCTTTCTTTGTTTCCGACTCGATTATCTGTTTTTCATTTGAATTGGTTGAGTTGAAAGCAGACATTTCACTCTCCACAGATATTATATTTCTCATGTCTGTAACACACGGGCTAACAGAGCTGCACGCTCAAGTTCAAAGACCGAGACGCCAGAGAGCACATCCTGTTTGCTTTCGTTGATTTACAAAAGCGCAGTGTTTTGTTGTTATTCTGAGAGCACACAGATACGTGTAGAATCTTCACAGATTTGAAAGATGTACTACTATTTTTTTGTATAAAGAAAAATGACGGAGTATTTTAAGAGCAAGTGCGTGCACCAGCACATCCATCGGTCACGCGGTGAGCGCGCTACCGTTCAGCTTCCACACTCCCCGCAGACACTTCAATAGTGCACATTTCTCTAGGTTTAACATTAGATTGAGCGTCTATGTGAAGCTGTTACTACTTGCATATTTCAGATTTAAATTTCAATTGAAATTTTTTTTTCTACAACTAAACAACTAATAACATTTTGGTTGACCAAGCCTCTTCTCATTGACTAACGGTTAGCCCACAATTAGGGAGCCGCCCTAACGTTCACACATTCGGACATCTGTAACGCTCACAGTTTTATCTTTGAGGTTGAGCTGCCCAATCAGCCGGCGGTCATCGGCAGGGTCCACGATCTCTCCGCCGATGAACAGCTCCACTTTGGTGTGCGTGCTGTTGGCTTTGATGCGAGAGAGGATGCAGCGGCGGACCGAGCCGATGGTGTCGTTGGTGTGGGACCAGATGTCCAAGTCGTCCACCTGACGGCCCTGATTGGGAAACCTCACCACCAGGGTGATGTGCTTCCCTCGGAACGCCCTGGAACGGAGAGACGGACAATATGAGAAAGCCATTCGCACGTTTTTGTCATTTTTTGACAGAGACTTTCGAGTCAGGCACAAAATGTAAATTAATCCTATTTATTTTCTAATGCATCTTACAAATCATGTGCTGAATAATTCATCTGTGCGTGTTTGACCTTGTTTAATGAAAATATCATAAGCGGATCTTCCAGTGAAGTGCGCGTCTTCTCTCTGGTGACGTATGCAGGATTTCTCTAGTCAGTGGGTTATTTTAAACTCTGCATACGCTCGAGAGCCACGCCCACATCTCTTCATCCAGTCAACAATGCATGCACAGAACCAAGCCCCGCCCAACATTACTGATAACCTGTTACGTTCAGACGTGCATCACAACACAGATGAAAAAGATCTGCCGCTACTTCTGTTTGACTGCAACTTCAGACCGTTCACCCTAAATGCACTGCACCAGCGTGTTGTGGAATCGATCCCACGACCAGCTGAACTACAGAAAGGTTGTGTCACTGCAGCAGGCACCTGGACATGGGCAGGATGGTCCTCTCCTCGTGGTAGTCGCTGTCACACTCGTTGATGTACTCTTTGAGCACCGTGAGAACGCGCACCATACGTATGGCCTCCTGTCTGGCACAGTTAATGCTGTCCTTATCACCGTCCAGCACACACAGCGTGTCGTACGAGGCCTTGAGCCGGTCGAAACACGACTGGATGAAGTCCTCGTGGATCTCTACCTGCGGACGGAAACATCACCGGATCAGACGCGATTTAACGGCCTGTTAACGGCTGGCGGTCGGGCAAGGAAGGCGAGCTCACCTGATTCACTTGTAGTTTTGGTCCAAGATTGGTGTATATTTCTTTCAGCAGGTCTATTGCCCGAGTGGCGATGTCATCACTGCCTTGAATCACGACCTGCGGAGAAGGAATCAAAGACTGTAAAAACTGAAGAACGTGATCTCGACGAGCAGCGTTCACACTGCAGTCGAAAGCGGCGTCAGTGTGATTTCAGTTATTTAG
Organism: Cirrhinus mrigala; assembly: GCA_036247105.1. Classification (NCBI taxonomy): domain Eukaryota; kingdom Metazoa; phylum Chordata; class Actinopteri; order Cypriniformes; family Cyprinidae; genus Cirrhinus; species Cirrhinus mrigala. The sequence continues at coordinate 36,072,306 of CM070012.1, read as the reverse complement.
TCACAGCAGTGACGACCAGACTCCACAACCCAGATAATGACCGACAGATAACGATCCGATCTCGAGTGGACCGGCGGCTCGTCTGAGCTGAACGGATGCACATGCGCTTTAATTCACAGGTTTTACCCTCCAGAGGTAGTCGAGTCCGATCAGCTCCAGGTCGTCCATCATGTACGCCCGCCGTTTGGCCACCAGCTTGCCCTCTCTGCAGTTGACGGCTTTGAAGAAGCGCTCGAAGCACTTCATGCCGTTCTCCGTGAGCAGCGTGGGGTCCAGCTGCAGCACGTTGTTCTCAAAAAAGTCCTTGTTGATGTCCGGGTCCAGATCCGGCTCGTCACCCATCAGTTTGGAGTACCACTTAAAGCAGGCCTCGCGGTCGCACAGGAAGACGGCGTTCTCCGCCAGACACTTCCAGATCTGCTTGGCCTGTGGAGCGCAAAGCCACAGCTGGCCGTCCTTTAGCAGAAACCTGAACACGGGTCACGAACGTTAGCAAAGCAGATCAGTGCGAAACGTGTTCCTGTGAGCGTGTGTGCATAAGAAAAAAAGACATCACTGACCTCAGGAAATTGAGTCTCTCTTGTACTTCCTGTACGTGGCTGTAGCGGCTGCCCACTCGGACCGTCTGAGGATCGAACTCTGGATGCTCTGGGAGACAGAGTTACAGTCAGATTCCGCCAACACTTGAACCGGAAGTAAAAACGTCGGACGGGCGGTTGGACGACACACGCACCTTTCGAGAACTGTCTCATGTTCTCCATGTACGCAGAAAGGTTCTCGGCCACCAGCGTGACGAGCGCGTGATTGTGCTGAAGCTGGTTGATCAGATCGTGACGGTAGAAGACGTGTGGACTCCTCTGCGTCTGACTGCACGGGAAACAAACGTCAATCACGCACCGCCGACAGACAGGACGCTGTCGTGAAGACGCCTGCTCAGCGACTCACCTGAGGTTCTGAGGAGCTTCTCCAAACAAGCTGCAGATCTCCCTGATCTGCTTCAGAGCTGGAATCACCCACTTGTCGTTCGTCCGAAGCTCCTCGATGAAACGGTCGATCCACTGCATCTTCTGCGTGTCGCGGTCCTGCGAGACAGCGAAAAGAAACCCAACGGTGAGTGACGGCACACGGGCGCACGACGGGAGGAGATGCGCTCGGACTCGAGGTCAGACCTGCGAGCAGCTGTAGTCCAGGATCTTGATGTGGGCGCTCAAAGCCTGGTCCATGATGTCGACGGGGACGTCGTCGCTGTGAGCCAAGTTCCACAGCAGGTTGAGCACTTTGTGAGCCATCACTCCGTCCTTATCGTCCTCCGCCAGCCTGCGGATCAACTCCAGAAGCTTCTCGCGCTGCTTTTTTCCGGCGTTCGTCCAACTGGCCTGCAACACACAGACGAGAATCAGACCTGTTATCGCGGCATCCTCTCTCAGCGACAAAAGCGCCCCGTATTACTCGGCGGCGGCCGCTCACCTTGAAGCAGTCAAACAGGTGATCGAGCTGCTCCGGGGAAAAATCCCACGCCAGCTTGGCCAACAGATCGTGGACGTTCTTGACGATCGCCTCATGTTTACCGGCCTGAGAAAACATGACAGCGTCAATAATTTACCTGAACTTATCTTCAACAGATTTCACACTGAAAGCGAACAAAAGTAAATCCAAACTAAAGTGTTACACATATGCTCCTTTCTGGTGCTGGAGCCCATTCCTGAACCACAGAAAAACTGGTTTTCTGAAAGCATTCTGGTCTGGAACAAGGAAACTATTCTGTCAGGGTACAGGACGGAAAAACGTTTTGCCACCAGGGAAAGTTTTCCCAGCGGTAACGCCAGTTTAGCAAGCTAACAACTGCATTAACACCTGTGGGAAGGAGTAGTTATTTACTGTACAACACTAAAAAATGTCAGAAAACAGACGCCATCTGCGGAGGAGACACGAGCTCGATATGTTCTATGAAGATCACCGAGATATTAGCAAAGCGAAATAGAAGAAACGTAGAGAAACGCTACGCTGTCGGCCTCATTCAGAGCAGCGTCGGTGTGATCGTGGGCCGTTCGTGACCACGCTGAACTGTCACACTACTGGTAAATATAGTTAGGCTAGTCGTGTCATTACTGTGATGTGGTGATGTACCTGAGCCGCCCAGATGTTGTCCAGGTCCTGCAGGGTCAGAGCTTTCTCCTTAATGACAAAGCGCAGGATCTTCTCCAGCTTCTCCACGTACTGCGGCTGGTGCAGACTGTCTCTCAGCACGATGGACAGAATGTTGTTCTGCTGAATCCATTCCTGACGGACAAACAACATCATGAGCATCTCCTGTAGTAGTGCACGACTGAGTACAGGAAGCATCTCTCTCACACACACACACACACACACACACACACTACTACTGGTACGCAGGACACAGCTGAGCTGCGTTTGTTTTTCTCTTTGGGCTGTAGATCAGAAAGTTCATGGTGCATTTCCATGTCGTATTTAATGTGACGGCGATTGATTGATGGCTCGATCGTGTATTGATTGTGCTCTTACGGCCATACGCTCCGCCGTCAGCCACTCCTCTTCCTCCGGGTTCCCGTGCCGGTGGGTGTAATACGACACGCTTGAGATCACCTTGTTCACTTCATTCAGTGCATTCATTTTTCCATTAAAAGAGGAAATCTGCAACAACCTGTAAAGCAGACGTGAGCGGATTAGACTAGTCACACGTTCAAATAAACGTAACTAGTAATTCATCAAGCTTCTAAACCGGGGAGCACGAGGACACAGCTTACCTAAGGATCATTTTTAACCTGAAGATTTCCAAGTTCTTGACGGTTTCTTCTTGACCCGGAACTCTAGACGCCAGGTTCTTCAAGGACTTTATGATCATGGACAGAGCGTCGTTCTTGGCCTCGTTCTTGGCCTCTTTCTTGAGCTCCTCGTCTGTGAGGTTCTCCAGGAACTGTGGAACCATCTCGATTACGGGTAAGAAAAACTTCTTCACCGTGTGCAAAGTCAAGAACTCGTAGCACTGGCCGAAAGGTCTGGAAAACAACCACAAAAAAACGATGAGACTCAGCAGAACAGCAGCTCGAATGCAGAAACGAACGAGATGTTTACGAAACCGACGTGGACGGCGGGTGACATGAATGCAGAGGAACGTACTTGATGAGAGCTGCGATGATCTGCACGTTGAGAGCCTGGCCGCTCATGAAGCGATCGTGCAGAACCTGGAACCCGTTCAACGTCCCAAACTTATTGACGAGATCCACCAGCCAACCCTGAACCAGAAACACGGACGAAGACCAAACCACCGTGTAAATATTATTGTGCCTTTTTTAAACTCTCTTTAACGAGACGCCGTCATATGCAATTACACCAGTAGCTACTTTCTTAAGAAGAGGTTAATTTGTGTTTCACAGTTTGTTTTTAATCAAATACACCACTTCAGTGCAAATGAACTACTGTTTCTCAGCTGACATCATCCTGTCTGAGCAGGACCGCTTGCGTTTGTCAAATATTCCTTTTTTTTTAACTCGTGACTGACTGGTAAGAGAGAGAGAGCTTCATAACCGCTCTGCGTTTGACGACCGCACCCAAAAGCGTCGCTACATCACGCTCGGTGGCGACTGGGAGATCCGAAGCGCAGCGGCGTACCTTGGGAGAGCGCGGGTCGGGCGGCCGGGCGAACAGCTCATCGTCGGCGAGCTGCGCTCCCGCAGGGACGCTCTCAGACGGACGCGTGCCGTTGTAAATGTGGAACTTGCAGTGCGGGTTCGTCGCCATGGCCAGCAGCTCAAGCAGAGGAAACCAATCCTGAGCCAGTTTGACCACGCAGAGCTCGATCAGACGGTGGGTGTTATTGATGATGCACCTCTGGAACGAGACGACAACAACAGATCAACATCAGGAAGGTCAGGAGAGCTGTCCAATCACAGACAAAAAGAAAAACTCACGTGGATCTCAAACTTCCAGCCGCTCACGGCCTCGTCCGTCAGGATTTTGGTGAACGAGATCGTCAGACCGTCGCGGAAAAACCTCTGACACGCCTCGCACCTCACGTCAAGCCCTGAACATCGCAACAAACCGCAAAACACCCAATGACTCCACCTGAACATGACATCCCACCCACATTTGATTGGCGTTCATCACTCGTGACGGCTGACCTTTTTTACTGAGATCTATAGCAGCTTCGAGCAGAACCTCCAGCTCTCCTTTAGGCAGGACCGGAACCACCCAGCGCGGCCTGAACCACAGAAAACCACATGAACACGCATTAAACCCACGCAGAGACAAAACCAACACAATGCGAGAGAGACGCCGCTGCTCACCGGTTGATCATGTCGTCCAGCTTGGCCAGGTCTGTGTGGGGGAAGGCAGGCTCCTCCTCTTCCTGTGTGGGCGGGGCCTCCGCCTGCCCCTGTTCCTCTGGCGGACTGATGGGCGACGCCTCATTGGAGGAGTTCGGCGAGGGCGTCTAAACGCACAACAGCAACAGGAAGTTGATATTCATATGGTTTATCGATGCCTTCAGCTAATATGGTAAACTGATCAGCGAGTTTAATAAGTCACAAATGATGAGAATCGGTTGGGTGCTTGACTAACTGTTCAGCAGCGGCTAGCTGGTTAGTGGGTAGGATGACTTACGTATGAATTGCTTTAAGAGCCTAACAAAAACATTCTAGTGTGTTGTCCTGTAATGCAGTTGAACATTGAACCGATCTGAATCACACCTGGTTCTGGGGCAGCAGGGTTTGGTTCTGGCCGTCCGGCGCTTGGCTCTGGCTCTCGTTGCCCCCCACGGGCGAGCCGCGGGTGGTGGCCGTCATGCTCGACGTGGGGCAGATCTTTGCAATCTTGTCCGTTTATGTGGCGGGAGCCGGGCGAGAATCTACTGCCCGGACGGCAGCGGGGCGTTTCCGGCGGCTGAGGGAGCGAGATCGAAGCACCTGGAGCTCAGGCCGAGCCGCAGAGAACATCGCATTACCTGCAAAACACACAGAAACACAGGTTCAGGTTCGAGTTTAACCGGCTGCGCTGCGACCGTGCGGATCAGATGCCGCTGCTAACTTTAACCGGTGAACAGCAGCTGCTGTCGTCCGTCCAAACAGACGTGAGCCGTCAAGACGAGACTCGCACGTATAAAAACACACCGGATGCGTTTGTTCTGTGATCATCATCGGACGCGGGTTCGCCGTGCGTCTGTCCTGTCGCTCAGATCTATTTAAGGACTATTAAGGTTTGGTTTATATATCCTGGTGGGGACTTGAACCTGAATTCACACAGTCTCACGGGGACTCGTGTCACGGCGGGGACCTACATTGAGGTCCCCATGGTTACAAAAGCTTATAAATCATACAGAATGAGTTTTTCTGAGAAAGTAAAAATGCAAAAAGTTTCCTGTGACGGGCAGGGTTGGTGTGGGACGACAGAAAATATGGTTTGTACAGAATAAAACCATTACCCCTATGGAGAGTCCCTACAAGGATAGCTGACCAGATGTGTGTGTGTGTGTGTTGCTGCACTTTAAAGAATCAAATGTTCTCACTAATATGGAGATTCATTAAAAAAGCACGTTTGAGGCTCACAGACGCTCCAGATGATGTCTGAGTCTAGTGACGGTTCAGAGGCGGAACATCAGGAGTCTCATGAATGCAGACCTAAACCGGTATCACACAGTTAAGCCGGAGAAAGTGACATGGTAACATGCAGTTCTCCGTGCACACTGGGAGTCCTGAGGCACATCTGCAGGCGTGTTCGGGGTCCTGCACACGTCACACGCTTCAGCGCATTCAGGAAGTGAAAGGAACACAACATCCTGTCACACAGGTGTCCTCTGCTCTCTTTTGGCTTCAAATGAGAAACACAAGAGCAACAGTCACAGCAAATAAACGACCGAGTCCTAATCAAACAGTAAATAAAGCTGCCGGTATCAGACATGATGTTATAAACACGTCTGGTTTCACCTGACAGATTCTCACGATCCTGAAAACAGGTTCTGGAGTTCAGCGCAGTCATTCAGAGACTCAAACACACCATCAGCTGTCAGAAAACAACATCCAAATCTGCTCATATCTGATCTAAGCATTTGATGCAAGGCTTTACATTATGTAACACGTCTCACATCTCAGACACTGAAGACTCTCAGTCAATTTACCATCAGACACTGGTGCACGATCACAACACACACATGCAGCAGGTAAATCTGCACTCAGTATTGACACGACGAGCTGTCAACTGATCCAAACAGCTTCACGAACACACATGCTGTCAACAGCGCTTTACACTAAATATAGTCTGATGACATTCAGCTTATTTCATAAACATCAGCTGTTTCCTCGCATTCCTGTCAGCCGCGCACACACACACACACACACACACCTGTTTACAGACATGGTATTCCTTCATGTTCTCATTTCGCTGACAGTCGCAGCAAAACGACCTGTTCTATTAACAGTTTAACGTCAAGAATCACTTTTATGGCCCAGAGGCCGGTTTCTGACACTAGCATTAGCATTGCGCTCCGCTCGCGTTCTTCACGTTTGTTTTCCCGCACAGAAACCGAACAAACAACGGACACACTCAAACACCCGCACTGAAGAGTGTTTCACGCTGATTAGAGTTTGAGTCCGTCACTGTGTTCTTGTGTGTGTGTTATTGAGGCCTGTTAGCCTCCGTGCTAATGTGCTAAGCGCTGCTCCACCTCATTAATGGCGCGCCGCTCGCTCGCTCGCCTGCTAAACGCCCTGACGCGCCCGTGAATCATGTCACAGCCGTCAAACCCGCTCCCGAACACCCTCTGTCAGCCTTACCGCGAACAGGAGCTCAGGGCAGGCCGTGTTTGAGCGGGTGTCTGTGGAGCTGCTCCTCTGAGTGAGTGAGTGTCAGCAGCCATTTTGCTCCGCAGACACACACAAACCGGCTTCGTACGAGCGCATAACCGTGTCAGACGCGCATCTACGGGTGTCTCGCGAACATTCGCGCGGATTTCTCAGTCCGTCTCACGCGCGAGCTCGCGTTTTTGGTGTAGGTCAGGCGCTCGGGTCACTTAACAAAGAGAAACGCGCACCGAGCGCGGCTCCACAAACATCACTCACCGACAACCGGGCGCGACTGTCCGCTGCTCTTGCGCTCATCCGCCGCGACTCTCTGCAGTCCGCGGCTCGAACGTCTGTGTTTCGCGGGAGTTCTCGCGCATTCGCGGCTCCGCGCGCTGCCTTCACTGTCTCGTCTGCTCGTTTCGGGTGTTTTTCCTGCGTCACCAGCCGCCCCCCCTACGACACCCGTCCAGCCTCAGTCCATCACACTACTAACTACACCAGCACCGACTAACCCGGTTAACGGGCAGCATGGGGACAATTTTAATGCTCAGTGGATATTTAGTTTTTTGTTGTTGTTTTTTTTGTTCTATAAGTGCACCGGACCGGCCTGTTCGACGTTTAAATGTCTGCGGCTGCGTCTCCAAACTTAGTGTGCTGCCTACTTAGACAGCACTACTGAGACAGCAAAGACGCGCCGCCACACACACACACACACACATCGCACTCACTGTGAACACTGGATTTCTGTGTGAATATTTATCAGAGGTTTGATCAGACAGTAAATGTGTCTAAAAGTCTCAGATACCAGAGTGTGTGTGTGTGTTGTTTTTGTTGTTGTTCCAGCAGGAGGCGTCAGTGAGCGACAGCGAATACCCGGAAGACAATGACGTCACCACCAATATATCGATCTTGTCCGATCACGTGTTTAAATGTGAGCTTCACCTTTTAATGATTTTTTTTTTTTTTTGAAAGAGAATCAAATTTAGTTGCTTTATATTTCCTTAACAAAACCAGCCGAACTCTGTTGCTGTTGATAAACTCTCAGAAGAAATTATTCAGACTTTGCATTTAATAGAAATGCTATAAAGCATTTGCCAGATCACTGCCTTTATTAGGAGTTAGCGATGTATGTGACTAAATTTAGAAGTGTTCGCTCCTGAATATTGCTGTGAGACACCACATGATGTGCGTGAGAGTGAAACAGCGCCATCTGCTGGAGGAACACGAGCAATTTTCAAACCATCATCATCATCATCACTGCCATAAAAACAACATGCATGACCTGATTTCAAAAGCAATTTACTTTTTCAACACGTGAAAGGAAATAGATTAAAAAAAAACAAACAAACAAACAAACATACTGAAAAGCAGTTTTGTCATTTGCAGAGGAATTTACACAGGGCAATATGAAATGAAGAGTTCACACAGTCTGTTCAGTTGTTTATGCACACACTACTTCATTTCAACCGCAAATGTACGCACCATTGAAACATTTACACACAATAAAATCCTCTCGGTTTTCTCGGAGTAAAACGATAATACTCTTAAGACAGCACATTTTCTGAAATGGTCGATCTAGGAATGGATATTTTCCTCCTCGTTCCGCACAAGAAATCAAATCCAGGACAATTTACAAACACGTCACTACACAGGGCATGAGGGAAGCCGTCCGTTCAGAGTCGAGTGTGTCCGGCGCGACGATCTCCTCCCGACGGAGGGTTCAGTGGGAGAGACAGACACGTCAAGAGGAAGAGGAACAGCCGGAGGAAGAGCGCCGAGCTCTGCTGCCCCTTTGTGCAAACCTACATCTGTAAACAGAGGGGTGGATGAAACGGGCGTCGGGAGGGCAGTTCAGTTCCGTCCGTGCAAACGGTGCTCACGTGTGTGTGTGTGTGTGTGTGTGTGTGTGTGTGTGTGTGTGTGTGTGTTTGGGAGGGGGGGGGGTCGGCTGTGCTTATATACTGCCGGTGGGCGGAGTCACGTAGCCACGCCCACGAGGTGGGGCTGGTGGGAGTGTTGGCTCCTCCCCCACCGCTGACTGTGCTCATCATTGCTCTGAGACGCCGTCTCGTACATTTAAAAAGAAAACCGTATAAAATGTCATCAACCCCCTCGTTATTAGTACAGGACCATATCTATGACTTATATATTCATATTTATAGATATTTATATATGTATAGATATATACAACGCTACCTACGCACTGGAGGTTGCCGGGATGTAAAGTCCGTCAGAGACGTGCGTGTGTGTTCGCGTGTGTGTGTGCGCGTGTGCGATGGTTAGTACACCCAGGACACGGGCACCCACTGCGCGGTGCTGGACACCAGATCGATGGCCTCCTCCAGCAGCCGGATGGTGTCGTCGATCTCGTTATTGATGATGGTCTGATCGAAGTAATGCGCGTACGAGCGCTGCAGCGCCTCCGACTCCTTCTGCAGCCGCTGGAGAGACTCGTCCTGATCGGAACAGACACACAACATCAGAGAGACGCAGCGACGACATCACGCGACTAACAACAAAACACGTGATCTACGACTAACACGCTACCGATTGCGAGCGAGTCGTCACACGACAGCAGCTCCGTATGTGTTCGGTCCACACTCATTACAAACCAGTTTCTGCCTTTCTGTTACTGTAGAGACGCTATTATAATTTTTACAGAAGGACTAGTTGACTTCCAGAACAAAAATTGACAGATAACATACTCACCCCCTTGTCATCCAAGATGTTCATGTCTTTCTTTCTTCAGTCATAAAGAAATGATGTTTTTTGAGAAAAACATTTGTTCTCCATATAGTGCACTTCTATGGTGCCCGCGAGTTTGAACTTCCAAAATGCAGTTTAAATGCAGCTTCAAAATCGTCCTACATTGCTGTTTTACCTTGTTTTGTAAAAGGAGTTTGATCTTCTCTGCATGTTCACTTTTTAACCACTGGGTAGGACGATTTTGAAGTTGAGGGAGAAAATGAGATGGGAGTTTTCGACATACCCTAACTGTACTGAACCAGAATTTTTTTTTTAATTTCGCTAGGTAAGACCCTTTGTCCTCAGCTGGGATCGTTTAGAGCCCTTTGAAGCTGCATTTTGGAGTTCAAACTCACGAGCACCACAGACGTCCATTATATGGAGAACATTCCTGAAATGTTTTCCTCAAAAAACTTTATTTCTTTACGACTGAATTAAGAAAGACATTAACATCATGGATGACAAGGGGGTGAGTACATTATCTGTAAATTGTTGTTCTGGAGGTGGACTTCTCCTTTAATATTTTGAATCAGATTTTATTTTTATTTCATTTATCTTGTTTTTATTTTAATTTCAGTAATTTTGTTGTTGTTCTTGTCATTTGTGGTAGTTTTTCTTAAATATATAGTCATCTATATAGTTACTAATTTTATTTCACTTTTAGTTATTGTTTTACATCCAGTTCAACTAAATTAAAATGAACAATGTTGCCTTCACAGCTGGCTTTTATACTTAATTTCACTTCAGGTAACATTTATTTTATTAAGTTTATGCTTATATTTACTTATTAGTACTAATTAGTACATTTTGGTTTTTATTTAGTTTGAGTTTTAACCCTGATTTGTATAGACTGGGTGCCCAAACTTGCTCCTGGAGGGCCGGCGTCCTGCAGAGTTTAGCTCCAACCTCCAACGAGCTAATCAAGCTATTGCTAGGCATACTAGAAACTTCCTGGCAGGTGTGTCGAGGCAAGTTGGAGCTAAACTCTGCAGGACAGGCAGGCCCTCCAGGACCCAGTTTGGGAACCCCTGGTATAGACATAAATGACATTTCCAGTATGACTAAAAACGATTTGGATGCGGAATTTTATCCAGACACGAAACTCTGATCCGTGCGCACGCACGCATTCTGATGCGCCAGTCACGCACTGAAATATACACGGGTTCAGACGGAGGAGACTGATATTCGTGTGACCGATGGCGGAGCGGCCGTCACGAGCGACAGCGCTGGCTCGCGTCTTTACTCACAGGCAGTTTTCTGCACCATCTAGGGAGCTGCGAGCAGCGCAAGAAGAAAAAAAAAAAATGAACACACAGAAACACGCATGCAGCATGCAAATGGAACGTGACGGCCGGGACGTCCTGCGAGTTGACGTCCAGCGCTCACCTCGTTCATCGCGGGAGTGATAGTCGGCGCTGCGATGAAGATGACGTATGGCGCAAACTCTGCCGTCCGCAAAACCTTCAGCGCCTGCAAAAACACAACAGGAGCACGTCAGAGAGACGGAGACAGCAGGAGAGCGTGCGAGCGAGAGGATGCGGCCGTACCTGCGGCTCCACGTCCAGGATGGCCACCATGCCCTGCTCGTGGATCTTGCGGATGGTCTCGAGGCGCGTGCCGTACATGGCGTCCTCGTGGCTGCCGTACTCCAGGTAATCGTTGTTGGAGATGTCCTGCATCATCTGGTCATGTGACACGAAGTAGTAGTTCTTCCCGTTCTCCTCGTCCTTCTTCGGAGGTCTGGTCGTGTCTGTCGGGAGAGAGCGAGCGGTCAATGCACAGGCGGTTCGCGGCGAGCCGCGTCACGCGCTGGACGGCGCGTCTCTTACGTGGAATGGGGTAGGCGAATCTGTCGGGATGTTTTGCGATGAGCGTGTTCTTGATGTGCCTCCGGCCGACGCCATGAGCTCCTGCGGACACACGGATCAGCGGCGCCGTTAATCAACTGAGCTGAACAACAACGGCTCTACTGTAGAGCTGAAACAGACTGGAGCGCGTCAGAGCTCTTACCCAGCAGCACCAGCGTTTTCCTCTTGAACGCCGGCAGCTTCACCACCTCTTCGTACGTCACGAGATCTAGTTGGTCAAAGACTGAAAGAACGAGAGACTCGGATCAGCGAGGACCGCGTGACGCCTGACGGCCGTTCGTGTCGGTCGGCAGGACACGTTCAGATGCGATGAGAGCAGGTGACACGAGCTCTGGGTTTGCTTTAAGATGACTTCTGCTTAGAGAAATGAGGCGTGACAGATTGACGCTTCGACTAAAGGAGATTCTGCCCTCACCGACTCGACCTCACAGAACATGAAATGCGACGTTTAGCGGAATGTTCACGCTGCTCTTTCACAGCACTTTCATTGTAAATCTGTACATTTCCCTGTTTCTCACCAAAGATGAGCAGGAATATTCTGCTGAACATCCCGTCGGTGTTCCTGAGCTCAAACGGGTTCAGAGAGACACGAGTGCGAGTAAATGACGACAGAATGTTCACTAGTGAGGGTGAATTGCTCCTGTAAAGCTGGAATACACTACAGCACATCTGCTCTGATTTTTGCCCAGATTCACAGTCATCCGATGAAAATCAGACTGGTTTTCAGATTTTAGTTGACTGATTTCACAGAAAATCATGTAGAGTGTGACGGACACAGACTGTGATTCCATCCAGTCAGATTATATTAAAATTCTTCAATGCTGAGCTGATTTTAGAACACATTATTTGATTTCAGTGTGAAAGCATTACTTTAATGATGAGGCAAAGAATGTACAGTAATAACCAGATGAAATCATACGACTTGTAGTTGTGGTTAGTTCTTGTTTAGTACATGCCTTAAAGGAGTCCACTTCCAGAACAAAGATTCACAGATAATGTACTCACCCCTTGTCATCCAAGATGTTCATGTCTTTCTTTCTTCAGTCGTAAAGAAATTATATTTTTTGAGGAAAACATTTTAGCATTTTTCTCCATATAATGGACTGATATGGTTTAAATGCGGCTTCAAATGATCCCAAATGCGGTTGTAAACGATCCCAGCCGAGGAAGAAGGGTCTTATCTAGCGAAACGATCAGTTATTTTCATAAAAATAAGACAATTTAAATACTTTTTAATGTAAAACGCTCGTCTTGTCTTTCTCTCCCTGAACTCTGTGTATTCTGGCTCAAGACAGTTAGGGTATGTCAACAAACTCCAATCGTATTTTCTCCCTCAACTTCAAAAATCGTTTCAAAATCATCCTACATCACTGCAGAAGAACCGACCCAGTGTTTGCAAAGTGAACATGCAAGGAAGCTCAAACACTAGGGATGTCACAATACTCAATATAATGTCGAACCGTTCGGTACGACATCCACGGTTCAATACGCGCTTGTGAATTGCGGTTTTTCGGTTTTGCTTTTAAATAACTTCCTTGTTTTATTTCTCTCGGAATTTGCTGTATGTTTGCCCGCGATTTCACGTGCTGAAATGAGGAAACGCTTCCTGCTTATATTTGAAAAAGCAACACACGCAGAGCATCTTCCATTATAATGACCTGCAATGATAAGCCTTTCTAAACCTGCTGTCCAACAAAAGAGTTGTAAAAACCAAAGTTATAAAAAACATAACTTGTTTTTAATTCACAACATCAGTCGAGTGTTTGAAATAACGTCCTTATGTGATCCGATGTGGATTCTTTTCATAGAATGAGGCAGACAATAAATTCTATACTCATATTCTATGTAACCGTTAAATCGATTAGCATTGGCTTATGAAAATACACGACGGCTTGAAGAACACAGATAAACCATATGTTACTGCAGACGAGTGTTTATTGTCCTTACATTTCGTTATTCAAAACATTTAATGTTATATCTTGTTTTTATTCAGTTACAGCAACAGCGATGCTTTTATCCATATTAGAGAAGCTGGAACGGAACGTTATTAGTGCTACTTCTTAGACGCATTTGTGGGTTTTTTGCGCCCTCTGGCGTCCAGTATGAATGGCGTCCATTCCATTTTGCGAAACAATAATACCTCTCTCAAATGAAATATTAAGCAGACATATACTAAACCACGCTTTTTCCAGTGTACAGAGGTTTACGGGAGTATTTTGTTAATTTGTGGCAAAAAAAAAAACAAAAAAAAAAACACATTGAAGTGGCAAGCTATCAGAACCGAACCGAAAACCGTGGTTAAAAACCGAGGTATGTATTGAACCGTGGACTAACTGTATTGTTGCATCCCTATCAAACACCCTTAACAAAAAAGGTAAAACGGTGATATAGGATGATTTTGAAGTTGAGGGAGAACATGAGATGGGAGTTTTTCGACATACACTAACTGACATGAACCAGAACAAAAACAGTCCAGGCAGAGTAAGACGAGACGAGCGTTTGACATTAAAAAGTATATAAATTGTGTTATTTTTATGAAAACAACCGATCGTTTCGCTAGATAAGACCCTTCTTTCTCGGCTGGGATCGTTTACAACCACATTTGGGATCGTTTGAAGCCGCATTTAAACTTGGGGCACCATATCAGTCCATTATATGGAGAAAAATGCTGAAATATTTTCCTCAAAAAATATAATTTCTTTACGACTGAAGAAAGAAAGACATGAACATCTTGGATGACAAGGGGGTGAGTAAATTATTTGAAAATTGTTGTTCTGGAAGTGGACTTCTCGTTTAACTCATCATTACTTCAGATTAAAGTAATATTAAATCTATGTGTTAGTGCGTGGTTATTCGTGTGTTCAGATGTGACAGTGCTGTAGTGTGTTCCAGCAGTGAAAGTCATCAGTGCTGTTCGAAATGACGTGACATGAAGTGACTGAAGCTTCAAGGCAACACAAGATTGTCACAATCGAATAATTGCAAAATCTCACAAAAACACTAAACTCATTACAGTACTAGCTGACATGGGTAACAAATAACAAGTCAAAACACAACAACTGTTTGTTACTTAAGCAAAAGGAGATCGACATCATTAGTTACTTACATGCGGGAGGCCATTAAAGGGAGACAGCGTGTAAAATGGACAGGGGTCAGTTAAACACACATTACAGACACACACACACACACAGCACACACACACGAGCAGCGCTGGAGACAACGACGACACACATGCTGCTGAACACACACGAGACATGCGCTCACAAACAAACACACTCATCCAGCACACACACACACACCATCACAACAAGAGAAACAACATCACAATCATCAAAACAACTGGAGACAAAAGAGACGCTGCGCAGGAAGAGACGCTTCACTCCAGTTTTGTTTCGGTCACTACACATGGAGTCGTGGATTACATAATCACTACGAGACATTATTCCATGAGGTCATTGTGTTGAGGCGATTGTGTGATGTCGTGGCCTTGAGATCCTGATGCAAGAACGACACCCTCATCGACACAATTTTAATGAGCAAACAAACCTGTGATACCATAGAAACCTGGGATGATCAAAAAAAATAAGATAATTAACAAAATAACATTTTATTTGAATGTCAATAACAGCATTCAAATTATTAATGATTATATTAAATTAATATATTAAATTATTTTATATATATATATATAAAATATATATATAATTTTATTTTATATTTGGGGCACGATACTTCTTCACACAGCCATGAGTTTAGAATGTAAGTAAACCCGCATTATCACAAAAACAAAGATGATTAATAAAATAACATTTTTAATCAGATTAATTAGGAATACCATAAAGCAGCATTTAGGCACATTATTATATCTTATTATATTACACCTCAATCCTGTGACATCTTTCAAAAAAGTTTGAATAATCTGTTATTAGTGATATATAATATTAATATTTTAAATTTCACAAAAATATATCATCTTGTAGACAGAAGTTTTCCTCTTTAAAGGTATTGACTTTTTTTTATGGGATTTTAAATGTATATGTAGAGTAGTCATTAATATGTCAGTATGGACAATTATAAAGATATCATTAGTGTTTTGCTTTGCAAATAAATAAGTGTTTTTCAATTAATCATTTAACTGAAAGAATCACAACACCACGACTTCACATCGCAACTCCACAATGAGTGTCGTAACTGTGACAAAATGATCACGTGAGCTCTAAATAATATCTTGTGGCCATGACATATTAATATGATCACATTTCCATGAGTTCATGCCGTGGCCTCAACAAAACTGAGGTGAAACGAGTCCTGATCAGCAGCGAATCAGACGCAGTGATTCTGTCAGTGATGTTCAGTGTGTGTCAGTAGGTGGCAGCGTCTCTCTGATCTGATCTTGTGTCAGTAGTTCATAGAGAGGTCAGTAAATTCACTCACACACACACACACACACACACACACTCTTCAGCAGCTACAGACATCCAGTCTCAAGAGGTTTACAGTCAATATTCATGAAAATATTCTTTAAAATAAATCATCTACTGTTATTTACTTACCCATTTCAGATGATTACACAGCTCTATTTAAAACAGTCTGTGTGTGTGTGTGTGTGTTTATTCTGCTGATGTCATGATGATGATCTGTCCGCTGCTCATTACCTGCGTTGTGTTTGGCTAAGTATTTGTCTTTGTACTGTTTCTTCTTCTTGCCGAACCACGTGCAGCTGGCCTGCTGCTC
The DNA here is from genome assembly GCA_036247105.1 of Cirrhinus mrigala. NCBI lineage: Eukaryota > Metazoa > Chordata > Actinopteri > Cypriniformes > Cyprinidae > Cirrhinus > Cirrhinus mrigala. Next base: position 36,056,165 of record CM070012.1, on the reverse strand, counting down.
CTGCTTGGTCTTCTCCATCGCTATACACGCCACACGCCTGAAGACAAACACACACACACACACACACACACACACACACACACACACAAGCGTGAGACGACGGTGGCGGAATTGCAGTCGCACGCGTCCAGCTGTGATCTGTTTCTCACCACTCCTGCAGCTCCGGCGAGGGAATGAGGCCCGCCGTGCCGTTCTTGGTGTTCTCCAGTTTGCCCTGCCACCAGTTATGATCGTCCTTACTGATGATCTGAATGATGTCGCCCACCCGGAAACGGATGCCGGCCTCTTTACAGGGAATCAGGTCGTCTTTAGCGGGATCGTACTCGAACTGCGCTCGAACGTAAATCTGCAGAAACACACGGGTGAGCGTTAGAAAAAGAACGACGTGACAACTGTCCATTCATCACTTAAACTAGTAAAGCTTATAATTAGGGCCGTCCATCGACTGCAAATTTGATTGGAATAAATTACATCAATTACTTGCATAATCATTACTCTTATGATTATTCTCATCATGAAGACAGCACATGCAGTTAAAACTGTTCAATTCAGATCTGCATTGTTTAACATTTTGTCATTTTATGTAATTGAATTAAATTCACAGATTGAACCGACAGCCCTAGTTATAATGTAACTGCGTATAACTGCACGCACACACACACACACACACACACACACAGCCAACCAATCAGATGCGAGCAAACCCCACTGACGGACGGCATGGGCGTGTCTAAGAGGCCAATCGACTGTGGGGGGGGCAGGACCAATCACACTACTAGTACAGACACAGATGTGATTGGCAGGTGGGTTAGTGTCATGTACCACCACTATGGGATGCTGGGAGTCTATAAGCACCAACAAGAGAAGCGAAGCCTGATGGGAAATGAACCCGGCTCAACGGCTCTGCTGGATCCGAGAAACTCACCTTCCGAGACATTTTATCCTTGACTGCAGGTCTGGAGATCTAAGGGTTTGAAAGCATCACACACACACACACACACACACACACACACACATCATGCAGTAGAACAGACTAACGTGGACAGGAAATGGCAGGACGGTGCAGGAATCGCATTGTAAAGCAGTAGGGTGACGGGACGGGCTTTAAAGGCCTATTCACACCCGACACAGACTTCTCTTTCAAACATAAATATGCATTCAAAAATTCACACGTTGATGGTTTCATCCATCATCAGCTACAAAGAAAAAAATCTCCCGAGCAAAATCTCTAGCCTGGTTTTTAGATTTAAGGAAGCGAGAGACCGATCGCTTTCGTTCAGGTACGTGAACTTTTCTCGGAATGAAAAGCAACACGGTGTCACGCGTGGTTCTCAGTGTGAAGAGATCTTCAGGTGGACACACAGACAGACACACACGTGTGACGGCAGCACGGACTCTCACCTGTCTCCCTTTGGGCTGGATAGTGGACGGCAGATCCTGCACAGACAAGTCATTACCTTTATAAATCATTCCGTTACTAAAGTAGCTATTAGTTTCAGACATAAATGTTCTGTTTTGAAAAAGCTGAAGGGCTCAAACTGTTAAAACACATCGGTGTCACAATATCACAGTGTTTACTGTACTGCAAGAAAAGGCCTAAATCTTCATCTGAACCCATAATGCATTGGTGAGCGTGTGCTGCGGTTCCTCCCGAGTCTTACTAAGATGGAGCTGGTGACGCTGGAGTGGCCGTTCGCAGGAGACTGTCTAGACAGATCGGGGGAATCTTTCTGAAACGGCAGAGTAAAACAGAGTCAGAGACGCTCGTGTGGCGTGACGTGTACTTGCAGTGTTGATATTCCACGAGTGACCAGCGTGTGGCGCTCTGACCGAATCACTCACATCACAGGACAGAGACTGACTGCGGTAACTGGGCACGATTTTGAAGGTGATGCTGCCTCGCATCTCCCGCTGTTAGAAAACAAAACACAAACACGTGACTAAAATGCAGACTGATGCAAACACATTAACCAAAGAGTGCAGAATCAGAGCTGTGTGTGTGTGTTTGAGCCTACCTAAATGTATTTTGGGGGCAAATTTGTGCCTAGAAGTGAGTTAAACCTGACAAAACCTCATACTGGGGACGTGCTTGTTTGTAAAACAGTTTAAAAATACAGTAAATCAAGTTCTTTTTTTTTACTGCAATAATGCAACCGATATCTTTCATTGTTCATTTGTGATTAAAGTATTTATAACTAGCTATATATAAAAAGGAAGTCCATGTAATGTCCTCATTTGGAAAGTGAAGCAAATGTGCGTGTGTGTCACCTGTGCTTTCAACATTAAATCAACATATTGAATGTTGCAGGCCTGGTTTCACAGACAGGATTGGGCTGTCAGTTTGGACATTTAAATAGTTTTTACAAATGTTCTTTAGAAAAAAAAACAAAAAAAAACATTACTGGCGTGCATCTTGAGACAAAACTATGGCACTGACATATTTTAAGAAATGCCAGTTCAAGATCCTGTCAGTTAAAACGGCCCAGACGTGCATTTCGTTCTGGGACTAGACTTAAGCCTTGTCTGTGAAAACGGCAGATAAAGTCATACCGTACTTATTACGATGCCCGTTCTGTTGACATGTTGTCGTCTTTAGCCCCTTTCTTTACTGGTAATTACCGGTAAATTACTGTTAAGAGATCATGTGTGAATAGAAGCTAAGTAGTAACATTACCAGTAAATTGGCAGAATGATGCTGCGTGTGAACGTGGAATGAAGATTACCGGTATGAGCACGTAGAACGCAATGATGAATAAAGTCTGCTTCGGTCCAAATTGGCCAATCATAGCGTTCTTATAGAGATGACGTGTTTACTCTGAGCTGTTTACAAAGCTCCACTGCTTTTTTAAAATTTGTTTCTCTGTATAAATTACTGTTAAAAAGCCAGAGCGCCACTGCCTGTGTGAACAGCATGTTTCTGTATTTACCGGTGAAGTCATACTGATCATTTTTGTGTGAAAGGGGCTATTGATTAAGTACATTATGATGACTAGTTTTGTGTTTACTGGGTTTATAGTGGGGACAGGAGGACTAGAGGAAGTAAAGTCCTCTCTGAGAATTATTAGATGTGTCTGTTTGTTTAGCTCAGATAGTTACAACTGGTAACCACAGTGACTGTTTGCTTTACTAGTGTTGTTTTGTTCTGCTTTCACTCTCACACACACCAGCATCTTCTGCAGCTGCTCCACCGTCTGATTGGCAACACTGATGCCGTTGATTTCGCGAATCTCGTCTCCGACGTGCAGCGTCCCTGAGAAACAACAGCGTACGTGAGCGAGCACACACACACACACACACACACGTTTGTTTTTGTGAATTGTTGGGACTTTCCATAGACTTCTATAGTTTTTATACTAACCAAACAATATTGTCTATCCCCTCACCCAACCCTAACCCTAAACCTACCCCTTACAGAAAACATGTTTGCACTGTTACATTTTCAGATAAACATCATTTACTATTTTTAATATTTTTTTAACATTGTGGGGACCACAGGCCCCACATTTGGTCCCCACAATGTAGCAAAAACAAGTACACACACACACACACACACACACGTTGTGTTTCCATGTTTTATGTTGTACATACCATATTTTCTATCGCCCTTCACCTAAACCTAGCCCTCACAGAAGACTGTGAACACTTTTACTTTCTGAAAAAAACTCATTCTGCATGATTTATAAGCCTGTTACCTCATGGGGACCTCACAAATGTCCCCACAAGGTCAAAATTTATTTGGTACACACACACACACACACACTCAGGACAAACACGCCAGAGTTCACTTCGGTCACGCGAGCATCAGCCGTACCCTGTCTGTGGATCATCCCGCCGTGCATGATTCTGGCCACGATGCAGTGGTTCAGATCGTTCATCTTCAGAGTGATGCCCTGTCAACACACAATCACACCCGTTATGTGAGCACGCATCCATCACAGCGCTTCGTATCGCACGAGTATCACAAACAGTCAGATGTCTTGACTGAATAGAAGAGATAAAGTCACATAAAACTACTGTGCTTATCGCTGAATTTAACCTTCATAAATGACGAGCTTCACAGTTATTAAACTGAACTGATCTGATTCACTACGGTCCTACATCTGTACTGTATAAAGCCTTACAGAATCAAATGTGACTCAACTTAACAGTAATAGCTGTGTCAATCTGAACTGATATAATTGACTGTTTTATTGCACACTTTGCATGCAACACCATCAGCACACAATTTTCCACCCTATAAACAGTGGAAAATATAATCACACCGTGACACGCAGATGAGTTTATTGCTAGAAAGCAATCAATTCGGTTTTCACAATGTATGCATTTGCTTTTTGTGCGTCACAAGACCACTTGTTTTTTGTTTTTTTGTTTTGTTTTTAGAAAAAAAAAACAGGTTGCAATGCTCATAAAAACTCATTGTAAAATAAAGCAGCTCATAAAACATTTAGTTTGAGCTCCAGAGCAAACTGGCTTTTCGTTTTAAGGTCTATTTTGGGCCTGATCATGGAAAGTAATATAGCGTCTGTTATAAACAAGAGCTTATTTTGGAATATCTGACAGCGGTCGTTCATGAAACGGCAATCACACGAGCGCGTGCGATTCGGTACCATGGGCTCATCCGTGTTCTTCTGGAACTGCACCAGGCGCACGCGCGTCACGTTCTCCAGGTCCATGTCTCCGTTGACGCTCTCGGGCGAGTCTCCGTTTAGGTAGGGGGACGTGGGCGGAGGCGTCACTCGCAGGGCCTCGTCACTGTAAACCTCATGAGCCACAACATCGTGCGTCTGCAGCAGCGCCTGCGACAGGAACAGCACAGTCAGCATCTGCAGTGTCAAACGCTCATCTCTGAACTACAGCATCCATCAGCATCTGTGCGGATCACATCTCATCTGCGCCGGCGGCGTGAGCGCAAGTCATAATCAACAAAAAGTCTAATACAAATTCATCAACGGCCACGACTGCGACAGGAACACGACACAGAGTACATGCATCGTGTGCATAAAAATCCATTACACTCCCCACATCTGCGGTTTATCACAGTTTAGGGGTGTGTGTGTGTGTGTGTGTGTGTGTGTGTGAAGTGTGATAGTGTGACCATTTCTTTATTTGGTCACTATGGTAATAACTCAGGCAGGATCATCTCACATGCAAGCAATAAACAAAACCACGCGGCAGAGAAACACTTCTAACACTTCAGATTGACAAAAACCATTTGAAACTTCAATGCAAAAATGAAAACAACTTAAAAACAACCTAAATTACTTTCTAATTGTTGAAGTTTTACTTAGTTTATTTGGTGTAGGTAACACCTACAGGTACCATTTTAAGTTAAATTTGCAAAAGTTATTGCATCAAGAACAAACATGAATCAACAATCCTGTATTGATTAATTAACATTAATCTGCATTAGTGCATGCTGCAGAACTCACATTCATTATGAGCTCATGAAACCTCATGAATTAACTCATGCTAACAAACATTATTGTAATATCATGTATTATAAACACATTTTCCGGTCTGGACTACGATGGGAATCAGCAGCAAAAAGTAGAGATATATAATGATATACAAAAAAAAAAAAGTATTTATAAAGAATCATCCACAAAAACTGTAAAAGTGAACAATATATTCTGACCATTGCTATAGCTTAATTATTATGTTAATTTGTTATTAGTTTAAAGCAGGTAGTTGTCATTTTAAGCTGTGTATCAGACAGTCAGGAGGATCTGAACTCTCTGAACACACTTTACAGCAGGATCACACTCAAATCTCTTCAACATGAATCAAGTACGGCAGGAAGCCGCTGCTATCCCAGAATTCCTCACCCGTGTTTTCCAGAGCAGGTACTGTGTGTCCGCGTTCACAGCGTGTGTGTAGAACTCCATGAGCGGATCGGATGAGCCGCGGATCTTCCCTCTTTTAACACTTTCTCTGCTCACGTCTCTCTGCAGTGTTTTCCCTCAATCTGACGGCCGCTCTACAGAACGCCACCCTTCCCACACACACACGCACACACACACACACACACACACACACACACACACCTGCTGCCGCGGCTCATCCCATCTCCCTCAGTGACCTGTGTCTCCGTGGAAACGCCCTCATCCCGATCAGCCCGGCTGCAATAAAGCTCGGCCGGCTGTTGAAGCAGCTGCTCGTTTCATTTAGAGTTCAAGTGGCTTGACGTGAAAGGCCGACGTCAATATTTCACACCAAAATCAAAAGTGAGAGACACGAAATTATATTTAGCATAAAGAAACGGAGTCCCGATTTTTTTTTTTTTCTCTCAATGTGACATTATTTTCATGACAATTAATTTTAACCCAAACATTCTCATTACTGTAATGCAGTGGGGAAAAAAAAACAATCTATAGTTAATAATGGAATAAGAATATATCATGCTAGAATTTGTTGTTCTGATTTTAATTTATAGGGGTCTCTGTAGGTTTTATAAATGGAGCACAATGAATTGACACTTCAACATTTGAAATGACAACTTCTCAGTCAATAACTTTTTAATTTTATAAAATATTCAGCTTAATGCTTAAATAGCTCACAGATACATAAGAAAAATACATAAATATTGTTTTGTTTTGTTTTTTAATATCAAAATGGAGTTTATGAATAAAACACTAAATAAATATCTACCAAAGGGCTCATGGGATCATTGTTCTTGTTTTAAACATAAACTCACTTCATTTTGTCTCCGACAACAAGACTTCATCTCTTCATTTTGCGTTTCCAGTAAATGTATCTTCATTTAAGGATGTTTAGATACTTTTACTGGAAAACAAGACAAGAATACTGAGGATTGTATTATTTTTTGCAATGCATGCAACATTTATTGCCATGACTTTATAAATTAAAAACTAAAGAATAAATTAAGACCATTTTAGGTCTTAATTCGTGGACAGCCACCTTAAGACTTGTTAAGACCCACAGAATTCCTGGACTCACAGGTTGAACATTTCATTGTCATGAAATAATGTGACAATAATAAACAGTCATAAGGAGGCTTGATTGTGTTCAAGTAAAACATATTACCGGTTTTGAGGTGAAATATGACCTGGACATTCTTTCCTAAGCATCTGCTAAATTCTTAAACGTCCATATCCGGAGGCATCTCATCTCGCTAACACTCTGTGCACGGAACGCATCTGAATGACTCAACCTGAAACAGTTTTTGTGGTTTTCGTCTGAGCTCGAACAAAGCGAGGCGTCCGACTGCTTCACTCACCATAAAATGCGGCTGAGTCAGAATTCTCTTCAGCTCTTTTGCCTCCATGTTCTCAGGATAACAGGAGATCGTCTCCAACACCTGCAGAGAAATGCGGTTTACAGCAGAGAAACAGACGTACATACAAGTATAATATCAGTAATTACATTAGTGTAATTAGGTATTATTAAATGAAACCACACTGTAGCGGAGCGTTACATGATGAACCCTCACATTCTGATCCATTCAACAGCAACTGATTATAGATTAATAATGTCACGTTGCTCGTGTTTAAAACGGAATAAATGCTAGAATGCTCCGATTGTGAACGTTCAGATGTCTGTCGGTGATCTCTGCGCTCTGATGAGAGTCTCCCGAAGCACAGAACATGAGGGTTTATTCTGCTAGATACGAAGCATGTGAACACATGAATCTGGCAGCACACGCGTGTCATTACAGGCCACGCTCAGCCGCATACGGCGTGTGACGGGTCTCAGGCGCGCGCGTCCGTCTGACGCTCCCGGAGCTGGAAGAGGTCGAAGACTCCTGCATTAGAGGAGCGTGTGCAGTCAAAGAGAGGAGACGGCGAGCGTGTGGCGTTACGCACCTCTTTGGCTCTCTGGACAGCATCGCTGGGCGGATTCCTGATCTGGGGTGACGAGCGGGTGTTAATCTTATCGTACAGCTGAAACACACACAGATCAACTCATCAGTCACATCAGTGAGACCGTCAGCTGAACGCATGTATCTCATGATCTACAAACACACACTCACATGTTTATATCAGGCAATCTCTCTCACAGAATGAACTACATCTGAACAGAAGCTCTTAATCAAACAACATTTTCCCACAGTTTGTGTTGCTGATCGGTGTCACTCTTGAGAACAAACAACATCAGCCCCATAAACACACATGTGCACATACATAGCACACACAGGAACCGGACGAGTCCTCTGCACAATCTGACTTTGTTGCAGCCTGAAATTAAACTGCTGGTTTGGCCTGGCCAGAGGAGAACTGGCCCCCCCCGACTTTTTTTCTCTGTTGTTGTCACTGATGGACTTTTGGTTCCTTGCTACCGTCGCCTCTGGCTTGCTTAGTTGGGGACTTGATTGCACAGATACTATTTGAACTGAACTGAGCCGGACGATGACGTCACTGAATCAATAATCAACTGAATTTAACGGAAAATGTAGTCTTTACTGTTGTACTTTTGCATTATTACATACTATTTTTCCTTTCTAATACTGTAAAGCTGCTTTGATTGTTAAAAGTGCTATTTAAATAAAGGTGACTTGACACACACACACACACACGTTTGTGCAGACATCAACCTTCAGTATGTTTGTCTTGTTTTCCAGTGCAAATGTCTGAAGATTCTTTAAAAAAAAAAAAAAAAACAACATTAACTTGACATTAGTGATGAGCTGAATAAGAAGCCTTGTTTTCTGAGAAACTGATCAAAAATGTATCATTAAAACAAAAATATCTGCCAGTGGAGTCAGAAAAATTAAATTCAAAGGGAAATCAAGCTCTCATTCCTCACTGACAGATGTTTGTTCTCATTTTAATCCTAAACTCACTTCATTTTCACTTCTCATAAAACAAGACTTCATATCGTCGCTGTCGGGCGGAAACCTCGTATGTCCAAATTTAGTCAATTTCATATTTTTTCACAAATCGATGCTATTGGTCTGTCCCCACGTGGGTCTGTTATTTTTACAAATTATTAACCAATCTAAGGTGTTGAAAATAGCTTGAGAGCAAATCTCTTAACTCCATTGGACACTTCAACTGTCTGAGAATCCTCGTAACTCCACCTCTTCTTCACTTCGTGCGCGGCAGAAACTTCGCGGCATTTTGTCTCCTCAGCCCTCAAGATTGAACGTTTCCAGAAATCCTTGTCGAGCAACGTCCTCTGAGGTAAATGTTTGAGGTAAATTATATTATATATAACAGTGTTATCTCGATCTTGAAGCAATGGTAGTGCTAAGGTGTAATGCATCGTTTCTGAGGATGCTAGATTTTTCTTTCAGCTAGGTCTAGCATTGGACGGTAGCTATCTTATTGATTGAAATCTTCCATGGTTTTGTTTCTGACGAGAATAATGAATTTAATGCACACAAAATGCCTGCCGTTGACTTACTTAGTCACTATGCATTGGTTTTGTCGTCATGTTTGGTGAGATAGCTAACCTGATTTTCGTGGGGCTTTAAAGAAAAAAAAAAAAATCGCGACCCCCCGCTAGTTCTGCCGCTCGTCTGAGGAACAACATAATTTAATGCAACTTACTATGTCAGGATTGTAGCTTACAATGTTAAGGCACGCCGTCATGTTAAACAAGTAACCTAGCTGCCTTTGTCGACATGTTCATCACAATCTGTATTTTAAAAGCGCTAACGTTATATAAATAAAGGTGACATGACTTTAAGCAAGCGAGCTGGCTTCTTGCCTCGTTATCATACGTAAACATGCCGTATAACTTAGGGAAATGATCATTTGACCTTTATTCATTTTTTTTTTTCGCAGCAACCATGTCTGTGTCCTTAAAGGAACTCTGTCAGATGGTCAATGTGCCATATGATCAGGCAAGGGCTCTAATAGAGAGTGAGAGCTCTGATGGAGAGAGTGTAGAGAGAGAGGAAGCAACAATGGAGGATACAGTGATGGAGGACACAGTGGTGCATGCTGGTAGAGTAAATTTCTGAGAGATAATCATGATTTCGCATGCCAAAATTTATGAGCTTTATGCAGATGGATTTCACAACAATAGACATTTGTTTAAAAAAATATTCACACTAATTGTACCATGTGTTTGAAAAGATTTATCTGGTGGTCTGGAGGGAGAGGAGGCCTCACTGCTGGCTCCAGAGCAGGTGCAGTTTGACATGGGTAGGTTAGATGCTTTTCTACAATTTCCCATTAAAGAGTTAACACTGTTGACAATGTATAAAGATGTAACTCATTCATGCACGTTTGGTTTGTGTGTGTATTTCGAAGTTTTCAATCGTGGAAGGGAAGAGGACTCTAATGCAGAGGAAGGCGCACCTCCAAGGAAAAGACTGAGAGCTGAAAAAACCTGGAAGAAAGTGATCAACAAGAAAAGAAGAATGGTTGGGAAGTCATACGTTGGAAAACAGAAGCAGAAGGAAATAATGAGGGAGCCACGGGCAATTGGGCCTAGATGTTCATCAGCAGCATGTGCCAAGTCAGCTAAACATCACTGCAGTGCAATCGGCACGCCTGAGAGGAATAACATTTTCAATGAGTTTTGGCAACATATGACCTGGGAGGAGAAGAGGATGTATGTGCATGGTTTAATTGATGTGGTCCCCGTGCAAAGGAGAAGAGGGTATGAAAATTCTCGAAGATCAAATTCTTTTTTTTATTTTTTACGGGTCAGCGGGCAGAGAAGACGCGTCTGCAAAAGTATGTTTTTGTCTACCCTAGGAATAGGCGAGTGGTCAGCCCTTAACTGGGCAAAGGAGGGACCCACACAAGCAGACACAGAGGGACAAACACACAGCAACGCACGTCGTTCAGTGGCAGGCCATGAATTCATTCACAGCTTTTTACAGGATCTCCCAAAGGTGCCCTCACACTACTGCAGATCCACAACATCCAAACAGTATCTGGAACCTGTGTTTCAGTCGATGGCTGATCTGTATGCAGTGTATTGTCGCGCTGCAGCAGAGAAGAATGCAACACCTTTGTCAAGGCAAGTGTTCACAGATGAGTTCAAGCATCTCAACCGAGGCCTTTACCACCCAAAAAAAGACCAGTGCAACATCTGTTGTGCTTTCAAGACCGGCAACTTACCTGATGACGAGTGGCAGCACCACCTCCTGCAAAAAGAAGAGGCCCGCGCCGAAAAGTTGTCTGACAAAAACAAGGCCAGCAACAACACTATGGTCTTATGTATGGACTTGCAAGCCCTCCTTTTGTGCCCAAAGCTAAAAGCCTCTGCCTTGTATTACAAAACAAAGCTTGCAGTTCACAATTTTACTGTGTACAACATGCTGACACACAGTGCCACATGTTATGTCTGGCATGAAGGTGAGGGATCCCTGTCTGCCAGTGAGTTTGCTTCATGCATTGTCGACTACCTCTCTGCACACACTGAGCCTGACACATTTATTCTGTGGAGTGACGGCTGCGGGTATCAGAACCGGAATGCAGTTCTAAGCAATGCACTTCTTCAGTTCTCTATGAAGAAAAACAAAGTCGTCATTCAGAAGTACCTTGAGAAAGGGCATACTCAGATGGAATGCGACTCCGTTCACAGCGTCATCGAGAGGCGTCTGAGGGACCAGGATGTGTATCTCCCAGCAGAGTATGTTAACCTGATGAAGAAGGCCCGTGTGAAGCCTCATCCATATGAAGTCAAGTACATCGACCACACCTTCTTCCAGGACTTCACCAAGCTGAGGCTCTGCAAGTCTCTGCGCCCTGGAGTAAGGCCTGGTGACCCAACTGTCCACGATATCAGAGCCATCAGGTAATTACCAATGTAAATCTTATGCATGACATTATGATGTTGCATATTATTTTATGAAATCTTACAGTGATTATGATGTTGTGTTATATTTTGTGCTATTAGGTACAACAACAATGGAACGATGGACTTCAAAATAAACCACTCTGATGACTGGCATCCACATCCAAGTCACCAACTCCGAAACTCCACCTCAGACAGCCACACAGTCACCCCACTCTATTCAGACCGCCTGAAGATCAACGAGCTGAAATTCAAACACCTCCAAGACCTGAAGGAAGTCATCCCAAAGGATTTTCACAGCTTTTACAACAATTTGCTTCACTAGCTTAGAAACTTGAAACTTGATAAGAAACTTGGTGATTTTCTTTCTTCTGCTGAACACAAAGGAAGATATTTTGAAGAATGTCAGTTATCAAACAGTTAACTGGACCCACTGACTTTCATAGTATTTTTTTTTCCTACTATGTAAGTCAATGGGTCCAGTTAACTGTTTGGTTACTGACATTATTCTAAATAATTATCTTCCTTTGTGTTCAGCAGAAGAAAGAAACTCTTGAAAACAACTTGAGGGTGAATATATTACAGAATTTTCATTTTGAAGTGAACTATCCCTTAACACAGGCAATGTAACAACACACACAGAGCACAGATACACGCACACAGACAAGGGCTCACCCTACTCACAAACACAAATACACTCAGTAATGGGCTTAGTAAAGCAAGCCTTGTCTGTGTGCATGCATCCGTGAGGCTATGTGCGTGTTGTTACATTGCCGTCATATTGACTGTTAATCTGTTAAACTATGATATCAGTTAAGATATCAGATATTTTTATAGTTTTGATATCAGATATCAATAATATTTATTATTTATGTATTTATGTAATATCTACTTTTTTACTAGGCTTATTAATAGACATACATGTGCATTGAAGTTTTTAAATGCATCTGATATAATACTTGAATTAAATTGAATGATTTGGATACCACCATTAAATTATTGTTTTTATTATTATTTTATTGACTTAGCTTTTATTTTTATTATTATTTTACTGTTCAGCTGTTTGGCCTACTTCTAGACTATGCCTCTCTTGACACTGTGCATGTAAAATAGTAGCAAGTTTTTATTTATGGGAGAAAAAGGGCTGTCTAATGGCGCCAAGTAAGCCTATCTTTGGATAACTCTTGTCTGTTTTTTAAACAATAACAAGTGAAAATAGTTAGTTAGATACATTTGAGTAGGCCTGTTTTGTTAAAAATGGATAGCTGTAATGCTTACGTGCAGAATGAAGCCTGTGAGCCATGAAGGTAAGTTTGCATGCAGATTAGGATAATTTCTGTCTATTAGACAGCCTAGTCACCTCATCGTTTTTTGTATTTCATTACTTACAGCTCTTAAACCTTTAAAATAGAGTGTAGGAAGATGTTACCACAGTTATTAATTTTTGTAACTACTGAAGCCTTTTCTCGTCAAAAGGCTCAACGCGACCGCCGACTTTGCGTGCAGATTAATCTCCGCCTATTAGACAGCCTGTTTAACGTTTTATTTTGGTATTGCATTACTCATAGCTCTTAAACGTTTAAAATAGAGTTTAGGAATATGTATGTAACCACAATCATTAGCTTTGAATAGCTCTTTAAGCCTTATCTCTTGTCAAAAGGCTCAACGCGACCGCAGACTTTGATAAACACAGCTGACAGCAGCGACGTCTGTGTCCGTTCCATTCTAATCAATGACAGCGTAACCGCGTATCTCCCTGCTTTCAAGTCATAAATCTCGTATCTCCATTTAAACACAATTATGGGGAAATGTTGTGTTAATGTTGGTACACAACAGTATATGATAGCAATATAAGGTATAATACCAACTTTAACGATACAATGTTTAATAACTCAAAAAAAATGCAGTTTTTTTTATTTCCTGAAAAATATTGGTTTTGGAGATACGAGGATTCCGCCCGACAGCGACGATATGTTCCATTTGCATCCTGAGCCAATGTATCTTGATTTAAGGATGTTTAGATATTTGTACTTGAAAACAAATCAAAAAGACTGAGGATTCATGTTTTGCAGTGCATGCAACATTTAATCTCAGTAGATTTTCATACCATATTTAACATAAATGGTTCATAGAGCATAATTTTCCACTTTATATTTAGTACAGTACAGTCATCTGTAAATATTTTTGTTTTCTCAGGGTTTTTTCATTGAGACTAAATAGAAGTATTAGAAGAAAAAAAAAGATACAGACTTTTACATGCACACAAGACATTTTTTTGTGCTCTCAAGAAACTACTCATATGCACATTTTTTTGCATCACTATGAATAAAACAAGAGCATGGATGCAAAGGATGTGCTTGCTCAAAATTGGGCTTTTCTTACTGTATTACCTCTAATGTCAAGGCATAATGTCCAATATAACTCATCTTCTGTGTCAGTGTAGAAACCATGACAAAATGGGCTGATGACATAAAATTTGCCAAGGATCTATAAAAAAAAAAAAAAAAAAAAAAAAAAAAGACTGGTACTGTAAAAAGTGTTTAAAATTGGCTTACATTAAGGCTGTATGCCATATTTCAAGGCTTTAGGTCTCTTTAACACATAATTTGTGGCAGCCAAGAAAGCACACCAAAAAATGGGCTGATGGCACAATAGATAAGTGAGCATCGCCCTATATGCTTAAGTTTAATGGTTTCTTGTGCGTACATAAAAGCCTGTAGATTTTTTATTTTTGCAAGGGTCCTTGAGGCTATGTAATACACTGCTAAGAATATTGTGAGAAGAAACTCAAAATGCTTATAACCTGCATTTTGCATAATTAAAAAAAAAATGCATATTTGACAATCACTAAAGAATCACTAAACAGCTGCTATGAAATCTCACTTTTGTACAATAAACTTATTTTCATTAAATTCTTAATTTTCTTTTATAAAAACCTAAACAGGGGCAAAAGTCTGGAAACACAAATATTTTTCCATACTCTGCTTTCTTTTTTTCCATACTTTTCCAAACCCCGTACGAACCCTGTTTTTAGGCCTTAAATAGTGGAAGGGAACCTTAAGAGAACAAACATCACGTGCCTGATTTTACTTGTTTTTCCTGACATTTATGTGCACACACACACATAAGAGCAGCACCATGATGAACTTTGACAGCAGTGGGTCGTGTCGCTGCTGCGGTCACAATCAACACGCAAACACACAGTACAGAAGCGCTGATGCAGCTCATCGCTGTCAATCTGGAGACCTGCAGTGTTTTTACAGGTGTGTGTGTGAGAGGATGATGACGATGGTTGGAAAATAAAGGGGAGCCGTCTGCTTCTTAGCAGGAGTTTTACAGATGACACATTTGACTGGCGTCTAGACAGTGGGTAGAGCGCGTCACTCTCACAACATCCATGTCAGTCTGAAACAGACGCCGCTGACGATCACACTTACTGTAACCGAACGGACTGATGTTTCCACAGATGCTGGACGAGCTCACGAAAGTGCACCGATGTTGTTCTGTTGTGTGATTTCTACTCTTCTTTTTAAAGCTAGAATGGGTTTATATAAATGTCATTAACAACAACATCTATCATCAATCCGTCAAACACACAGGAAGTGATTTCTTTTGTTTGCCGTCCACTAGGGGTGGGCGATATGGCAAAAATACCATATCACGATTTTTTTCAGAAATATCACAATTCACGATTTTATCATGATTCTTCGTCATGTTGGTTCTACTATTCTGTAAATTGTCTGAGCAGTGCAGCCAAACTAACCTTCCTATTTTAAAAACAAAGACTTTCAAGGTAACAAAGTATAAAATAAAAAAAGTACAGCAGATCATTAGAGCGAAGATAAGAATCTTTGAGAATGTGAAAAGAATATGAACAATGCTGTATTTTTCAGGTATAGTAGGTGTATTTAGCAGTAGCATTCAAGAAACTGAATTAACAATTATAAAAAGTGAAGCACTATATACTTACACACCACATACATCAACTGTACGTTTATTCTTATTAAAGCAACTGTCTCAAAGTTCTTCAGTCAAGAGCAGTGAGTGATTTTTCTCTTTGTGTTTTGTTTTAATAACAATTAAAATGATAGTTTACCCAAAAATAAAAAATTCTGTCAGAGTTTTATTTTAATACAATCATTTACCCACTCTCAGGTTGTTTTAAACCTGAATGAGTTTCTGTTGAACGTTGTCTATTTGATCATTTCTATTATTAATTTCAGTGGGGACCAGCTACTGTTTGGTTAGCCACACTCTTCAAAATATCTTATTTTGTGTTTAGCACAAAAAAGAAAGTAATACAGGTTTGGGATGACATGTTAGCGAGTAAATAATGACAGAATTATAATTTTTGGGTGAACTGTCCCTTTGATGACAAGCGGCAGCATGTTTGGTACTGTCGCTTTAAGAGCCGCACATCTAATATACAGGCAAGCACTTTCACTTTAGACATAAGCTTCTATAAACTGTTTTTATATGTAAACCTTGTGTGTTTTGACAATATTAGCGTAATCAGACCCGATACATAACTTAGTTCAGTAATTAGGCGCTATTTGACAGGATTTTAATGTGCGCGCGTTTCAGGTGCACGTGCGGTGGAAAAGCCCAAGCCCAAATAATGCACTTTTATGATTGTGCATAAGCGCAGAGTTCCGTAAGTGTAACTCTACCGCGGAGCGAGCTGATGTGAATGTATTTGGTGTTGTACAGTATAATGAGACAGAGGTAGGGCTTTTTTTGCCCTCTCAAATCATCACGACTTGCCTAAAATAAAATCTTCAAGCATATCAAATGCTTGATGGCAGAGCGAGGATCGTCATCTTTGCGACACTGGCTCAGAAAACACTAGTTTGCTAATAATTCATTCGAGTATCTCGTTATCGCTGGCGCGGTTGTCGTCGTGACCGTCACAGCCCTGGACGGAGGCGCAGAACCGCAGCTGATAGAATAGCACGATACTACGACATTTCTCAAAAAGCAGATCGTGGAGACATTTTTATCGTCCACGATTAAAAATCGTCATATCGCACACTCCGACCGTCCACAGTCACACAAATCAAACGTCTGTCTGTCGCGGTCCTTCAGTGACGTGAAGAATGAAAGGAAACACTGATCACACAACACTGCGTGTGTGTGATTGCATAAGTGAGTGAGTAGGTGGTTTACGAGGTTGACACTTCCTGTGTCCCCATAAACCAAATGGCTTAAAAACCTTACTAAACTGTGTCTAAAAATCTAAACATGCCTGTAGTTTTACGTGAGGGTTACGTTTAGGTGTAGGGTTAATATTAGGGAACAGAAACCATTACAAACCATTACACCTATTGAGACTCCCGTAAACTGCAAATGCAACAGTGTGTGTGTGTGTGTGTGTTTACTCACGTCCAGCAGTGTGTGCAGATGTTGGTCCTGGAAGACGCTGTGCAGGAAGTCCAGATCTTTCTCGCTGCAGTCGGTCAGCGCGTGGATCTCCTCCAGACTGTCCAGAACCTGAGACACGGCCCCTAAACACACACACACACACACATATTAGCAACACCAAACCAGCTTACCCACCAAAATCTGTGCACGTGCATGAACAATCAGACACGTCATGGATCCTCCTGAGAACCTCCAGAAACTCGACACATGGAGACGAACATCACAGATCATCACACGGATCATACGACACACGGACGTGACAGACATCATTCACGTTAGTGCGGGAAATGAGAGGAATCGTGCTTTCTGATTGTTCGAGTCGTGTTTGATCGTGTGTTTCTGCGATGGACGGATGTGCTGAGGAACATGCAGGACAACAGATGATGTTGTTGTTGGGATGGCAAGCAAAGGCTACGTGGGATACCTACTTTCTGCAGCAAGCAATCCTAAAGTACAGGCAGCATTAGAAACAACAACAACAACAACAACAACACAGTGAGATTATTGAAAGAGACACAAACACAGAACCAGAAGACACTAGGATTAGCATACTAGCATTCTGCAGTATACAGCATGTGCACACTACACCCTACTGCAGTACTCAACAGAGCACACTGCAGACTCTGTATCCCACAATGCAATGCACTCCACATGTCCCTCCACCATCTCTAAACACATCAGCCAAGTATTTCCATATAAAACTGAGTTAACAATCGTAATAACTGAAACAAATAAAACGAGGCACAACGTGTGCAGTGAGCGACTGCTTCATGGGCAGAGTGTCAGTCTGTTTTTGTCAAATCTTTATCAATATATGTCTGGATTTACTGAAATGGTGAAATGAGTCTGATGACTCTGAATGTGAACTCAGTTTTACACATCAAGACACTACGTCTGTCACTATGACAGATGAGCTCAGATGGCATCAAGTCACCACCAGTGCAGCTCAATTATGTCAGCGCGGTTTTATAGATGCACGGTTCGAGTTCGGCATTTCTCCGACCGCTGCAGATTCAGAAAGTAGAGAGAGGAGGACGACGGCACCGCAGTTACAGGAACCGAGAGTTTAATTTTGCGACAGAGAAGTGGCAGCTGTTTCTCAACACAAGACCAGAGACTTCCTCTCCATCGGTCCTGCTGATGGGGCCGCAAAAATAATCTTCACGTTAGCAGAACCAGAAGACACATCTGTAAGAACAGATGAGAGCGGCACTTTCTACTTCCTGCGACTCTAAAAACACTCCAGTGAAAGTTAGGCTTGAACAGATCTCGACTGCCGGAAGTGATGGACGAGACCTGAAACTCGGGAGATTTTTTGGTTTAAAAAAAAATATATATATATTTTTTTTTTTTTTTCCCCCATCAGCCGTTACTCCAGTCTTAAGTGTCACATGATCCTTCAGAAATCATTCTAATATGCTGATTTATTATTAGAATTATCAATGTTGGAAATATTTTTTGGAACCTGTGATTCTTTTTCAGGATTCTTTGATCAAAAAAGGTTAAAAAGAACAGCATTTATTCAAAATATAAATCTTTTCTAGCAATGTAAATCTATGCTATCCCATTTTATTAATTTAACATCCTTGGTGAATAAAAGTGTTAATTTCTTAAAAAAAAAATAAAAAAATAAAAAAAAAAAAAGAAAGAAAAGAAAAGAAAGAATAAAAATTGACTGACCCCAAACTTTTGAAAAGTAGTGTGTATTATTAGAAAACCTTTCTATTTTAAATAAACACTGATCTTTTTAACCCTTTATTGATCAAAGAATCCTGAAAAAAGTATTACAGGTTCCAAAAAAAATATTAAGCAGCACAACTGTTTTTAACATTGATAACAAATCAGCATATTAGAATGATTTCTGAAGGATCATGTGACACTGAAGACTGGAGTAATGATGCTGAAAATTCAACTATAATTACAGATATAAATTACATTTTATTGCATATTAATATAGAAAAACATTGTTTTACTTCACAATATTACATTTTTTCTGTATTTTTGATCAACTGAATACAGCCTTGATGAGCATAACATCTTTAAAAACCATTAAAAAAAAAAAAAAAAAAAAAAAAAAAAATCACACTGATCCCAAACTTTTGAGCGGCAGTGTATATTCATGCGTCAGCACATCAGTAGAGGTCCACTGATATTATAATACATTTAAAGAACAGAAATACAAGGATTGTGGTGATAGTGGTAAAATCTATAGATTTAGTCAGTTTCAACTGAAATACTGACTGTTTACTAATGTCCTCTTTTTAGAGCTGCTTTACAGCAGAACTGAATTTTGTTTGCATTTTCTGATTAACACTGTAAAGCTGCTATGACACAACCTGTATTGTAAAAAGCTCTGTATAAAAAAAGGTGACTTGACTTTTAATCATAAACAAGCCCAAAATGCACTGGGACTCTTGTTTTGAAAGGCTTGTGTTTTACTGTTTTAGCTGAGAGACATAAAATATGCATCTTTCAACCATCCAGAACACATTATAATATAAACACAACATAAATATTGTCAGTTCATCAGCGGTGCATATCAGCAATCGTTATCTGCATAAATGTGCAGCTTTCACTGATTGAGAATGCCTCCGAAACCACAAACTTGTCAAATGCTGAAACATGCAGCGCTCACATTCACTTCACTGAATTATAACCTTTGAATACGTTGAATAATCACATCTGTATTGTGGAAACTCCATCCCCAAATTTAGCACCTCTTAAATGTAAAATTTAGACCACTGAAGACTTTTTATGGCTTTAAATAGGATTGATTCATTTAAGACTTTTGAAGGAGCTGGAAGCCCCGTTTCTTCTGCAGACTTCTGACTCATTTGAGGTGCATCATGAAATGAAACCACATCCGAATTCTGACTGATCTCCACAGAACCCACGGGCAGCTCATCAGTCTGCCCCAGTTTTTATTACTATAAAGGCCGTCGATGGCGTTCAGAGTGTGAACTGTTCTCTCTGCGCGGCACTGCAGCGCTTACGCCAGATTCGACACCTGAGATCTGCAAAGGTCACCGCGAGGCTCTTCGAACTTCACTAGACTCTCTGAATGACTGATAAAGCAGCCGAAATCCAGAAATGACTGGACGCAGAGCTCCACGGGGTCGTTTCTCATGCGGGGGAACGTACCTGAAGACGTGGGGTCGTCTGAGAAATCGTGGAGGTCTTCAGGAGGGTCGCCGTAAAACGAGTTGAACTTGTGACTCGAGACGGCAGCGAGGACGGCGCCCTGTGAAATCACACACGCACAAACTCATCTCCGTTTCATTCATTGCAGCGCCAGATTCATACAGGACATTTTGATTAAATCACTCTGAAGAACCGCAGACGTTTGACATTTGCATTCCAGAGATCTCACAAACATATTAGATCATCAAACCACACGTCTTCACCTTTACACAGGCTCTTCAAAGCTCCTCACACCTCTCTATTCCTCTGGGCTCCAACTGTCACGTACCTCACAACACCTCTGATGTATCAGAACAAAACATCCCCTGCTTTCATGTGGCGAACGTCACTCCGTCAATGAGAACTTTACTCTCGCTAACCTAAAACTGCTGCAGAGCTTGATCCGTTTAACGCCGCCGCTTCAGATCAACATCTGATCGATACCTTCACGTCGGTCACTTCTGACTACTGGATACGGATTCTGACATCATCTTACAGAGATCAAATATCACAGAAATTCACATTTACATACATGGTGACTATGTAAAAAGGTGGAAACGGTGCTTTATGGTCTATTTTTCATGGATCCGAAAAGCAGCTCAGTTTGATTAGTAGACTGAGAGCGCGCCGTTCACTGAAAGCTAAATGTTTGCGAACGTCATTAAACACTGGGCACCAGCGTTCATTTTGTTGACGACAGTTTTCATCAACAGCTGGCGATTAAAAAAAAATAAACGGTGACTACATAAAAAGTGTAACTTGACGTGAACACATCGTTTAAATGAGCGCAAACGGTTAGGAGAATATCCGATGCGTATCAGTGTACTGAATACGTGCACTCGGTCTTAAAGCGACAGCGGCCTAATAAACCTGCGGTCGACAAAGAGAAAAATCACTCACTTCTTACCGATTCACTTCAATAGCTTTAATAAGGATTCATATTTAATTGTATAAATGAAAGAATGAAGAATGTTGTATGCAGATTGTTAAAAAAAGAATGCAGAAATAACCACCATTGAAAATAAGACCATGTTCCTGTTTTTGGGGTTTTTTTTAACGAGAAGTGTATTGATTTCATTTTAAGATGAATGCGTGTCACAACAGTTAAGTCTGTGTGTCACGCTCAAACGTTAATCCATTCATAGCGGGTTAATGGATGTTTTCTCCATGAGTACATCACGAGTTTGGACACCGTAGAGAAATACTTCACGCTTTAGTATCTAACAAACCTGTTCGATTTTAGTCGAGTCAATTTACTGTACATTTAGTTTACAAAATTATGATGATATTTAGTCTTTAGTGTAAATCCAGACTAAAACTAAAACAACTAAGATGTCTAAAATACGAAAAAAAAAAAATTTGGCATGAAAAGGAGCAGCATTGGTCACGTGTGGTTTGGTGTGTCGAGTGACATGAGGAATTACTGCACGATTACAGTAAATACCTTCAGTTTCCTCCGAGCGTTGAACTTCCTCAGCTGTTCCACCGTCTCGGGAAGGTGGATCTTGTACGAGTAGCGATCTCTCTCCTGCACAAACGTGAGACACGCACAAACTAAACCCGATACCACGCTTGAATGTCACAAACAGGAAATGCCTTCTACAGGAGAAGAAATGACAATTAGGCTGATTTTAAAGACAATAGCAGCAGGAGGGAAGTTGGCGTGAGTGTGACCTTCAGCCAGGGGTGGTTGAGCGCCTCGTAGACGGTGATTCTCTCGGCCGGGTCCAGCATCAGCATACGCCGCACCAGGTCTTTAGCGCTCTCAGAGATGTGACTCCACTGCCGCGGGTTCATCTGACAAACAAACACCACACTGAACTACACAAACGACTGGACCGGACCACACGACCCCTTCATCCGGCTGCAGTTGCGAGCGCTTGTTTGTAATGATCTAGAGCAGTAGTAGTAGTATATTCCTATTTAATGCCATGTCAACATCTTAGGCAACTTTCATGGCAAAAACGATTAAAAAAAATATATACAAGTACATCAAAAACAATAAAAAACCAGCAAACAAACACAAGTCATATTACATGAGATTTTTTGTTGTAATGATCTAAGTAAGATCTAAATCTTACTGCAAAAATGATGCTCTTCCAGTACAAATATCTAAATACTACTAAAACAGGATTAATTTATTGAGATGCACACACAATAAAAATTATTCTAGTGAGAACGAAGTCAGCATAAAATGAGAATTATATATAAAAAAAAAAAAAAATCTATCTATCTATATATCTATCTATCTATCTTTTTTCAATTATTATTAATACAAAAATTTCACAATTCCTACAAAAAAAGAGACCACTGGCAATTATGTTCGTTGTTTTAATCATAACCTCATTTCATTTTAATCAATTTCTCTGATAAAAAGACTTCTTATCTTCTGTCATTTTGCATTAAGTAAATCTATCCTAGATATTTTAGATATGTGCAGTGGACAACAGTGGATTTTCTAGTTCAAATATCTAAACATTCTTGAATCAAGGTACATTTACTTGAAAATCAAAATGACTTAAGATATTAAGTCTTGTTTTCTGAAAAATGCATCAACATTTAGTTTGTTTTTGCTTAAAACAAGAAAAAATATTTGCCGACAGGTTAAGAAAAATAATTTTAATTCAGAGTGAAAACAAGATTATTTTTCTTGCCCCATTGGCAGGATATTTATTTATATAATTTAAAAAAAAAACAAATTCAAACTCATATCAAACTTCATTTTGATGCATTCCTCGGAAAACAATACTTGAAGTTATTTTGCTTCTCAAGTAAATGCATCTTGATTCACAAATTATTCAGATACTTGTATTGGTAAACAAGACAAAAATACTAAGCAAAAATATTTTTTTTGCAGTGCAAACAGAAATATTGAGGAAGAACGTGACTGTGTGCAGTGCTCATAGGCAGATCCACTCTCAGACAGAGTCCAAACTGACGTGGAACCTCAGAAGTGCTCGATCAAGTGCTCTACATAGGGAGCACAGACTCTACATAGTGTGACGAGTGACATGCTTCCGCCGATCACGCAGTACCTTGTACTTTCCTTTCACGATGGCTTCAAAGAGCCGCTCCTTGGTGCCGTAAAAAGGCAAACAGCCGCTCAGCAGGATGAAGAGAATGACCCCACAACCCCAGACGTCCACCGGCTTCCCGTACGGCTCTCGCTTGACCACTTCAGGAGCCATGAAGTGAGGGGTCCCTACCCGACCTACAGACACAGAGAGAGACAAAGAGGCCTGAGTTTTCAGAACAAATCAGAGCAAAGGGCTGCACATCTCCACATCCTGTAAACACGATCTGCTGTGGTGTGAATACACACGTACCTCCAGCCACCAGCCCCGACTCGCCCAGCTGAATCGCCACGCCGAAGCCGCCCAGTTTGACAGGAGCCGAGTTCTCCTTAGAGGCCAGCAGGACACAGTGAGGCTGAACACACACACACACACACACACACACACATGAAACCACTGAATGTATTCTACATAAAGCCACATGTGTTCTCTGGCACCCTCACTACATGACTGCATGAGAACGACACATGCAACAAACCCTTCATAGGAATAATGTAATTACAGCAGCTCAACACAAACCACAAACTAAAGGGAGTGAACATACGGCAATGGTGAACTAGTGCGTAACAGCCCATGTAAAACCACTCGTGTGGAGCTGAGACAACACACTGAACACATTAACATCTCTGTGTGCTCAAGACTCAAACACTGAGACAAAGAGAGAGAACGACAGAGAGAGAGAGAGAGAGAGAGAGAGAGAGAGAAAGAGAGAGAGAGAGAGAGGAAGGGAGAGCGAGGGTGAGCGAGAGAACAGATGCAGCAACTGCAGGACAGGCACTCTCGAGCACTTCGAAGGGAAGCAGAAACACATCAGGCGCTCGTGGAGGAAAGAAAGAGGATCTGACAGAAAGACCAAAACCTTTGTGTTCCGTCTAAATGGATAAATGTGCAGCTGCAGTGGTTTGTGCAAATGAAGGAATTAACATGCAAAACTGTGAGTAGAATTTATGCATCTGTGTGTCTGAGATCAAAGTGTGTGACAGAGTCAGTCTACAGACGCCATTTAAACAAAGAAGAATCTGAAAAAAAAAACCCAGAAATGTGCGTGCATTAATACAATTCATACTAGTGTCAGAAAATATGCAGGTCACTCCTCTAGAATGAGCAAAGGATCACATTTAAAAAACAGACTTAAAAGTTTTAGAAACTCAAAATATGCTAAATGTATAAAATAACAATTTTAGCACGCATTGACGAAGGTCCTCGTGATCGTAAATGTGTGAAGCGTCGTGAAATCATTTCTGAAATGTCATCGGTCGTCAGACGTGCAGAACTGATTAATCCAACTTTTAAAAAAAAAACATTTTTAATTATGCTATTTACAGCCTAAAAATCAAGTAATTATCAAATTTAAATCAATTACATTACAAACATATAAAATTCTTTACATCATTATTTCGTATAGCAGAAGGCTTCATTCAGAGCAACATACAACTAACAATAAAATAAGCAGAAGTGTTTTATGAGAAAAACAAAAGTTAGTTCATGAACACCAAAAATAGCACATCATGACAGGAGAAGTGCACAGAAAAAGTGGTGGTGAGTGAATCAAGTGTTCCTGGTAGTGATGTAGAACACAGGACTGCCATAGACTGTCATTCTTGAACCTTCAGCTGTAAATTAGATGCGATTCATCTCAACTTTGTTTTCATCGTGCAAAATACTTATACATTTGTACTTGTTCAAAATTCAACTATATATTGTGCAGAGTACATAGTCTGAAATATCTTTATGGTTTGTGTAAGGTTATGAAGGTTATGAGATGAGAAAGCGGAGAGCCGCTCAGCGCAAATGAAGACGATCCCCGCGCAGCTGTAGAATGAGCCATCAGCCTCCTACAGACCCAAAACACACATTCATGAAAGATGCAAGAAGAGCCAATCCTTCAGTTTTATTACAGACCCCTTCAAACACCAGAGCTGCGAAGCAATTCCAGCTTTCTTTAAATAATTTAACAAAGCTAAAATGATCCGAAAAGAGGGAATGGAAAACTGAAGCGAGAGCAGCTCCTGGACGAGGCGTCCGAACCGACAGTCGTAGTGCATTTCTGGGACGTTTGCCTGACCGTGATTTACGCTCCTCCTCTGGAGCCAGAGCGTTCTCTCGTTTCATTTTCATTGGGCCGAGACAGAATTTTCCCCTGTTTTTCGGTACAGTAAATTAGAACGTGTCTGACTCGCTGTTTCTCCCCCCAGAGCTGAAGACTCGAGCGGAAAGGCTTCGGTGAACTTCACCCCGATCGCTAGTAAGGACATAAAAACGAAAACATCCTGCCCAACACAATGAGCACCGCCTGGCCGACCGACCGCTTCGCCGATCCCACCTTCGGCTCGCCGGCGCCCGACAACCGCTCGTGTCCACTGGAGGAGGAGAACCTGCGTCTCCCGCTGGCGGTGCTCTACTCGCTCATCTTCCTGTTCGGCCTGGCAGGAAACCTGCTGGCTCTGTGGGTCTTCCTCTTCCTGCACTCGCGCAGAAACTCCGTGCGCGTCTTCCTCATCAACGTGGCGCTGGCGGATCTGGTGCTGCTGGCGTGCCTTCCGTTCCGCGTGCTGTACCACGCTCGGGGGAACGTGTGGTCGCTGGGGCCGTACGCGTGCAAGGCGGTGGGCAACCTGTTCTACATGAACATGTACGTCAGCATCACCCTGATGGGCCTCATCAGCCTGGACCGCTACCTGAAGATCATCGGCGTGAGGGGCTCCCAGAGGGGCTGCGGGCCGCGCTGCATCAGGGGCAGCCGCTGGAGTCTGGTGACCTGCGGCCTGCTGTGGGGCTGCTCTCTGGTGATGGTGGTGCCCATGATCGCGCTGCCCGAGGACAACGAGACGACGGAGAAGTGTTTCCAGTACAAGCAGAGAAAGCAGGCCCGCAGCAAAGCCTACTTCAACCTGTTCATGGTGGCGGTGTTCTGGCTGGTGTTCGTGGTGCTGCTGGCGTCGTACGGACGGATCGCCCGCCGACTGCTGCGAGCCTCGCGGGACAAACCCGACCTGCCCAACGCGCCGCGCCTCGCCCGCACCGCCAAGAAGTCCTTCGTGGTGCCTCTCCTGTTCACCGTCTGCTTCGCGCCGTATCACGCCTTCAGGGGATTCTACGTGGCGTCGCAGCTCCGAGACGTCAGCTGCGAGACGCAACGGTTTATGGACCTCACCAACGAGGTCATGCTGCTGCTCTCGGCCCTCAACAGCTGCCTGGACCCCGTCATGTACTTCATGCTCTCGGCCTCGGTGCGCAAGGCCACGATTCAGGCCTTTTCGCAATTCCTACATTTGCACCACGAAGCCGCGACGACCAACAGCTCGACCACGGAGTTTCGGAGGACGTCCGTGTCCCACGCTTCCACCGCGGCAGTGCTGGCCACATCCAGAGGCAGCCTGGGACTCATTACTTCGACCCTCCGCTCTAAACCCGCCCCCGACGGCAACGGAGAGTCCCGTCAGCAGATAGCGGCTCTAACCGACTGATCGAGGCGCGGCGTGAGAAACGAAAGAGTTCAGCAGAGTTCACCCTTGGCCCACATACTGGCCTGTGAACGCTGCATGGGAAAAGACTCACTGATGTGAAACAATGACTAGCTCGAAATGTTTGCATGGGAAAGTTCTTGAGACAGCGCTTCTGTCAGCATGTGAGGGATATATGGCTGGACGCCACGGCCGCAGGAGATGACCGCACATCTGGTTTGGGTTCTTTGATCTATCAGACAAGATCTCTGACACAACTGTCACTGAAATCTCACACTCTTTCCGAGCTCACGTATCTTAGGCAGCTGCAGTGACGACCCTGACTGACACATGAAGGGTGAAGGACGCCTCCTGCTGGAGGAAGAGGGCCTCTGCACCTACTCTCATATATTTCAACATCTTAGTGGACTGTCACCTCGATGAAAACAGAGCTGCGCAAAAGGGAACCGGTTTAATTCGTCGTGTAAACCGCTGACCGGCGACAGTCTGATCTCACACAGCACGTTTATCCGTAAAGACGGCAGCTGCTGAACTCCACCGAGTCTCCACACGATCTCAAGAACTTCAGACACAACCGATCGGCGTCCAGCTGAAGCGCCAATCTGACAATAATCCCGCTTTAATCACAGATGGACGTCACATTAGACGGGGATCCCGACGTCCCGCGGTGCAGCTTATGTCAGCGGTTCCAACGCTCTCTGACCAGTGAATCTCAATCGTTTGTGAGCTGTTGAAGATCATCTTGACATGACTGACGTTTCTACCGTTTCTAAATCCACATAGCTGCAGAGTAACGCCAGTCATTTCATTCCCAGTGAAGGCATTAACATCTTACATCACATTAGCATCTTAAATGAAAGTGTCTGCAAAATGCATAAGAGTAAATGTCCTTTATAAGAGCATATTAAACAGGGGAATAAAGAACAGTGTTTACAGTGTGTTTCTCTCTTATTGATAAATGTTATGGCCCACGGCTCAAAAAAAAAAAATGCAATAATGAAAAGGACACACATTTTGCCAAAATTAACTTGAGAATTATTAACAAAATTGAAAATGAAATTAACGTGTGCTAACGTAGTCATCAGTAAAAGCAGTAATGTAGAGTAAAGTGCATTCGTGGAGCGTAACGTGCTGTAACAGTGGTGCAGGAAAGAAAAGTAAAACCAAAATTTCACAAACACAAGCGCAGCCCAACGAGTGGTAAATGGCTCCTTTCAAAGGACACAAGACAACGAAGCCACGGAATCAGAGCCTACAAAAACGAAAGTCACACGTGTTTGAACGTCACGGTGAGTAAATAATTTGTGCATGAACACCTCTTTAACATGATGAACACGACAGCGTTAGTGGGTAACAATCAATGTGCGATGCAGACGAGTCTTACCTTGACGTCTCTGTGTATGACGTTGTTATCGTGGCAGTAGCGCAGGGCTTCAAGTATCTGTCGCATGTAGTGACTGAGAACATGAATAACACACAGAATGAGCACAAATCGTCACCGGTGGACGTAGACTGACTGTGTGTGACGTAAACAGGAAGTGATTCTCACCTGGCCACCGCCTCACTGTAGACGAAGCCGGCGTCAGCCCTCTTCACGATCTCAAAGCACAGATCAGCTCCATCCATGCTGCACACAGACACGCGAGCGTCACGACGGCACACGTGTGACACGTGAGGTTTAACAACGCAGTGGATGTATTTACACATGACAGTGATGAAGAAACATCAAAATAATCAGGATTAGGGTGTTAATTAGACAAAGAGCAAAGATGAGTTAGTAGTTTATGATTTCTGAGCAACGTCAGAACTTATTTACTTAATACAGAACATGATACAGAATTCCATGGATTCCAATTTCTCATCCATTCAGAACATAGTCTGAATTGTGTGTTTTCTAGAGTTTGACTGTTTTTTCTTAGTTTGATATGAAACTGTTTTAGCACTGATGTCAGACTGATTCATTAAATCTGATATAAATCATCTTCTGATTTAAGTCAATCAAGTTTTAGAAAAAAAAAAAAAATTCTTAAATAAAATGATTTTTTTTTTTTTTTTCCCACTGGATTGTACAAAAACAGCCATTAATGCAAGATTATACATATATATTTTATTTTCCATTAAATTTTACTTTCTTTGAAAAGCATCTTTGTAATGAGATCTCATACACACACGTGCACTTACAACTCAAAGACCATGTAGAGCATCCCGTCGGAGCTGTAGGTCTCCAGCAGCTCCACGATGTGAGGATGTTTGAGCATGTGACAGATACTCGCCTCCCGCTTCAGATCTGATGAGGAACAGACAGAAGATCATTAACCGATTCATTACCATACTGAAGCTGTAGACCAGATGCTTTAATGACACACGTTACACACATCAGTGTGACTAGATAAACGCTGATGCACAGCAGAACATGTGCGATCATGAGACTGACGTCACTGAGATCAAACGAGCCGGCAGCAGAGGGAGCTGTGGAGCATCTCATTCACACACACACACACACACAGCGCCTTCAGCAGAACTCATGAATGAGTGTGTGTGTGTGTGTGTGTGTGATGAAGAGCAGTGCAGTGAGTTTCTGAACAGTGTCTTCAGTCTCTACAAAGGAGCTTCAGATCACAGTAAACATCATAAACCAGCTGTTCAGAACAACAGTGACTGTGAGTGCTGATGCTTTTATTAAGTGAAAATTAACAGTAACTTACATTTAACATTACTAGTTTTGTCCAGCTGTTGTTCCAACAACAAAAATATGATCAGGATGAACGTCTGTGCATCGGTTTGACAGAACACACAGTGAAACGTTCCAGTGCTGCTGAACTGCTATATCAGCCGTCAGCCAATCAGATTGGAGAAGCGGCTGTCACGTGACCGAGGGTGAGCAGCATCACTACGTGCCTCACTGCAGCCCACAGTCTGTGCATTTTCTCAATGACAGATCCGCAAAAACATAACGGCTAAATTCTTACTTTAACGGATATTCAGATGTTGAGATGGACGTAGAAAACGAACGTGTCAAATATTGTCTCTAAGTGTCTTTATCTTTATTTGACGCTGGACTGAATCTGGATCAATTCAAAATTCACGTCCTCATTTATCACCACGTTCATTCATGTACTCGCAGTGACTGAAGGCTTGAGCTGCAGCAAGTGGCCGTTTGTTTGTATTTTTACAGATATTCTCAGTGGTAAAACACTCGTCCTCGTCTGATGTTTGTCTGTCTGTTTGCTCACAGATGGCTCACGGATGAAGCCAAAGCCCGGAGCTCCGGCAGCCCAGCGGGCAGCAACGCAAAAACACACAACCAAACCCTCTGAACACACACACACAGACAGACACACAGACATCACCCACAATCCTTTTGGCATGACGTGGGCATCCATGACCAGGCCGCATGGAGTCTGTAAAAATCCACAGACGCTCCACAGATTCCCACCGAAACCAGACGGCTGTCAGTCCCGTCCTGCTGAACGCTTATCTGTCAGCCTCGAGATTTTACCAACAATATGCCAACCACAGTGAAGTACAATGTCAGTGTGTGTGTGTGTGTGTGTGTGTGTGTGTGTGTGTGTGTGTGTGTGTGTTCGTTCTTACCTTCTGTGCTGAGTCCAGGGCTGGAGGTGAAACTGGCCACATCTACAATCTTTACAGCAAACTGTTGTCCAGTGTCTCTGTTGATGCATCGTCGCACCACACTGAACGGACCCCTGAAACACACACACACACACACACACACGCCGTCAGCAGCAGTTTGACCACCACAGAGAATAAAATCAGGCCTGTCTAGGATTCAGCACTCAACATTATTACAAACCACCTTCACTTGTGTTTAAATATTTTTTAATGAAATCTGTTCTTCCCACAAAAGCTGCATTTATTTGATCAAAAATACAGTTCACAATAACCGTTTTCTAAATGTATCTGTTATATTTCTATAATATCTGTTAAAGTGTAATTTATTGCTGTGATGCGCAGCTGAATTTTCAGCATCATTACTCCAGTCTTCAGTGTCACATGATCCTTCAGAAATCATTCTAATATGCTGATTTGCAGCTCAAGGCACATTTATTTATGATTGTTAATGTTGAAAACAGTTGTGCTGCACAATATTTTTGTGGGAACTGTCATACGTTTTACTTTTCAGGATTCACAGATGAATAGAAGGTTCAAAAGAACAGCATTTATTTGAAGTAGAAATCTTTTGTAACATTATAAATGTCTTTACAGTCACTTCTAATGTAGAAGAATAATATATTTTTGTCATAATTTCTTCAGGTTAAACTGACCATTTATTCTGGCAGGTTTTAGTGAAGATCTTTACGTTCTGTGTGTATTTGAGAATGATTTTCTTAAATGAAATAGTAAAATGACTCCCAGAGCAGCTCTGGAGATAAAGTTCACGTGTTCATATAGATCACGCGTGTTTCACGAGCGTGTAGCAGAGCAAACCTGCGGCATTCGTTCACTTCATATTTCAATAGGAGTCTTTCTGTGCTTTAATATTCAGAGACACTAGCCCATATTGCCATATTTTATTGCTGTACCAATTTTGCCAGATTCCATTACATTCTGTGTGATGCTGTAAATTCCATTTTTATGACGGGATTCCGCGATTCCATCCACATTTTCCACATGGCGGAAATCATAGAGGTCTAATATACATATATATCTCACACACACACGGCTATTCTGAGGAAACCATAACCACACGCCTGCAAATGAAAGAACAGAGACACACGCCTATAAAACACACACACACACACACTCACACACACACACTCACGTTGTGTTGTTTCCATGTTTTATGGGTTCATTTCATAGGTGTAATGGTTTTTCTACTGTACAAACTGTATTTTCTATCCCCTTGCCCTACACCTAGAGCTGGACCTCACACAAAACTAGGCATTTTTAGATTCTCAAAACACTTTTTTCTGTACGATTTATAAAATGTTTGTTCCTACAAAAATCAAAATTTACTGATATTACTACACTTGCGGGGACATTTGGTCCCCAAATCATAGTGAATACCAGTACGCGTACACACACACACACACACACACACACACACACACACACACTCTCTCTCTCACTGCTGACCACAGTGTGCCGTTATACAGCAGACGGTAAACTTTATTAAGTAAACTCTAGACAATCTAGTAATTAATCAAGACAGCTTTTCTAAAACAGAAAGACACATTTATGACTGATTACTAAATCAGTCTCCTGGGTTGGTCATGTGTTAACTAGTGCCTGTTAGTATCACCAGCAGAGGAGCTCATGTTAGTTATTGATCCGACTCAAAGCTCCAGTCGTGCAGCAGAGACTCAAACCCACGACTTTCACTAGCGGCCTGATGATCCGCGTGAACATCTGATAGTCTGGTTTTAATTATAATCTAATAGAACTGAACCTTTCAAATCACACTGTGACCAAAAAATTACCAAATAAATATAAATAGGTAAAGAAGTCAATAAATAAGCCAGGTTACTCTCATTTAGTTTCCATGTGTGGATCAGGAAGGTCCATAAAGCTGCTGATGAGCAGTAAACGAGATCGATTGAGAGACTTTACAGCTGAAACACAGTCCTGTATGAAAGAATCACTTCAAGCACTTGCTGAATCCCTTTATAGACGTCAATACAAACACTTGCAATGACACTTCAGACGATGGCCTCGATTAAGATGCTAAAATATCTTCAGAGGAGAGATCTGGAGGACCAGCTGTGTTTGTCTGACCTCAAAACATCTGGAACAAAGAGACACGCGAGACGCTCGAACACCTGAGAGAGACTGTGATGCAGGAGAAACGCTGGATCAGCAGATTCCACACAAACAATGAGAAATCAGGATGTCCCAGCATTCCCTGCGCTAGATGTTCAACGCGAGAGGGACCAAGCCGGTCTCTCCTGAGTAAAAGCTCATGTGGATTCTAGAACGGTTCACATTTGGACACAAACTGGCCTCTTGACCGCAGTGAAGACGCACCGCTGACCGACCATTGTAATGGTCTAACCACAGGTATAAAATAAAAAGCAAGTTTAAAAGTGAAGCAAAGAATAATCCAGACATGAACGAAATCCAGATTCAGTCTAGATTCAGGTCTGACCATCAGCGTCTCTGTATCAGAACTACAGGAACATCTGATCCCTTTACCTCCAGCAAACCAAAACCCCTCCAAGCCTCCAGAAAACATCTCAGATGGAGCCGGCGGATCGTCACCAACGGCCCACGCCACACAGAGACGCAGGAAAATAAGCAGACAAAGCAAATTACAGCAGAGAACCGCAGCTACAATTACAGCCTGTGTCGGATCAGGGAACGAGTCTAGGAATAACATGGAAAACATCCCGGCGGACAAAACTCTGAGATTCAGCACAGGCCTACGCTGGAGCGCTGGATTCGGCTTTCAATGGTTTATTTATGGACAAAACATCTCAGATCTGAGGTCACGTGACCCACTGACCGCTGAGCTGAGGAGGCGTTACGTCACCATCCACACAACACACAGACTGTAGACAGAGCAACATCATCATCATCATCATCATCTGATAGCAGCACACACACAAACCAAAAATTAAAAGTCCCCTCAAGTCAGTGCAAATATGTAAGCGGAGATGTTACGTTTAATAATCTGCCTCGGTGTAAACGGTACAGCAGAATCGCGGACACATTTTCACCATGATCCGGTTCAGCCATCATAACGACTCCTTCTGACAGCATGAAATATGGATGAGGCTGAGAGGGGTTTTGAGCTGTAGTATCAGCTTTCACGTGTTGAATCATTAATAAGAGGCTCAACGATTGCTGTGACGAGCCATTAGTGACCCGCCATCACATCGGTGACCGTCCACATCACATCACACTGAACCAGCTGATCAGACACACAATTGAGCGAGTGTGAACGCAAACTACAGCTGCTTTGCTGTAGAAATAAAGGTGATCCGACCTAACAGCGTTTTCTTCCTGAGCATCAGAGCTTTTGCAGAATGACTGCAGCTTTAGTACTGGTTTAAGTCTCTCAGTCGTCTCTAATGTGCACAAGATGCTGGAAGACAGTGCAGGATCTGGAGGATCTTCCTGAAGAACAGTTTAACTGCTCAGGACAAACAGAGACATATAAACTTCTAGCAACAAAACTCATGAACAAGAAGAAACACCATCAGAAGAACCAGGAGGATGGAAACAGCAACGGAATCATGTGTGTCGGTTCAGTTATTCAGAGTCTGTGGAACAGGTGCAGATGAGAGCTTCATCAGGACGGCACTGAATGGCATTTTATGGTCCCACTTTATTTGTATTTTATTTTTTTTCCCAAATAATATTAACATATCACATATTAATGTAAATTAAAATTTACATTACATTACATATAAAAAAAAATAAAAAAATGTAAAAAAAAAAAAGTAAAACTTCTTAGGTCCCCCTCATGGGTTTGCTGAAGCCCTCTAGTGGTCACCAATGTTTCAGACCTCAATGACAAGCAAAAGCTACTGAACGTCAACAGTATTTATAATTACTGAAAAAAAAGTTAAGTTGTATTATTTGCAATGCTTATATCTCATTTGTCCATTTCTCAAAAAGCATGAATAAAGGGATATAGTCTCAATCTCAATCTCAAACTCAAAGGAAAGACGTTAAAAACAGCTGAGACTCAAACCCTTAAATTAAAAATGATAAACGTGGAACCCTGAGAATCTGGATCAATCCATTTGGACTTCAGTTTTAAGTCTAAACAACAAGAATATGCCAAAGGTTTCAACATGTACACGTAGATTAAAATGTCCTCCAAAACATGACATGGGCCGTGACAAAGACAGCAACACAAAACGCTGGTTCTGTAATACCAATACACAGCAGTAACCACTGAAGAACAATTAGGAAGATTAAAAATAGTCAAGCCAATAGTCAATCACTGAACCCATCAAACAAAACAACAGCTCAGACCACAAACACGCATCTGTGGTTTCATCATGTTTTATGATCTGATGTGTGTGTGAAATCAAACACTAGCTCTCCACATCGTTAGTCAAAGGGATTTTAATTGTCCTTCGTTTACTACGAACATACTGTACTGTTCAGAGGTCAGTGAATCATGAAAACAGACTGGATGAGCCTCATCCAAACGCCTCTTAAATCAGACAAATGCAGACTAGAGTCTGACGCCGCGACGCCCGTCACCGGCGAAACCCTCGGTTATGCTCGTGAACTAACGGTACTGGCCAGACGAAATGTTTATCATCATTAATAAGTGTAATTAGTTATTGAGCATCAGCGGCGTGTTGCTGCAGCTGCCGTTTTATAAAGGCAATTACCCACTGGAGATACACTAGAGTGAAAGTAATACAGTTCAGACGGTCTGACTGTGGTAAAAACACTGTAACACAACAGAGATGAGCTGCTGACATCTGAGAGACCTGCAGGAGTCCATCAGTTCCTGTCAGGAGCTCATTGATCAGCCATCAGCTGCGTTAATCCTGATCAGCAGCAGACACATCACGTCTGTTCAGTCCTGCACCGCCACACGGGACGAACGCTGACGCCGGGCTCTCACACGACCCGTCCCGATGCTCACGGATCTGAGGTTTGCACTGAAATCTCTCACTGAGAACCACTGGAGGCCTGAACTGAACTCCACACCAGTCATTCAGTTCCTGATCCACCAGTTTCTAAGATCAACCACAGTCTCTTCTGAGGACTCAGGTTCTTGTGATCATCTGTAGCTCACAGAGCAGACATCCCATGGTAACTAGGAATTCACAAGCTCCAGTCTGGATCCAGAACACTTAAGAAGAGATGATGCCAACCCCACAGAGGACTTCAGATGATGCCAACCCTGAAAACATACAGCACTACTAAATTCTACTACTAATTTATAGTGTTCTTTGTCTGTTTGATTACATCATTAATTGATCTTTACCACACATCTCTGCCATATGTACATCAAGCTACTACTACATATATTGTAAAAATTTGAATTTGGTGTAAAGCCGCTTTGCAATGATATGTATCGTGAAAAGCGCTATACAAATAAATTTGAATTGAACTGAATTGAATTGAACATCTAAATGCGGTCAGATTCTGATGGATCCACAGTATTATCTTGAGCATCTCACGCGCTTTCCAGCCCGATCTCTCACCGCGAGACAGTGACTGAATCACAACCAGCACTACTGCAGTGACACTGAACCAGTTCATCCTCAGCGGCACTAACTAGTTCACCATGTTGTCGCTGGTGTTCTAACCCAACGGGACGCTCCGAGTCTTCATGACCTCCGCAGGGAGAGATCTGACCCGTGATCTCCGGCACCACTCAGAGTTTCACCTGCGTGTGACACAATCACGGCAGGCTGTGCGGGTCATCAGAAAACACACATTTGTGACAGCACCATCATCATCAGGTCTATTATGTTCAGCTGCACTTCATTAATCAATGATTTCCACATTCTTCTCAAAACAACCACTGTGTGTCCAATGATTAAAAGAAAGTTTTGAAGGAACATTTAGCTTAACGGCCTGTTTACACAACAGAATCAGAAGAATCAGAATCAGAATTAGCTTTATTCGCCAAGTGTGCGCAAACACACGAGGAATTTGTTGTGGTTTTTTAAGGTGCTCCTGGTACATACATACATACATACATACATACATACATATCTGACATGAGAACAGAGAAAAAACATTTAAATAAATAAAAACTTAGAATAAATGATAATGTATGAATCTGCAACAGAAGATTTATGTACAGATTTGTGCATTATTCCTCTATATACAGCTATAAATAAGAGATGTGCATGTGTATTTACATAACACATAACACCGTTTTCAACTAGAAAATGGAAAACGTTTAATGCATTTTGGTTGTTCGTTTACACAAGTTTTTTGGAAGGGGGGGGGGCCTTGAAAATGCAAACTTTTGAAAATGGGTTTCAAAGTAAAGGTTTCTGTAAACAGTACCACCATCATCTCTGTGTAAACTACAAACACGTAAATGTGTGAAAACAGTGATGTCATGCACTTACACATTACATGTTTAGTCTATTGGCATGCGTGAGTACGTACTTGAAGAATGCATATGTTAATGAGTGCGTGGTGTGTTTGAAAAATACACAGTGCATGAATAATACAGCGTTTTTATCCGCTTTCATGGATCTGTGTGAACTGGGATCACTTTGACAACGTTATCATATGTACTTAAAATAAATGACACACTGAGTGATTTTTTTCATAAATACAGACACAATGTAATTAACATTATTTGGGATAAAGAAATCAAAGCATTTTTAGAAACATTAGGCTTATTCAAATGTGTCTAAATGTTTGACTTCTCATTAGATGCTCATTACAGTAATTCACTATTTTTACTGTACTGTACAATGTTTTTTTTATTAGAAATAAAGTCAGCACAACAAATTACTTCTATGGTGAATAAATATTTGTCATTTACAGTAATGATTTGAATTTATGAAGGGAAACTGTCATGAAAATAATGTCACAACACACAATCTATTCCTAAAAACAGGCTCCAGTATTTTATGTCAAATATAATTGAGTGGTTTGGCAGATGAATGTGAGAGACGAAGCCACAAGCTCATATTAGACTCGAAACAGAGTCACAGAGGTAAATATCGCAGTGTTATGAGCAGTGCAGTGAACTGGCTTTACATTCATACGCTGGCAGACGGCAGTGACGGTGAATTATACAGGTGAAGCGTGATGAAGACTGACCCCGATCCCTTCATCACACCTCAGTCAGAAGATCCACCGGTGATGAAGAGGAGCTTCTACAGGGACAGAAACACACGCCTGTCTATCTATATATCTATCATTCTGTCTATCTGTCTGTCATATATGACCCACACATGAGTGTCAGACAGCAGATGAAGCTCATATGGATACAGCTGAACTCACACATGATCCACAAGTTCACTCACTCGAGTAATAGTGATAATATTCATTTTAATTAAATAATAGTCTAGACTATTTGACCTGGTATCTGCAAACCAACTTCAATGTCTTAACCAATAAACAGCAGTACAATATCACACACACACACACACACACACACAGGCCTACTGCTCATTCTCCATCTCACTGCCAGATTCATACAAAAAAAAATGAATGGAGAAATCGTTAGAATACTAGAATAAATCTGCACAATGACCAAGACAAAAATGGCACATTTTACCTTTCGTCATTTAGACTGACGTGAGACTGAGGTGAAAGCTGTAAATCACTGAGAGGATGAAGAGTTACTGATCAATGAATATTAGTGTCAAATCACACACACACACACTCGGTCAGCTAAACCTGAAGCAGTAAAATGTCAACACACGAGACAAAGAGAGCCGGAGGAAAACGCCTCAACACCGGCGCTGATCAGCAGTGAAATTATTGATTAGATTCGATCACTCACTTTCCGATCACCTCGCAGAGCTCGTACACATCCTCAAACAGCACGTCGTCGTCAGCCATAGTCCCGCCGACAGATCCGCGGAAAAGATCCGCTTTCCCTCAGAAACGCGCCGCGAATGTCAGAATCCGAGCGGCGGATGATTTTCACCCTCCGCCCCGCCGCCGCCGCCGACACCGACACCCGGATCCTGTAAATCCCCCGGATTCCCGTCGACGACCACCGAAGATGTCCGTTCACACCGGGCGACGACGACGACGACGATGATGATGATGATGGTGGTGATGGTGATGGTGATGATGTCAGGGAAAATCAACGCTCCGGGATTCAGGTCGCAACGCTCCGGGAATCTGCCGCTTCAAATAATAAATGTCAATGTGACGCGAGCGGCCGAAAAAAAAACGCGCTGATGCGCCCAAACGCTCGAGATCCCGATGATCCGCCTCAAACATGAAAACGCGCTCAACGCCGCTGCCGCTGCGCTTTCCGTCCGACTGCGCTCATCATTGTCCGTTGGACGCGCCGGTACACGCCCTGATCCCCGGTTAAAGCGGTGAGGTAAAGCGGCGCTGCCCGTGTAACGGTTTTCTGCAGCTCTTCGTTGCCTCGGTGTCTCTCCTCCTGCTCCGCTGCTACTCCAGTTCAGCACACTGACGCTCCGCCCTCTCAAGGTTATGAAGCTGCCGCACGCGGAGCCGCAATGGCCGCCGAGGTGCGCTGGATTGCCCGGATGTTTCCGCTGACGCTCCTAGGGCTGCTTGAGCCAAAATGTCGGAAGAAGGGCGCGCCTTCAAGCCCACGGCGCTCAGTTTCCTAATCTGCCCAGAGAAAACCCGTTCTCCCGTCCATCGGCCAATGGCAGATCCGCGTCGCTTCGCATGCTGGTTGACCGTCCGATGACGTCAGAGCTTCTGCGTTTTTTTTCATAAGGATCCGTGTATTTTCTTGCTGAATAAATGCTGCAGGAGGGCAATTGACTGAACCGAGCAGACCGAGCATCATTTTATGATCCTGATTTATCACATCCATCACTGACTGAGACACATATTCATATCGAGCGCTGAAATATTGTGCAGCTCATAAAATACAGATGCAATATAAACTGATAGGGTTTGCTCGCTCAAGCAGCTTGTATATATATATATATATATATATATTCACCAAAATAAAATAATAATGAAAACACCACTTTGAGGAGCTGCTGGTTTCTCAATGGCTTGAAATACACGTTTTGTCTTATGCTCTTTAACCGTACACGTTCATGTTAACCTCACGTGACTCTCCCAACCAATGAGAGGCTGAGCAGAATTTTAAAACCCCGTGAAATCACACTTGTATTTTATGACACGTATGTCTGAAGACTCAGAGATCACGGGTATCATACAGGCCGTTTCTTCACGTCACTGCAGCTCTTCATCCTTCAGATCTGCTCCTCATCACAGCAGATTCTTACCTGCTCCTCATGGGCTGGTTAACCTGGTTGAACAAAAACCGCTGGACTGAAGTTCAGCATCATCTGGAGCCACAGTGATGCTCTCAGGAGTTACTATGGCGACCCTACAGGCAGAAACAGGAAGTGCGGGTCTGTATCACACACATCACACACACAGAGGAAGTTCACCACGATCTTCATCCAACCTGCAGACTCACAGCATCACACACACACACACCTAGCAGATCAATACACACTTTTATTGACATACTTTCTATTAAAAACATCTTCAGCTGTGGTGATATTTGAACACAGAAGTTTAGAAAATAATTAGATTAAAAAGTTGTCTCTGTATGAGTCTATAATGAAGCGGTTTAGTTATGAAGCAATACAATAATAACGTTTCTGTGGACAAAAATGTCTTACTGAAATGACCAGGGAGATATAGATGCTTCATTTACAATTAAAAGAGTTTTAAAAGAATTAAAGTTTTACCACTAAACTCATGAAAACACTTGATTAATCAATCTCATCATAAAATGCACCTGAATACGAGACATTAAGTTCATCTCTACGTCCATGAAGTGCTGCAATATCTGCTTCCATCTCAAGTAGTAGTTGTTCTTGTAGCCTAGTTTCCTAGTAAGTTAAATGCAAACTATTGTGTAAAATGAGGCACCGGTTCACCTTCGTTCTGACACATCTGGGACATTGAAGCGCTGGATCTGACGGACGCTCGACCTCCTGCTTCTGCTTCTCAAACGCTGAACTTCTCCTTTGATCAGTCTCAGGATTCCGTTTGTCTTTCGTGTTTGAACGGGCCGAAGTAATCTGAAGATAATGAATGAATCTACAGTAGTTTGCTCATGCAGTCAGGAAACGTCTCGTGCTTCCACACATTTGGAGCAGCTGGATGTTGAGTGAAAGTGTGGAGGAACGAACAGCTGCGGTCACGTGATGTCCGTGATCAACCAATCCAAAATTTGGATTTTACAATTTTAATTTGTAATCGAATTTTTTAGAAGAACAGTTTAAAATGGTTTGACCTTTCAGGATGTTTTAACTATTTTTCTAACAAATGTGACCCCGAAACATTTGATGTTTTCTAAGACCGAGTCAGACAAATTACTTCATTTTTTAAGGACAGGATCCAGTCTCTCTGTCAGTGACGGAAACACGTCATCATTCAGCAGGAAGTCAAAGATGAAGCAACCGAAGATTGATTCTTTATCAGTTCCTGTATGTAATGATGCATTTTAACGAACATGATGAGTAACTATCAAACATTTTTTAACTTTTCGGACACAGTGAAACACGGAATTGTGGATTTACTCTGAAACGTCCAATAAAACAAACGGAAACTGCAGTTCTTACATTCACAAAAGTTTATTCCAAAACAACAACAAAAACATTTACACCACATTGGTTTTTGTCTTTTACGGATAAAGTTCTATGTAGGCAAATACATAAAAACGAAGCCGAGCGATTAAACGCCCGAAAGAACAACATGAATCTTCATGACAAGCTTATATCACTATTCATTTAATGCAACGAAATAATATAATAACAATATTAAATCAAAAGGAGAAATATTGACACAACCGATAATCTCGTATGTACATTTCTAAAATACGTTTCTATATAAAGTGCAGGGAAATGATCTGAATGGGATCTGCGTCCGTGTCTGTAATATATTGCTTGATAACTAATGAACCCAAGGAGCTGCGCTGACAGAAGCCTTGACATCCGCCGCGGATCCGAGCGTCCAGCCCGTCCGTTTGAGACGCAGCCGTACAGAAACCGGCCTCGGGACGACCCTATAGGAATAACCGAGACGCGACCGCAATCACGTGATGAGGAGGAGGAGGAGGAGGACGTGATGCGGATTTCAGATGAAACCCAATCAAATGACGCACAAAAACACGCCGTACAAACATCGGATTTCCTCGAAGCGCTCACCATTAAAACTGCAGAACGGGAGCTGACGGCATCTTCATCATCTTCATCAGGGAGCAAACAGTGAAATCAGGAAATGTCGACAGACTTCTTTCTGAAAAAGCTTCGACGAAATGAGCGAGTCAAACAGACTGAACGTCTCCATTCTCAATCAACCATTAACTTACTCCAGTCAAACCAGCCCGCGGACGGTCAGAAACAGGGCTGCACGATAAATCCAATTTTAATCACAACCGCACAATATTTGGTTATTTATCCTGAAAAGGTTTTGCTTTAATTAGTTCTCTCACATTGGTAACGAGCTTCCTCAAGCATTCGTGGCTTGCCAGATGTCAAGAGTTTAAATCTTTCCTCTTGAACTGATACATTTTCTGCTCAGTTTTAATGAATCTTCTCTCACACACACACACACACACTCTGTATTGAGCTCTGATGATCTGAAAACCCCAGCAAACATGTAAGCTGTAGTTTAGCGATCTCTATTGAGATTCTGATCAAACAATAGTCTGTTTGTCATTCGCTGCAACTGAATTTGTGAGCAAACCATCAGAGTGTTCTAGAATTATGAAGAAATTTGAAAATGAACTGACAATAAAATGACATTACTGGTGATCGAGTTGAAGTTCAGTGATCTCTACTGAGCCAGTCTGTTTCCTTTCACGACTGAATCCGCAAATCATGAGAGTTGACTTATAATAATTACATTTCATTAATGGTTACAACATTATAATAATTCTGATATTATACTATAAATAAAATAATTCTGATGAAATAAAAAAAGAGACAATAAAACAACGATAATGGATTACATTTTCCAACAAAATGATCAGTTGAGCCGTTATCGTGCAGCCCCAGTCGGAACGAGTCACGTGCGCTTCCGAATCCAGCGCCGTTCACTTCCATCTGGAATGAACAACAAGAGCAAATACAAAAGAATCAAAACACGATCCGATTCGCCTCAGTGACCCGACGAGCTGAAACTTCATTTGGTGAAAGTGCTTGAAATCCACGTCTCTGCCTTCATCGCACGCCGAAACCGACACGAAGCATGAACGAACAAGCCGCTGAGAGTAAAAGTGACACGTACGTTTACACACGAACACACACACGGATCGTCCTCGAGTCAGTCGCGCCGACAAGAGAGTAGAAAACGCGCAGCGAGCGTCTGAAGGGCATCTGTGAACGCTTCGTCGTTTCCGTTCCGAACGTAGAAAAAGCACAAAATCCGCGAGCGCCGACGCGGCCGGCGAGTCTACCAGGTGGGCATCATGTCGGGGAACCAGACGCGGCCCAGGTGTTTGGACACCTCCCAGTGGATGTCGTCCAGGCCGTACTTGTTGTCGGGCACCAGAACCTCCTCCATGATGGAGAGCTGCGAGAGGCGGCCGCCACACATCTTGACGAACTCCACGAAGGCGCTGCAGGACACCTCGCACTCGCCCAGGCCGATGGCCGACAGCTGCTTGCAGCGCTCCGCGATGCGGATGAGCTCCTCGTCCAGGGGTCGCAGGCCGTTGGCGCACACCACCAGCTCCACCAGCCGAGGGCACGTCAGCCCCACGCGGCCCAGCACCTCCTTGCTGACGGAGCGGCCGAAGTACAGGTGCGTGACGGGCACCTCGTCGCGGAAGAAAGGCCCGAACTCGTCCTCGTACAGGAAGAAGTACATGACCAGGTTGAACTTGGGCGAGTGGCGCACCATGGCGTCCCAGCTGCTCTTCTTGATGGAGTGGAACTGCTGGCCCGGGTTCTCGCTCACCACGTCGATGCGCAGGTGTTCCAGGTGGACGTGGCGCTCCGACGACAGCGCCAGAAGCAGCTCGTCGCTCAGCAGGTGGTAGTTGAGCGCCAACTCGCGCAGGCCGTGACACTGATCCGCCACGCACAGGATACCTGCGCCGCAAACACACACGCTCGGTTAGTCTAGCTAGTGTACGTGTCGGGACTAGGCAGAACATACGTGACCCTGGACCACAAATTCGTATTTGCAGCAACAGCCAACAATACATTGTATGGGTCAAACTTCTTATTTATGACAAAAATCATTAGGATGTTAAGTAAAGATCATGTTTTGTGAAGATTTTCTACCAGAAATATATCAAAATTTTACTTGTGATTAGTAATATGCATTGCTAAGAACTTCATTTGGATTTTATCACTATTTTGTTCTTTTTGCACCCCCAGATTCCAGATTTTCAAACAGTTGCATCTCAGCCAAATATTGTGCCCAAACTAACCCTAACAAACCATACATCAATGGAAAGCTTATTTATTTATTCAGCTTTCAGATGATGTATAAATCTCAACTTCAAAAAACTGACCCTGATAACTGTTTTTGTAGTCCAGGGTCACACATGATAATAAACAGAGCGCCGCCGACCTGCGGGAGACACGTGCGGGCAGCTGCTCATCTTCAGCAGCTTCAGCGTGTCGCTGTTATTGGCCACCAGCACTTTGAGCGACGGGTCGTCCACCGGCGTGTCGTCGATCTTCAGGGACGACAGAGATTTCGAGTTCACGAACACCACCGTCAGCGCAGAGATGAAGTGAGACTGAGGAGACAAAAACAACAGCAGATTGTAGTGAGACTGAACCTGAGAGGTGGAGAACTCCATTCAGAGCACTGCGTGTGTGTCTAAACTATATTTCGGAATTGATTTGTACCCAGATGTGAACTAAACCTGACAAAACCTCCTTCTGAGGACACATTTGTAGTAATTGTTTATTTTTATTGCCATGTCAGCATCTAAGGCTATCTTCATAGCAAAAACTGAGCTGGAAGTATACAGCTGTTACAACTATATAAGACTGTTAAATTTACATATGACCAAAAAAAAGAAAAGTCTATAATCTTTTCTGGTAAAATCTCACTAAACAAGTCCCTGAGTGAGTGTACTTCATATAAAAGTGTTCTACCTGCAATAAAACCCAGACCACAAAACCAGTCTTAAGTATCACAGGTATATTTGTAGCAATAACCAAAAATACATTGAGTGGATCAAAATGATACATTTTTCTTTAATGCCAAAAATCATTAGAATAGAATGGCTTTATTGTCATTGCAATTAACATACAATGAAATTTTGTTTCTTTCGTAGAAATGCAACTATATCCATTTAGGATATGAAGTAAAGATCATGTTCCATCAAGATATTTTGCAAATTTCCTACCATAAATATATCAAAACTTAATTTTTGATTAGTAATATACATTGCTAAGAACTTCATTTGGACAACTTTAAAGGCGATTTTCTCAGAATTTAGATTTTTTTTTTTGCACCCTCAGATTCCAGATTTTCTAATAGTT
The DNA here is from genome assembly GCA_036247105.1 of Cirrhinus mrigala. Taxonomy (NCBI): domain Eukaryota; kingdom Metazoa; phylum Chordata; class Actinopteri; order Cypriniformes; family Cyprinidae; genus Cirrhinus; species Cirrhinus mrigala. The sequence goes on along the minus strand of CM070012.1, from coordinate 36,011,207 downwards.
GTATCTCGGCCAATTATTGTCGTACCCTAACAAACCACACATCAATGGAAAGCTTATTTATTGAGCTTTGAGGTGTATAACAATTTTAAAAAACAGACCCTTATGACTGGTTTTGTGGTCCAGGTTCACAAATATGTTTAATGGAAAGGGGGAACCAGCAGAACATGCACAGAGTTGGGTCTTCACCTTCAAGCAAAAAGGCACCATTTTGATTTGGCTGAATAAACATGCGTGTTTGTGTGTGCGAGACGTACTTTGGGCAGCTCCATGAAGGAGGGTCGTGCGGTGGAGATCAGCCCGAGCGTCTTCAGAGAGCAGTTGACCAGCTGAGAGAGGATGTCACACGCCGCTTCTGCGGATTCAGTGCTGCTGTCCACCTGAACACACACACACACACACACACGTCAAAACTAAGGACCCACGTCCGACACCTTCTGGATGGAGCCGCAGTGACTGGGCTCCCATGTTCTCACCTTGAAGCTGACGTACTGCAGGTGGTTGGAGTGGCGTTTGATGATCTGCTTGATCAGGTCTGGATGCGTGGCCTTCAGGTAGGAGCTGGCCGGCTGGTTGAGCTCGAACTCGAAGCACCTCCAGAGCTCGGGCATGTGGAAGGCCTGGTTCCAGCCGCGGCACACCTGCGAGGCGAAGGCCCGGTCCAGCAGAGGAAGGTACTGGAAGATCTGCAGCAGGATCTCCTCGGGCAGCCGCCCCCAGTCCACCGCCCCGTCCTCGTGCTGCCGCTCCTCCGAGTCGCCCCGCCGGAGACGCTTACAGACCTCGGGGGCACCGGGGCCCGGCCCCGACACCGATCCGCCGCCCTCCTCCACCTTATCGCCTCGCTTCTGGCCTCTTTTCATTCTGAAGACACACATCGACGGCGGTTACACTCAGAACGCAATACTGGATTACTACTATATGCTGCACAGTACGGTAGGTTTGTTTACACCTACATCTACCACAGACATGAAACAAAGATTAAATGAACTGAACTTTATCTAAATGAAATGTTAAAAATTGCATACTAGAAACACAAGTATGCTTCACTGTAGTCCCATGACCCTCATCATGTGGCGTGTTTAATTCAATCCACAGCATCCAGTAAATAACACAAACTATTATTTGGGATATTTAATCTAATTTAGTGAAAACAGCGCAGCAAACAACGAGGGAAGAAAATCATTCTACTGTAAATGAAAGATCAGGTCGAGCACACTGCATTATGGGATACAGGATCTCAGTCTTCAGTGCGAGCGGTAGTAAATAAAGTGTTAGTGTGTTATTTTGAATGCAGCCCATGTGACTGTTTACATGCACGCAGCTGTATTTCTAAGCAGTCACTCCCAGTTTTTCCAGTTTCACTCAACTCAGTTCTTCACCCTTTAACTACCTGTGATTAATCCAGATCTGCTGTCATCTTCTGAGATCATCGTATTCGTCGAACTACTCACCATGATTAACAGCAACTCCCACAGACCCACTCACACATGTATTAAATAAACATGAAAGAAATCTGACCACGCCTGACACCATCATCATCATCATCATCAGTGAATCAAGCACCGGCTATGTGTGTGAGAAAAACACTGCACAGATGTTCATACTGATGAAGCATTAACCTGCATATTTCAGACACATTTAAAATGTGCCATCTTGTTGTTTCTAGGTCAATCTGTAGATTCAACGTACATTTGCGACAATGTAAATATATTATATTAATATGCGGTTACTCATAATTACATATAAAATGTGCAAATAATTAGTTAATAAAGTTAAAAGCGTATCTGTTCCCCTCACAAAACTAAAATAGGACTGAAGACTGCAGTGCAGTCACGTGCTTTGGTGGTCACGTGGACCTTGACAGCCTCAGAGCAGCGCGAACATTCCGCGAAACATCTGAAGAAAGCCACAGAACGGCGTGAGGCGAGAAAATCACGACAGATGGATGGTTTTATCTGAACTGAAGCCGAAGCGTGAGCTTTAGCGTGTTTGTGTGAGCTGATCTGATCCCGACGTTGGTTTTAATTACACTCCTTCCGCCCGTTTTCTCTCGCACGTTCGATACAGAATCTCGTCGGAAGTGTCTGTCGCTGAGTGTCGGCTCTGCGGTACCTGTGTCGTAGCGCTGCTAGTGTTGATTCGGTGTTGATCGGTGTCGCCTCAGCCCGGGCCCGCGCTCCAATACTTCATCCGAGCGGCCCAACCGAACACGATCATTGGCTCTCGGTCGATGCGATGGCAGCGGGCAGATCTACGAGCTCAGATCGGCGGCTTTAGTGACGATCGCTTCGAGTATTTTCCTGTGTGTCTCGTGACCTAGTTACTCCGCGGAGAAGCGCCTGTTCACGGAAAATGGCGATGTGTTGTGCTTAGAGCGAGCGGTGCATTCTGGGTAAAGTGGGGGAGTGCAGTTCCGCTTGCTGCCAGCAGATGGCGGCGCCTCCCTCACATACTCACACTGACAATCAGTGTATTTCGAGCCGCGTACTAGCTCCAGATCTTTCTAAAGCAGGAACGGACGAGTAGTTTGCGATTCCGAAGTCAGATCTAAAATAATAGGCTGTAATAGTTTATTTTTTATATTGTGTCTAAAAACCTTTTTCTAACGTTAAGACTGTTGTTTTTCTGTATTTTACTTTTATTCTTCAATATAACCCTTCTCCCATAGTACATTTATAACGTCTCGATAAAGCCTTTCCATCTCTGAGTAATTATTACAAAATACCCATTAAAAAAACTAAAACACATTACATTATGTGCTATAATTCATTCTGACCAACACTGGTAAAACACTTTTTTGTTGCAATGTTATAGACCTTTTCTGTTGACAAAATATAATTTATAACTTCTATAAGACGGGCTGCAAACTCAATGACAACAGAAGATTTTAAGATGATTTTAACTGAACCGAATGAAGGATCACTGCAGCTCACGTGACATTCAGCCAATAAAGCAACAGAAACACAGTGCCATGTTGCCTACATACTAGACATCATATCAGAGAAACACTAACCTCATGAGTGACTACGGTTAACCAGCTGCCTGTTAAAGGCTTTCCAGAAGATGAACTGCTTCAAAGCAGCTTTATAGAAATTCATACTCATGATGTTTATATTTATATGCCTTTTCATGGAGATGGTATTTAATTGGGTGGCAAAATGATCAAGCAGTTGGGATTTGCCATTTATATTAAATCACTTCATGTGAGTGTATGTACACCAGTAGAAGTCGGATACGCACACAGTATTTGTCAGTTATAATTTTTCATATTGTGGCGCTGGTGAAATCTGTTTTGGCTTGCAGTGTTTGTTGATGTGGGTGTGGAGAGCGACTATCATCGAGTATGGAGGCATCGAGCCTATCAGACGCCCACAGAAACATTTATGACACGCCATTATCATCAACACTCGCTCATTCAGTGTGAATTATGTTGATATGAGGCTTAACCGTAATCCTTCTCAAAGAGCAATAAGAAATAAAGCAGACAAAACATACAAACCAGCGCTACAGGACACTAAATACAGTGAAGAACTGGTGCAGTTCTAATGTAAAAACAGTTTTAATGTGATTTGAGATGACCAATTTATCTGTAAGATAGGAAGTGTTTCATTAAACTATGGCTCTGATTCTTCACGTCAACAGTTACAGATACTCTAAAACACACACGACACACTCGCTCACACCACAACATCCGGAAACAAAACTGATCCCTGGAAATATTCACAAAGAAGTATTTTAAAGCAGGTAAAGGCGATCACCCGCCAATAACATATACAAAAATTCTAAAACGAAGAAGACTCTGATGCCGCTGTAACGTCGTCTCAGTCTTATAGTCCCGTGGAGAAACTTCTACTCGTCCGTTTCTCTCTGCCGGAGGCTCCTGGACTTGCCGTTCTCAGTCTTCCTCTTCTTGAACGTGGCCCCGGCGCTGCTCTCGGCCCCCAGGGACGTGATGGTGCGCTCCTTGAATCTGGCCCTGGGCTCCGGTGGGACGTCGGCCGGAGTCTGAGCGGCGCCTTCCACCTGCGGCAGCTGCAGATCCACCTTCTCACTGCGGAGCGAAACACAAACAGACGTCAGGAGCTGAAAACACTGTCCTGGATGCTGATCGGTCAGTACAGCACGCCTCGAACACAGGATGCAGTGACAGCTCTGGTGCTTCAGGATTTTACTGACACGGCACCACACGTGTGAATTCTAAAACAAAATGACATAAATGTCCTTAAAAATCAAATATTTAAAGTAGCCAAGAAACACGAGCAGCAGCACATCTTTTCTTCCATATTGTGAAGAAATGTTATCTTTTAAAAAAGACTGTAGGGTGGAACTTGGTTCTGTGCACTGGTTGTTGATTGGATGCTGAGATGTGGGCGTGGCTCTGAAAACTGGGCGGATCTGAATGAGAGTTTGCGTTGGATTGTAAGAAAGGGGAAAGAAAGTTTTACCAGATTAAACCATTAGAAGACGTCTGTCATTTCACTGGAAGATCCAGTTTTGACATTTTGATTAAAGTTATGAAGTCTATATATAATGTATAATGTTAATTAATATATTATTATTACCACCATGAATAGCTTTATAAAAAAAAATCAACAGGCTTGTCGTCAAAAATCTGGTTTCTCTTCAGTATTCATCATCACAAACACACAGCGGTGATCTGAGCAGCTTCAGATGGATTAAATAATTCATAACACAATGCGTGTCTTACTATGGATCCTCCTGCAGCTGGATCTGTTCCCAGGCTCCGTATGGATTGGTCTTTCTGGGTCTCTTCACGGGCGTCTCGTCCTCCTTCACTGAGTCAGTCACAGCCGACTCTTCCCGTTTCTCCTCGCCGTTTCCTCCTTCATCTGAGCTTCTCTCTTCTCCGTCGTCTGCTGATGTTTGGGTCGGCTCTTCTTTTCTTTTCTGCGTGGAGATCAAACACACGGACGTGTGATTCTGTGTGCGTTTATGACGTCCTGCGGTGAGTGTGAATAACAGCGTCTCACCCTGAAACTGATCTTGGGGCCGCTGGTTTGTTTGGTTTCGTCCGGTTCTGGTGTGTCTTTAGGAGGGTCGGATGCGTCTTCGGCTCCAGACGCAGACTCAGGCCGAGGAGGAGACGGATCTTCTGCTGCTGGCGTCTCCTTACGAGGAGATTCAACACCAGGAGGAAGAACATCCTCTGGACTGAAATCATCTGGTTTCTCCCAGCTGGATTCTGCTCAGGATGAGACAAACAGGTTTAGAAAGAATAATCATTAAGAACATCTAATGCTCCAAAAATAGGAATTTGCTGCAGATACTGATATTAATATGATGAAATTCTGCTGCTCGTAATGTAAATCAGTGAGATCTTTATAATAGTAGAGCAGATACTGACATAAAATCACGTAAATATCAGCGGTCGCTCTGTATCTCCAATAATGTGTGTCTGTAAGATGAGATTGAAATGATCCAAACATGTAAAGCAGTGCTGATTGAGAGATGAACAAATAAATGTTTCTCAAAAGAAGTGAGATGTTTTGAAGGCTTGTGAAGATCAATCCTCCACTGAGGAACAGTGAAAGTAAAGCTTCCGGAAACAAACGTTCCTCAAAAGATGCTGATGATCAGATTTGAGACTAAAAAATGATTCGTGGAGAATCAAGTAAAGCTGCTTCAGTCCAGTAAGTGTTCATCTGGAAATGTGACTGCAGTCATTCTGATATTTACTTGATCAAAATCAGTCAAGATTTGACAGCAAAAACACACACTAACAGAGCTTTGACTGGATAAAATACTCTAAACTATCAATCAGACGACAGAAGGCATGAAGTAGAAAGAGTGTGAATCATGTTGATCAATTACACTTCACAGTATTATGCAGCGTCTAATGTGATGATGTGAATCTGAATGTGTTTGGATGTTTTCTCACCGCCGGTCTCAGTGTTGTAGTAGTATGTGTATCCATCAGGACTCACGGCCTCTATCCACGCGCCGCCTGACGGATCCTGCAGCACACGAACGCAATATTAGATCCGAACACGTGAACCTCAGACTCACCGACGAGCGGTCAGACGGTCTCACCTGTGTTTGTCCCATGGCCGATGACGAGCTCTCGTCCACGAACCCGTCCGGTTTCTCCCACTGAGACTCTGAGATCGAACACACAGTCAGTGCTGAAGAACACGGACAGACACGCATGTGAATCTCAAACATCAGCTCACCTCCAGTGACGGTGTTGTAGTAATACTCCAGGCCGTCGTCTGTGGTTCCTCTCAGCCAGACGTCTATCCGGTCGCTCCGGTCGCTGCGGCTGCTGCTCTCTGACGGGACGCTCGCTCGCTGTTTCTTGGGTTTCTTCTGTGTTTTGACAGGAGCTTCAGACCGAGCTTCAGACGGAGCCACACTCTGACCTGTGGAAACAGAAGAACCGTGAGGAGCAGCGTCATCACACACGTGACCGTGAACACACACACACACACACACACACACACACACTTCTACGCACCTGACGACTGACCCGCCAGTCTCTTCAGATCCTCCTCATACGCCTTCAGAGCCGCTTCCTCCATCGCTGCAAACTCCTTTGACATCTTCTGCTCCTGCTTGGCTTTCGCCACGCTTTTCTTCTTAATCTGTCGTGAACATTGATGGGGTCACATGAGCGCCGTCAGCCAATCAGAGAGCGTCTCGCTCTTATCTTCACACACACACAGCTCTGACAGCAGCAGCAGCCAAAATGCTGTTTACTTCATCATCACACTACAGATCACACCCACTACATCTGACAACACACACACACCGTATCCCATAATGCAAAGCACTGGAGCTTCCATTTGCATTGTAAATAAATGAGCAGGAGCTCAAATCAATCGGTCTGAACGTCTCAGAATGCCAAGAAAAGCTTTTTGCATAGAATTCAAAATGTAAAATGATTATATTTCTGAGATGATGACTCATAAAATTAAACATAAGGAGGTCATGTGACTCCTGGCTCTGTTACAGATTCTCTTATTAGGTTTCATATTTTGGTAATAGAGATATGAACAATTAAAAATATATTAACCACTGCAGTATTCCATAAAAAAATAAGAATAGTCCAATATCATGGTGACTTTAAAAAATTCATTCATTCACACTGAGGACGGAGGTCCAGTCCGCTGCATTATGGGATGGCAGTGCTGTTCTGTGCGGCACATTTTGCCAAATGTAGAGGGTCCTCAGTGTACTTCATGCATAAAGTGTGGATAGTGAGTACAGAAGTACAGAACACAACATCCGCTAGAATGCAGTATGCAGTACACACTACGCTAGTGTTGTATTCTGATCACAGCGGTTTGTGTTTTACCTCTGCGATTTTAGCCGCGACATTTTCTTTGTGATTCTTTCCTCTCTCGTGAAACTCGACACTCTGCGAGAAAAAAACACGAGAACGTTCTCTTTATGAGCATATATTCAGCTCCAGTGTTTATGAACACATAAAGCTCTGTAATGTATGTGTGCATTCACTCACGGGTTTATTATCCGCGATCCAGCATTTGCAGTACTGACAGAACTTCCTCGGCTGTGATTTCCAGTAATCAGCCCTTGAATACAAACACAAACAAACAGAGATAACGTTACTTCATCACCATTTATCGCGTGTGAATTAAATCTCAAGGCGCGAGTTCCGTACATGTCTGATTAAAATGCCCGTGCTTACTTACATTTTGAAGAATGAACTTCAAATCCCTTTAATGTACGTGAATGTTTTACTCATATCTACATGCTCGCTGATGAGCGCTCACTGCTGGCACTTCGAAATGACGTCACTTACGGCGCGACAAACCTTGATGCCGAATCGGAAGTGCTCTGTTAAAACAAGACTGAAATTCGTTTTCACTGACATTTAATTAAAAGTCATAAACAACTTTAATACTATAAAATGATGTTTCACAGCCACTCGATCACGTTCGTGATGTGCTGTAACTATGAGAGGCCATCAGGCCGCCGTTGTATCAGGTCCTCCCATATGGTCTAGCGGTTAGGATTCCTGGTTTTCACCCAGGCGGCCCGGGTTCGACTCCCGGTATGGGAAGATACGTTTTTCCACAATTAACCAACACGTTTCAACATTTCCTAAATCACATTTAAAGTTAGTCTGCGTTGTTATTTTGGCACACTCGAGAACTATAGAAATAACTCTTATAAATGCTGACAGAGACCATGACTGTATTTCAGAACTGAAATATTTTCAGCAGTAAAGTTATAGCGAGTCCAGAAGATTCACTTTAATAAAATGTAGACTTATTATAAGGCGTTCGTCAGTCCTACTTAAGTTGTGTTAAATAATATATCATAAAAGCCCAAATCCTAAGTAAGATCAAATAAACGTTTTAAAATTGGGCTAAAAATTCTCTCACCCTGAAGAGAAATGGAGTAATGCCTGAGTCAATCTACAGCGAGGAAGCATCAGCAGAAGAGACTCTTCAGGACAGAAATTATTGCTCATTAAAATCCTGAATAAATCCACTCAGTCAGCAGGGTATGAGTTGGGTTATAGGTAAATAAAACTAAAACTAAAATCATAAAAAGAATAATATTATTACCTGAAATAAACTAAACGTCAACTTAAGTAAACTATTAAAAACATTTCAGCTACCTGCAAAGACGACATTTGTCATTTTAATTTAGTTGAACTGAATGTGCTAAAATGTATAAAAGACTAGAGTGTTGGGGAAAGTTACTTTTAAAAGTAATGCTTTACAATATTGCATTACTCCTTAAAAATAATCGCGTTTCTTAGTTACTTTTATGGAAAGACATGCGTTACGTTACTTTTTGCGTTACTTTTCCTCATCTGCCCTGGGCTTGTTTGTTTTTAATATAAAAGGTTCTATTTTTGAAAAATGCAAAAGCTCTTTAACCCCAAAAGTGAAATGAATGAGGCTGAAGGAAATGTAAATTCGTGTCTGTACAGTAGAGGGCGCCGCTCAAACAAACCTTGCTGGATCGCATGAAGAATAGGACGCAACAAACGCAAGTGTTTATCTAAAGACATTTTGCTGATTAGTATGGTCGAATCGGATCATAGAAGGCCAAAAGCAAAGACACTGGTTAATAAAATAGGCTTCAGTACATAAAGGATATTTGTGTTATTTAACATATTTCATTAGTGCAGGCTTTTTGCATTTGACTGTTTTTGTACAGTGAGATGAGGAAATGCATGCTGACATTTAGTCCGGATTTACAGTAACATCATGTTCACACAGCGCACACAACACCTCTGCGCTTACTCCTGATTTCTCTCAACATGGCAACACGAGAGCTGTCAGTATGTGGGGGGAAAAGGAACTGGTGTTACTTCTTTGAAAAAGTAACTCATTTTTCTGTAATGCATTGCTTTACTAGTTACTAGGGTGACCACCTGTCCCGCTTTGCGTTGTACCGCACAGCATTTTCACCACTTGTCCCGCACGTCGCATATTGAGAAAATGTTCCGCATTTTCATCAGTCAGTTGGTTTTTTAAACGTCCATGCGTTCTTTTGTCTTTTTAAGAACGCTTTTTATTTATTCTTTTCATGGCATATCTTATATTTTTTCATAGCTTATCAAGTGATCTAGGACTACCGACGGAAACCACGGAAATGGTCGAGCACACACGGAAAAACACGGTATTCTCTATTCATTTTAACCAATTTAAAATCGATGCCGCTTTCAGACGCAACTTTCTTCTTATTTTAATGGTTAGTTTGAGGCGGTTTGCGCAAGCACAAATCTCTTCTCTCGCACGTGGATTCTCCTCACTCTCATAAAAAAAAAAAAAGCATGTGTGCGCTCAGAAACACAGATCGGTGCATATTACGGATGTAATCAGTATTTACATAGCATAATAGCAGAAAATGTAGCAGCTTCACACGTGTCCCGCATTGTCCCGCAAAATCAGGTCTATGTCCCGCAACAGCCCCATTGCCAGGTGGTCACCCTACTAGTTACTTGAAAAAAGGTAATCTGATTACATTAGTTGTAATGCGTTACTGCCAACACTCTGAGGCTATACAAGTAAAGCGGATGTTCTAATGTTTGGATTCCCAGAACAGAAAATATCAGCAGCACACAATCATAAAAAACAAACAGAACTTTATTTGGACTTTAAATACAGACACACCCATTAAAATATCAGTCATACAGAAATATTTAAGAAAACGGTGGTGCATTTACAGAAACGATGTGCAAACGTGAAGAACCCTCTTTTAAGTGTATTTTACACAATAAATTAAGTAAAGAAGACGAGGAGAAAACTCTTAAATAAATACAGAGCTACATCTGTGGCCTCTGAAAATCATCCTGATTCCAGACAGAATGAAGAAATAATCAGCGATAAAATAAACATCAACAGTGAAAGTGCAACATCAAATTAATACAACGAGAACAATTATAAACAAAACATCAACTGAAGTCAAATACGTTTACAAACGGTGCAATAATTGGTCCGTTCAGATCAGTGATTTAAGTTAAAAAGCACTATTAATCATATAAACATATTCACATTAAAGTCTTACGTTCCTGTAAATAGTTAAAAACCTGTTGAAATTTGGTTAAGACCTTTAAAATCATAAAAACGGAATCATATTCCAAATTCAATCGTTCAAACCATTTCAAGCGGTTTAGTTTCAGACGATCGGTTTAGCACAGGGACGAGGAGCCGCGCGGCCCCGATTTAGCAGCATGTGTGGCGTTTCCTCCGAACGCCAGCGATCGCTCAGATCCTCCGAACGCGTGACGCCGCCGCGTGTTTGCATACAGAGCTGCCGTTCGCTCTGGAGGACAGGAAGCCCGTCGGACGCTCCTCAGCGCGCTCAGCTCCAGCGTCGCTCGTCAAGAGCACTTGGTGATAAAGCGAGCGGCCCCGACCAGCGGGACGCTCCAAACCCGTCCTTCACCAGCGGCTCCGTCAGTAACAGCCGTCGCGCCAGCTCCCGTCTCGCAGCGCGCTCAGCGTCGCCAGGCTCTTCGGCGGCGTCAGCAAACTTCACGAACACACAAATGAAAACAATCATCAGTAACTCGTCAGAATAAAGCATTACACTGTAACAAATACAATATCGTTACAGGTGTGATTGTGTTACAGTCATTTTGACCAAGAAAGGATTTTCCCCTTCCTGAAAATGCAAGTTAATGTTATCAAACCAGACTAAAACGAATTGACTAAAACAACTTACCAGACAAACCTGATCATTTTTGTACTTTTTGGGATTTTTTCCCACCTTCTTACACTTGTGGTGTTTTTGGTCTTTTAAAAACAGCTTTTTAAAATTTCTTGTGCTATATTATCACCAAATCATCCAATCTATCTCTCTCTCTTTTTTTTTGCAACTGATTGATTATTGATCAGTTTTTGAGCATAAAAGCATAATTTTGGATATTTTTGGTAATATTCTTAAGAAACTGAGGAGCATGAGCCCAGACCAGTGAGACCAAGATCAATCAGCTCAAAAAAGAAACACAAAATGTGCTAATTAAGAGAAAACAAGTTTATAACAGATTGAATCCAGTATGTGGTGATAATGCAGAACAGTGAGAGATTTATAAGCATTTTTCAAACAAGCAAAATCAAAAGTTGCATCTGTTATTAGTATTATTAGCTGACACGAACTAACATCAACAAAGAGTCATAAATACTGTAACTAATGCACTGCTCATTGTTAGTCAACGCATTAACTAATGTTAACTAACTGGCCTGAGTGTAAAGTGTTACGGTAACAGTAAGCGTGAGTCATGTGCTTATCATCAGTTTATGGCTGTGGAGCTTCATCATAACATAATCATGCTCACATTAATGTTGTTTTCATGCCAGCGGCTGCTTTACACGCTCAATCCGCTGGTTTTAGGTCAGCAGATGTAAATTCTTCAGGATCTCAACCTGAATTTTTCATAATTTTCTAATTTTAGGTTTTAATCCGAGTGGGTTTGGAGTTTAATATCAAAGCAGCTTTGAGGATTTGAAGCAGCATCAGCTGCGGACGGGACGCGTTTACCTGCGTGCGGGCGCCGTGAGTTTGCCGCGAGGGCCGGAGCCGCTGGCGATGAAGGACGCGGGCCGCGGCAGACCGCTGCGAGACGGGATCTGAGACGCCGCCGCTTTAGGGATCCCGCTGACCGACAGACTCTGTAAGCTGACGGATGAGGTCATGGGCGACGGGCCCTTGACGGTGGGACTGACGTAGGCGGTGGCTTTGAGCGGCTGACGGGACGAGAAGTTCCCCACGCTCTGGACGCGGTTCTGCAGCTGCGCGGGAGCGGGAACTAAACAGAGAAACGGAAAACACACGATCAGATTGACACACGTGAACGTGTGATGTGTAGGCCTGTTACGATAACAACGTTTTGTTGTGTGATATATTGCCCCAAAAATAATTGCAATATTATTGTCATTTTAAGACCATTTTATGCCACTGAATATATAATCATAACACAGCAACATAAAGCAAAAAGGTCTACACACTGTCAAATGACAACAAACTTTTAATTCTTAAGGCAAGACACTGCAGGTGAATAGGGAAAAAAAAAAAAAAAAACTAAACAATAGTTGCAAACATTTTTGTATTACAAGTTTTCTAAAATGTTAGGTTTAAATATGCAAATGAGGCATTATTTTATGAAATATGCACTAATTTGCATAAATTTAGCAAAAATCTAAACACTAGATAAAGTCAGTTTAAATTTGGTTTTTTTGACATATTAAGAGTCAAATGTTTTTACAGAGGGAATTTTGGGTATTTTATTTTTGTCACTCCGTAATTCAGAAAATACGTATAACTGACAGAAAACAATATATTTTCACAGTTTTTGGGGAATAAAATGTTGCACATAATCAAGCAAATTATATATGAACAAATCCCTCTGTAAAAACCTTCAGGATATGTATGGAGATTTTTCCATCTCCAGATTTCTCCCTGACCTTCTCTTCTCTGTAAATGAAGGTGCACACTACTGCTGAAAAACACAATCCCTACTTAGCGGTCGGATGTGTGTGTGGACAAGGGCACAGATCCCTAAACAAGGCCGTATCTGCAGATCAAACTTCTTTCGAAGAAGCATTTCTTAAATTTGAACTACACCACGTTACATACGAGAAGCTGAAAAAGACACAGGCGCAAGTGGAATGCAAAAAATATGGTGACATTCACTTTTCTCTAAATATAATGGGCAATATATTGCGTCACCAAAAATGATTGAGGTCGTGTACATATATCGTGCGATAAGTCGCTATGCTGATTATTGCGACGGGCCCAGTGACGCGCTGGAGACGTACTGCAGGTCTGGAGACGCGTCAGAGCGCCGGACGAGTCAAAGCTCTGGCTGTTCCTCATGGACGCCGACGGCAGCGCCGGACTCGACTGCACCGGACTCAGAGCCGCAGACATCAGCAGGTTCGGCATACTCCTCCTCAGCTTATCTGAGGAAACAGCACTTCCTGTCAGATCAGCCAATCGCACGCATGAGAGATAAACATGAGCCGCAAACATCAGTAAAACATGTTCACATTAGATTAAAACCCAATTACATCTCATGTGCTTTAAGAGGATTAAGACTGTGTGTGTGTGTGTGTGTGTGTGTGTGTGTTATATATTAAGACGCTTAGAGACTCACTCATGACATTCACATCTGAATATCAGTGAGTTTCACCCATCAGCACATCCAGACTTAAAAATTACAAACAATCAATAAATGTATCATATTTGTGACCTGGACCACAGAAACAGTCATAAGAGTCCATTTTTTTAAATTGAGATTTATGCATCATAAATAAGCTTTCCATTGATGTATGGTTTATGATGGCTGAGATACAACTATTTGAAAATCTGGAATCTGAGGGTGCAAAAAAAATCGAAATATTGAGAAAATCACCTTTAAAGTTGTTCAAATGAAGTTCTCAGCAATGCATATTACTAATCAAAAATTAGGTTTTGATATATTTACGGTAGGAAATCCACAAAACACGATCTTTACTGAATATCCTAATGATTTTTGGCATAAAAGAAAAATCAATCATTTTGACCCATACCATGTACTGTTGGCTATTGCTACAAATATACCTGTGATACTTAAGACTGGTTTTGTGCTCCAGGGTCACATATTCCTTAATAAAACATTAAAGTTTATTAACTTACTCTCATTTTCAACTGATTTCAGCAGTTCATGACGGAGGATTACAAACACAACACACACAGGAAGTACAACAGCGACAGACAGGAACACAAGAGAATCAGTTTTAATGTTTCTTGCATTAGTTGGTATGCTGAGCTGCAGTCGTGACGTCGTTTCTTTGTCAGTGACGCATCATTTCTTTCACTCTGACTGGCAGTCTGTCCTCAACTCACTTCAGGTAATCATTCTAAACTCACCTGAGCTGCTCCTGAGGCCGGGCTGCGCGTCGCTGCAGTAGACGGGCGTCTGCGTCTGCGTCTGCGTGGCTGCGCCGGAGGGAGTCGTGCTGCTGCGCGTCCAGTCCCTGATGCTGCTGAAGGTGTGTGAATGCGGCAGGCCGCGCTGCAGCGGTCCGGCTCGACTCAGACGCGGCTGCGGCGGCGGTAACTGACCGTAGTCTTCATCGTCATCCTCCTCCTCCTCCTCGTCGTCCAGGTGCGAATCGCCGCACTGGCCGAACTGGAAGGAGAAGCTGGCGCTGCGACGGTTCACAGAGGAGGAGGAGGAGGAGGTGGAGGAGGTGGTGGCGTAGTCCTGACGCAAACCTGACAGAGAAAACACCCACGTCACATTTCATCATGGAGGAAAATAAGAAAATACAGTTCTGGGAATGGAGGTCTTCTGTCAGTCTTGTGATTTCAGGGTGAATATGAGCCGCTCGTGTTCCTCACATGAGGGTTTGTGGGTTTAAGATCACGTGGCTTTATCACAAACATATAAACAGTACCATATAATTACACAGACGGATGAATTACTGCTATTAAAATTCTACATGCACATGCTTCACACTCTCTGGTGGTTTAAAGTGATGAAACATGCTTCCACTCATAAAATAGGATCATTAAATAAGAAGTTATATTTTGCATTAAGATTGTAGGATCTTTTGCATATTTGACCAACACTCTCTTTACTGTATTACAGTCACAAACTACATTCTGTGCTTATTTTCATAAAACAGCAATGTTGCCATTCAAAGCTGCAAATGTACCTTATGTGCAAAATTAGAATACTGCAATAAAATATCTGCAAATAAAGCAGCGTTTTCATCCCATGTGTTTTGAGAAACAGGTGCAAAATATAAAAAATAAAAATTAAAGACTCTTTTGAGCACACATGTTCTTTCAGGCACATTTTTAGAGTTTATGCACATGTTGGCATTTCCATCCTGCATTTTTAACCCAATATCTCATAATTTGCATAAAAACAGGTGGATGGAAACACAGCTCATGTCACTAAAAAAGGGATTCTTTCAGTGATCAGTTCTTAAACAAACCATGTTTTCTTAATATGAAGAACATTTTAATAATTAAAAATAAATAATCTTTTTTTTTTTTTTTTTTTACCCATTAGAACCTTTTGTTCCATGGATGTTAAAGGTTCTTCATGGAAACATCAGTGCCAGTAAAGATGCCTTTATAAATGCCTTTATTTTTAAGAGTGTAATATGTATAATGAATACTATTTAAATATGCATAATATTTTACATGCATGAATTTAAATCATATATTTAAAATGAATAAATGTGTTTAATGGTTTTATTTTTCTGTATATCTCTCATTCCTGTCGATTCTGTGGCGTAATGTGGCGTGTCCCTGACGTGTTTTGTGCGAGCCGGGATCGTCATACTCACTCTCCTCCTGCAGTCGGGCCATCACCTGGACGTCCGTGAGGTCCTGCAGTTTATAACCCAGAGTAACGGGGTCGTCGTCCGGCTCAGACGCGCTCACATCACCGTCCACCGGCGACTGGGCGAACACACTGCGCCTGACGCCACGACCTGACAGACAGCACAAACGCAACAAGCGACAGCGTGTGATTGGGTGTCTCCGCGGAGACGTGATGATGCGATGTCATCAGGTCTTAGTGCGATTGGCTGAGTGATGGAGGAGCGTGTGAGAAGACGAGACTGGACAGACACGGCTAAAGGCTGGAATCAACTACACCTGATTTACAGTCTGGACCAGTCGATGCCAGGAATCTGAATTGTCAGATTTCACATTAATCACAGTGTCTGATGGACACAAGCGGTGATTTTTTAGCTTCAGGCTACGAATCCATCCAGTCACTGGAGATCAAATGTGTGATATTTGAGCCTGTTATTGTGTCGATTAGTCACTGTGATGTCTAGCGTTCAGACGTCGTGTATCTCCTGTCTTAATGCTCTTCTCCAGAACACATGTGGAGTTTCCTCACATTAAATATGAGGAGCATCATCATGGTGTGCTGTTTGAAGTGAACTGACTTCATTTGACACTCAATAAACTGGCCAACATTCAGCAGGTCATGTGATGAACAATCAGACGAGCTCTGTGTGTGTGTGAGTGTGTGAGTGTGTGTGTGTGTATTACCTGCTCTCTCACAGGAGGTGCTGCTGGGAAGGGGAGCACAGGGTTTGGAGGAGGGAGAGGAGGTGCAGAGAGGAGAAACTCCAACGACACGAGCACGAGGAAAAGCAGGAGAGGAGAAGCCTGACCTCCATCTACTGACTGAACGAGACAGAGATGAACAACATCACCGACCGCTGCTGTGTGTGTGTGTGTGTGTGTGTTTATGCTGACCATCATAAACTCAAGTCAGTCACTAGTTTGAGGGCCGTGTGGGATGTTGCTATAAAATGTATTATTTTTCACAACATTCAGCCCCCAACTCCATTTAGTTCTTTCAGAGATTCCATTTCATTTTCTCTCAAATTTTTATTTTATTTTTTCTAAATTCAATTAAATTTTTATTTTTTTATTATTTAATTTAATTTTTCAATTTAAAATTGTTAATTTTTTCCCCCAGAATTCTGTTTTATTTTCCCAAATTCATATCAATTTTCTCCCAAATTCCATCTCATTTTTTCTGAAATACGTTTTATTTTTTCCCAAATTCTGTCTTTTCCATTTTAAATTGTATTGGTTTAATTAACATTTAATAATCAAAGAGGATCTCCAATCAGTTATATTCATAATGTTAACAATAATACTGCCCTGTGAAATATGTTTTTTTTTTTTTTTTTAATCTATTTCAGAAATTCCGTGTTTTGATTTTAAATTTTCTGATGTGTTTTATGATGTGTGTGTGTGTGAGCGATTGAAGAGGTTAGAGATGTTGTGAAAAAACCCACTGAGGGACAAACAGCCACTGAGTGTTGACAGAGACACACAAGACAACTGAAGACAACGATTCATTCAGCACATGAGAGAATTTACATAAACTATGAGCCTTGAGTGTGTCGTCATACTGATGAACACATGACAGCAAACGCTCATAATTCATAAACGGAATCATTCATCTGATATGTTCACACACACACACACACACACACACACGAGTGATGAATCTGCTGAACGCACTTCAGCTTCAGTAATAACACGCTATACGGCACTTAGCATGAACGGCAGACTCCTTTCATGTAAACACAGTTGCTATGGTTACGGCTCGTCTAACCCGCTCCTGCGGCCGAATATAGCAGCGAAGCCGAGCGCCAGCACTAGTTAATAAGGGGTTAACGCCGCGACTAGCTCAGATGTGTCTTTGTGAATGTGACACAGGGTTTATTTAGCCGAGTAACAAGCTTACCACTAAATCCTAAACGCATTACGAGCGTCCCAGAGTCAGAGCCGTCCATCACAGTGTCTTATTTGCATATTCACGATGGCTCCGCCCCCTCACACACTTAGCACACACTAGCTGATTTAACACTATTCACGCACCAGATGAAGCTGCGTTAATAAGATGAAGCCGGTTATTCTGAGCTCCTGTGTTTATATGCTCAGCCATTAATCCTCACGCTCTCGTCACGTGATCCGCACCTCACTGACCCCCGATGACCTCCAGCGGCCGCACTGCCCTCGCCTGTCACAAACTGATGAGCGATAAACACTGATACTGGACTGTCCTCAATCTCATGTACATACATACAATCTGTCAAATTTTAGGTGAAATAGCAGCAGCTGTGCTCGCCAGAACTCAAACATGATATAAAACGGTACTGATGTTCTAGGTTTTATAGATTTAACTTAAATTTATGACTAAAATTTAACATCATTTTACTGTAAAATTACTTGAAATGTCCCATTAGATTTATCAGTTTTTCACTAAATTACTGTTTTATTAATTTAATAATTAACCAATTATGGTTGCTAACAGCAATGTTAAAGTTTTTTACCATTAATATAATTATGATTTTTTACAGGTGAATTTAAAGGGACAGTACACCAATAAATCATCATTCTGTCAACATTTACTCTCCGCTGACTATTTAATCTGAACCCTGGATGCTTTTAAACCTTAAGACTCACTTACTTAGGCTGGCTTTGAGTCGGACTGCAGAGAGGCTTTTATTTTAGTCTAGTTTTATCTGGTCAGGTTTGGCTGTGGTAGTTGTTTTCTACAGCACTAGTTGCATCAGAAATGAGCTTTATAATCAATTAAACTCAATCTCAAACTCACGTTGTTCCAAAACCATTAGATTGTTGTTAATCTTCTGAACACAAATGAAGATATTTAAATATTCTCTCAAAAATGTGATTTGTTGCATGAATGTCAATGCATGGAAAAAAAATGATGATAGAATATTGTAACTATCTTCATGGGTTTTATGGGTTTGGAGCAGATGATGAAACATCTTCTCTTCTGGGCGAACTGACCCGTTAAAGTCACGTGATTCACAAGACATCTAATTATGTATGTTAAGGAGGTTTGTCTCATTATGGAGGTGGCTGATGAATACGAGGGGCTGATGATGCCAGCAGAAAATGAAGGTCACTTCAGAAAGCAAGTGGAAATATTCTGACGGAAGCTTTGATGTTTTCACACAGTGATCAGACTCAGTTCTGGTCTGGTTCGACGTACCGGACTCCAGTCTTTGGCAGAGCGAGCGTCGGCCGGCGTCCAGCTCGGGCGGCTGCCGATCCAGAACGTGTCGAGTCCACCGCAGAGCGTCCAGACCGGCGCCGGACCACAGATGAGACCTGGGAGACACGTAGAGCCTGAGGAGAGAGCAGAACCAGAATCAACACGCTCAGATTCGTCCTGCGCTCATCTGAATATCTGACAGATTTCAGCTCCTCTGACACTCAGGAACCCTTTTAGAAGACGCTAATCTTCAGTCACAAGAATTGGCTTTGATGACTGACCCATGACGCATCGTAAAGAAGACGGACGCTTAATCGGCTTCCCGATTACTCAATTTCCCAGTTTAGCTCCTGTTTTCACCTGGCAGTGAATTATTCTGAACGTCCTGTGGTTCGAGCGTGACCGTTTCTCCTGCGAACCCCGATGAACTCGAGCTCAATCTGCTCGATGTGATTCACCGCCTCTCAGAACAGGAGTCCCATCCAAACCCAGCCACAGAGCCTAACCGTTAATTATGAGGTTCCGTTTGTGCCAAAAAAAAGTGCAGACTGCTCCGTCGGTCTAGTGCCATTGCTGTTGTTTCATCTGTCGTGTGTTCAGCTCAGTTTCATGCTTTGTACGTCTGTTCTGCAATGCATTTCACAGATATTCAGCCGAACCGAATGTTTAGATTAGTTCAGTCATGAGTTTTAAACCTACAGATGCATTTATCTTTCTGTTCTATCGTGAATGAATCTAACGCCACTGAGTTTCACCTTCACACTTTGTCATCATAATCAGAGTTTTAGTAAGATGGTGTGAAAAAACCCATAAACAGCCTTTAATAAAACAACACAGACACACACTGATCTCAACAAGTTCACACTGACTGTAGACATGCGCTAATGCATGAGACTTGTTTTTGGCACAAATGGAAACTCGTAACAAATCAAACACAAGTGACTGGTTAACAACTCCAGTCCTGCCAGAAACACATCCTCACGTCCTCTGAAACTGGTTCAGCTGTCATCTTCACTGCTCCTCACGCTGTTGACTATCTAGGGCAGTGAGTGAGTGTGCGAGAGAGAAACAACTGTTACACTCGAATGTCTGAGTCCGCACTGAATCACACAGCAGAATGTGGACTGAACCAGATCATCCTGGTGTTCAGTGTGAATCCGGACTCGTAATAACACAATGGATTCTCACCAGGTCTCGTCAGACTCTCCGCTCGGACACGCGCTCTCCAGGTCCAGCAGCATCAGCTCGTCCAGGAGCGCGCGCGGCTCCTCTTCTTCATCCTCCTCTTCATCCTCCTCATCCTCATCGGCGGCGGAATGCGGCTGGAAATACGGGAACGGATCGTCCGGCGGGAAATACTGGCACGCGAGGCTCGGCGCCGGGCTCGGGATGCAGCAGGAGGTCGGGCGCAGGCACGCCGGAGAGGGCGGCACGATGTTCGCGCGCGTCCGCAGCTGCTCGTTCTGCCGCTCCAGTTTCCGCACGAGCTCCTGCAGCTTCTGCACCTCCCGCTCGGCGCGAGCATCCGCCATCATCTGCGGCTTCAGCACCGCCGCCTCCATCCGCGCACAGCACACGACACACGCCCGGTCAAGATTACCGAGGACGCGGCCGCGCGATGGGCTGAGCAGCGCCACACGGCACGGGAGACGCTCAGCCAATCAGAGACGAGACTGTCACGCTTTCTCCACCCAGCACACACACACACACACACACACACACACACACACCTCTCTGTATAGCTGTATTCGAGAGGATGTACGTTGACACAATGCAATCTCTAGCTCCTTACACTAAACCTACCCATCAGAACTAATGCCTCACCCAAACCCTTACCGTGACCCTGTCCTTCACCCAATTATTACCTGATCCCTAAAATCAAGTCTTGACCCTCAAACGGGGTCTCAGAAAGTGACACTTTTACTTTCTCAAAAAAACTCTTTCTGCATGATTTATAAGCCTGTTTCCTCACAGGACCTCACAAATGTCCCCACAAGGTCAAAATTTACTGGTATTACTATCCTTGTGGGGACATTTGGTAAATAACACCAAGTACACACACATGCATGCACACACTCTCTCTCACACACACACTCAGTCACGCACATTTATCTATCAAATGAATTGCATTAACACAGAACTCTTGTCAGAATCAGAATATAGTTTTATTATGTGTATATATCATGTTTTCAGTTGACTTACAGAACATTAATGTCAGTTACACTCAATGAAAGCAAGAAAACAGGTTGCATTTGCATATTTGAGTATATATTCTCATGAATTATCAAAGCTTTGCCCATTAATAACCTCAAGAAAGCATTATAATGATTACCATATAAATACTGTAAACATTTTCCTCAGGAATATCATTAAAGCATGCCTCATATCCTTATGCCATTTCAAATCTTAATCAGCTGTATTTTATAAGATCAGCTGTGTTGCATTATTGTCTTTATTAATATTCAGCGTCTCCGTGTAGATTGACCCCATCCGTCTCAAATATACCACTGACCTGAAACAAATGAAATCAACACAGTCAGCATGTGTTACGATATGTGTAATTATTATACAATACATGATAGTTGGAGGTGATTTTGTGTTGTTCCTGTGATGAAGAACTGCATTACCTCTGATTTTACTGTAGCAGTTTGCACAGTTCACTCGCTCCCGATAAACCCAGAGAGACTTTCCCGCCTCCAGATGACCGAGATCACAGTGACACACTGCACACTGAGACACACACACACACACACACGTCACAGGAGAGTTCAGCTCTGAGCATCAGATTCACATTCAGACATGATTGATGTTTTACCCTGAAGCAGGACGTGTGGCTGATGATCTTCAGATCTTCTAGAATCATCCTCTCTGATGCAGCGATGGGTTTCCCACAGACCGTACAAACATCCCGACTGCCGATCGTCCTGCACAAGACATCGGCTTACAGTGCACTGGATAAAATAATAAGGCCCTACATTTCATAAATGAGCGAATCTCTGACCTGCTGGACTCCAGCGTCTGCAGAGCCGAGCGCAGAGTCGGTGACGTGGGGGGAATCTCTGAATAAACAGTCTTGACTTGCGTTCTGATATCAAGAGAACAGACATTCTTGTGCGTCAACACAGTGTTGGGTAAAGTATTACACGTAACATGAGTTCCGTAAACGGATTACTTAAGTAACTAGTAATGCATTACTTGTAAATTACAATTAAATATCTGAGTTACGTTTTCAAATAAGTAATGCATGTTGCTTTGTTTCCCATGAATTCACTGACATCTCTCCTGTCTCCGTGTTGAGAGAAATCGTGCATGAAGTGCAGAGGCTCTTCCTTCAGCATGAGGCTTATTCATTTAAATTTGTGTGTGAAAGAGCCCTTATAGTCACCAAAAATATAACTTTTTTTATTAATAATAAAAAGCAAGACCAGCTTAGGAGACAAGAAGTAACACAAAAGTAACAATGCATTACTTTCCATAAAAAGTAACTAAATATTGCAATTAGTTAATCGTTCATGGAGTAACGCAATATTGTTTATTAGCATTACTTTCACTGAACTTGATCTTCATGAATGAGAATCTCTGACCTGCTGGACTCCAGTGTCTGCAGAGGCGAGCGCAGAGTCGGAGACGTGGGGGGAATCTCCGAATAAACAGTCTTGACTTGCGTTCTGATATCAAGAGAACAGACATTCATGTGTGCTTCAACACAGTGTTGGGGTAATGCATTACAAATAACGTAATCGTAAATTACATAATCAGACTACTTTTTACAAGTAACTAGTAATGCATTACTTTTAAAATGACAATGAATGAGTTACTCTTTCAAACAAGTAACGCAAGGCTCTTCCTTCAGTCTGAGCCTTATGAATTCAAATTTTGGTGTGAGAATAGTTAGTATAGTTGCCAAAAGTATAACTTTAAGGTTTTTTGTTATTATGAATAAACAAGAAAGACTATCTTAGGTGATAAAAAATGTACACAAAACAAGTAACTAGTAGTGGAATTATGCACTTGTTTATGGAGTAACGTAACATTGTAATGCATTACTTTTAAAAGTAACTTTCATCAGCACTGAACCTGAACCTCATGAACGAGTGAATCTCTGACCTGCTGGACTCCAGTGTCTGCAGAGGCGAGCGCAGAGTCGGTGATGTGGGGGGAATCTCTGAATAAACAGTCTTGATTTGCGTTCTGATATCAAGAAAACAGACACTCGTGAGCGTCAACATCATCCATACCGTCTGATTATGAGTTATCATCATGTCTAGCGTGTTTGATCTGATGTAGAGAGTGCGTGACGACGAAACGATCTTACTGTGATCTGACGGGTTGCGACTGAACGCTTCCATACCGGCTCGGCAATAAAGTGTCAGCGAGATCGTCCAGTGGAGCGCTGATGGAAAATACACGATGAGTGAGTGTCCTTCAAGATCTGCAGTGATTGAGAGCGAGTATACGACAGCGTTACCTGGGGGTCTGATAGCTGTAGCGCGTGTTCAGAGTCACAGCTGGTGGAGACGATGGTGAGCGAACTGAGGAGTAACTGACATCACTGCATGTGAACAAACACGGATATATCATCGTCACGCGTTAAAGTTAGAATGAACTGAGCATATGTTCAATCAAAATATCAAAACTGCAGCTTCCAGTGAAATGACAGACTGCTCTCTGGTGACTTGCTTTCATTTTTAAGTGTGCAGTTGAGAAGAAAAGATTAGGATGAGTTTGTTTCTTCATCAGATTTGGAGAAATTTCATCACTGTCTCACCAATGGATCCTCTGCAGTGAATGGGTGCCGATTATTATGGACTTATTATGGAGCTTAAAACCGCTTAATGATGGATTTGTTTCAGCTTTTGTCTTCTCAAGATGTGAACTGATGGACTGGAGTGGTGTGGATTACTTGTGCATTATTGTGATGTTTTTATCAGCTGTTTGGACTCTCATTCTGACGGCACCCATTCACTGCAGAGGATCCACTGGTGAGACAGTGATGGAATGACACATTTCTACAAATCTGATGAAGAAACAAGTACATGACTGAATCACACGTGATGTTCTGCGTCTCGTACCTGAGCTTCAGGTCCGCTGAGGGTTTCTCCGCAGGTTTTGGAGTCTCTTCCAGCGTCGAGAAGGATGTTTTGGTGTTTGTGACGACGGTTCTGTTTCATGAACAGATGAATCAGAGATCATGACGTGACATTCAGATGAGCGTCAGCGTAAAGTCACTTACTGAGACGATGATGTCGAGGACGTGGACACCAGCGTAGACACGGACACGCTTTCGCTCCTGAGAACAAAGAGCAGAGAGTCAGATGATGGAGACTCATGACGTGTGCTGATGGAGGATGAATCTCACCTGGTCGGGCTCTTCACGGCGGGCTGGATCACAGGAGGGGTGACGGCAGGACTCTTCACGCTGCTGCCGAATCAATAAAAACGTACTCAGAAAAGCAGAACGTGAGAAGCTCATCATTCAGATCTGGATTGGCTGAACACGACTTACGTGGACGTGGCTGAAGGAGCTGGTGACGACGGGACTCTGTTTAACAAACACACAGATAATATTACACACTCCAGCTTTGACTGACTGGAGATCAGAGTTCGCACATTAAACAGACTCACGTCACAGACGACGGAGCGGTTGTTGGAGTCGATGGAGGCGCTCTGTTGCTGCTGCTCTTATTGAGCCTGATAAAAACATGAACAAAATACAAATCAACAACTAAACAGGGCTGTAGAAAAACTGAATTCAAACTTTAACTTTCCATGAAACTGAAACACTTATTCAGTGAGATCACACGTAATATTACATCTGATTAAAAGCTAATCATTATTTAAAACAAAAAATTAGGGCTGGAAAATAATTAATTGTAATTAATCGCATACAAAATAAAGAGTTTGCCTAATATGTGTGTGTGTGTGTACTGTGTGTAATTATTATGTGTATATATATACACAAGCACATTCATGCATATATTTAAGAAAAGTTTACAAGTATATGTATTTATTATCATTTTTATAGAATCTATATTATATGTAAATAAAAATATTTTGTACATAACATATTTCTCTTAAATATATACATTCATTTGTGTGTATTTATATATACATAAGTACACACAGTACACAAACACACATATTAGGCAAACTCAGACTTTTATTTTGTAGGCGATTAATCGCAATTAATCATTTGCCAGCCCTACAAAAAAAATGTAAATATATTTTAAAATAAAAACAATCAAAATATATTAACAAAAAGAGATTAAATATATTGTTTATCTGAATGTCATGTGACCAATAACTGAGATTAGAGAAATGTTTGATTGTCAATGTAAATGTGTTGTTAAATTACTGAAATATTAACTTAAAATCTCACTTCTAGTAAATATTTAAGATCAAAATGGTTCAGATGATAAAACAAGAATCTCTGAATTAGTGTTATTTTAGTATCATTGAGATACTACTATATTTTTATTACTATTTTGAACCAGTTTGTGCATTTTTAGTAGTTTTTATTAATTTCATTTCAGTTCTAGTTATCAAAGTTAAACAATTAAAATGAAATCATCTGAATTTTATATTAAAAATCATTTTAATTTAATTTTAAGTAAAGAGTTTTTAATGGTTTGAATTTTAGTTTTAGTGAACTATAATAAGCCTGTCCTGAACTGCATTACATTGATCACTGAATGACTCGACTCACCCGTTAGTATTTTGAGATGCTGTGTACTCTGGAAGTTTCTCACCAAATGTTCTTTTAACAGGACTTAACCTGCACACACAAACATGAGCACAAGACAAACTCAACTAACGCACAAGTGTGAACCCGTTAGCAGCGCTCTGCTTCTGTTGACTCCACACTCACGGTTTGCTGCTGGCGTTTGCTCCCGAAAACACCCGCGCTGTGAAGCTGGAGCTGTTGGGAGTCTTGAGCGCCGGATTCCTGCAACAGAGCGAGTCACACGGTTAACAGACTCACACGCGGCCCAAACGCAGCACTGCTGTGTGAAACGGCGGCTCTCACTTGGCAGGGACCGGGGGTTTGGTGGGCGATGAGGGGGCGACGGCTCCGCTCTTAGTGTTTGTGCTGCTGCTGCTGCTGCGGGACGACAGAAGAGTCAGACGACTGACAATATGAGTCGTGACACACAAATCGACCTAAACCAACCTGCTTTTGTTGAGCAGCTCCTGACCGCTACCGTACCTACAGAGAAATCATTACACATCATACATACAGTAGAGATATATGTAGATGACGCTATTTTGAAGGAGTTTTTTCAGGCACCTCTTGGTTAAGGAGCTGACGGACGTCCCAGAGCTCACCGGGGTTTGGTTGGCCTCCAGCGGTTTGCTTTAGTCACACAGAACATGAATGTGATTTAATATGAAAAGCAGCAGCTGAAAAGATTCTGACTGAAATGATTCTCACCCGTCAACATTATCCAGTGATTTCCTCTGACTCAGAACTGCTTTACCAGGGTTGGGATCATAACTACACAACAGGAGCATTAGGAATGAGCATTAGGAGCATTTCATTTCTACATCACATGTGTGTAATGGTATTCCCAACATTACAGAGACCAAATGTCCTCATAAGTATAGTAATGGGGACGTTTTTTGTAGTTTGTACAGTAGAAAAACCATTACACCTATGAAAAGAACTCATAATGTTAGGAATACCAGTGTGTGTGTGTGTGTGTGTGTGTGTGTGTGTGTCATACTCGACGGGCTCGTCCTCCTCTGGGTTTCTTCTGATCCAGCTGTTGTCTTTCAGGACGGTTCTTTTCTTGCCGCTGTCAACATTCATCACACCTTAAACATGTTGAAACAACATCATCACACACGTGTACATGTACACACACCTCCACATGTCTGTGCGTGTGCAGGGGGTAATTTTCACACACACACACACACACACAAACATACATACATAGATGTTCAATAAATATATAAAGATCAAAAATCTTTAAAATAATATTAATAATATTACATATGATAGTAATAGACAATGACATTAATATAGTTTTTTTCCAAAACATTTTCTCCACATTTTGTAGTCATTTAAATTATTCTCAATGGTAAATCTAATTACTATAATCGGTGTTGACGGGACGTAATCAGATTCATTTTTTAAGTAACTAGTAATGCATTACTTTTTAATTTACTTTTTAATTTACAAGAAAATATCTGAGTTACTTTTTCAAATAAGTAACACCAGTTACTTTTTTAGTTACTTTTTTTCCCATTTATTGATTGAAAGCTCTTATGTTGAGAGAAATCGGGAGTAAGATGAATAAATGTGAACATGCATTAATTCATCTCACTCACAAAAAAACAGATTCAGTATTCCTCAAAATTAATAAAAACAGTCAAATGGAACTCAATTAGACGCAAACCTGCAATAATGAAATGTGTTAAATAATACAAATATCCTTTTTATGTATTTAATCCCATTTTATTAACCAGTGTCTTTGCTGCTGATCTTCAATGATCCAATTCAATCACACTAATAAGCAGAAATTACTCCAGATAAACGAACATTTGTTGTTGTTCTTTTTTCATTGCTGAAAAGTATTGAACTTTTTTTCTTCTGCGTTCTACTGTACAGATGTGAATTTACTTTTCCTTCAGCCTGAGGCCTTTGGTGTGAAAGGGCTTTTATATTTGCCAAAAATAGAATTTTTTGTATTAAAAACAAACAAGCAAGCCCTGCCCAGATTTAAAAAGTAACGTAACGCATTACATTCCATAAAAAGTAACTATGTAATCTGTTACTTTTTTAGGGAGTAACGCAATATTGTAATGCATTACTTTTAAATGTAACTTTCCCCAACACTGACTATAATACAGTATTTTTATCATCAAAATCAGCATAAAGGCAGCAAGACAAATTCTACCAAGCAGTAGAACTTTTTTTTGCATTACAGTAATGAGATATGAAAGTAATGTCATAATGCTCAAAATATTTTTATTTTAAATATTAAAAATCTTTAAACAGTCTTTATTTTTGTGCAAAATATAATTTCCAAATTTTTCCTTCTTTAAGGTGTAAAATACAAGCAGGACAGTTTTTCACAGGCTTCATCTGCGTATGTGTAATTAAAAGATGATAAAGAGAAGATCTTACTGGATTTGGTCTGTGTGCTCATGATGCGTTACAGATGTGAATCCGGACGGCAGCGTTCTGAAATCAACACCCTCTGTTGTTATGAAGCTGAATGGAAGCGATAATTCCTTTAAATTGATTGACACACGTCATGATGTGGCACATATAATGCGCTGGTGTTTGCGTGCCGATGTAAATTGCGCTGCAGGCGTGTTGCCATGCATATTTGTGGCGGGTGCCAACAGTGTGTTTTGTTCTCATATCTAAAGCCCTCTTTCCCTGCTTCTCAGGGTGTGACGTGAAGTTACCCGTCCTGATCGACCAGCAAACACCCCCTTCAGAAACAATCACTACACACCCTGCTGATTAGCAGTTTCTCGTTACCAGCGATCCCTCCGCTCACAGTCTAACGCACATTAAATGCTGCACATACGTGTGCTCTTCATCTCACAGATGCTGAATCTGACCGCGAGACGAGTTCATGATGGATCATGAGACAGAAGACTTGATATAGAAGTTCTGGATATTCCATTTAGACATCAAGCAACAAGCATGTGCCATTTAATACTTACACATATAGAAGTTTTAAATGTAAACTCATTATTGTTTATGGTTTATCTGAAATAAACTGACTTAGAGTGGAGTGTTTGGACTCACCTGCGTGTGTGTGTGTGTCTCTGTTGGAGTGTGTGTGTGTGTGTGTGTGTGAAAGTGTTGCTGTGTGTCACACCCTGTTCTATGTCAGAGCCAATGAGGACTTTGATCTCATCACCTCCAACCCACAGCGCAAACCTGTACGGTGAGTTTCTCAGCTGCTTCAGCACAAACACACACTCTCGTTATCCTATTAATGAGATCAGCGTGAAAAAACACACATTCAGATCAGACCAGAAACATTGACACATTGACAACTCAAACTCCCTCATTCTTCTGATAGTCTTATCAAAAGCTGTTCAAGTCTTATTCAGAAACCCAGCGCCATAAACTGAGGATGATCGACACACGCGTGACTGTAATCACACTGAACTCTCAGATTTGATTCACCTGCTTTTCTCTGGCGTGAAGGGACGTTCACGTCTCAAGTCCAGGCGTGTTTTTATTGACGGGCGTGTAGATCAGAGGAACGTGTCGCACATTCTTTGTCAATCAGACGCGTCTTCACTCTCTCTTTCTCATCGTCTGGATCAGAATTGCCAGCGCTGGAGTCCACAGATCCTCATCGCTGTCACTCTTCTTCTGCTTTACCTCACAATAAAAAGAGCACAATACACAGACTCACACTCAACACATTCAATCAAGCATTTAAATACATATTCAGGACTGACGGATAAAAACGTACAACTTAAGATCAAACTACTGAAACCCTGAATATTGTATCTCCAGGATTTCTGCAAGTTTGATAAAGGTGAATGTAAGACTTTAGGAACTTATTAAGGCCAAATAAAGAACATTTAAGGTTTTGACGCATTTAAAACAATACGTCAAAATGTTTTCTAAATGTAAATATCTAGGGGACAGAAAATTAGTTGTTTTAGCAACACTTTAAGGTTTGAAAATACAACTTATAACAGATCTCAATGAAATTTTAATTTTCCAAAAAAAAAAAAAAAAAAAGTTAAGGCTTGAATATCTCTGCTATCACACACTAGAATATGGAAACAACTTTTACTGTACCTTCTGATGGCACTGCAAAACTGCTGTTCTTCCTCAGTATTTGTCTTGTTTTCCAATGCAAATGTCTGAAGATTTTTAAATCAAACTTGAGAAGCAAAATTACATAAAATAAGAAGTCTTGTTTTATGAGAAACGGATTAAAATGAGTTTATGATTAAAACAAGAACAAAATCACCTTACATCAGAGGGAAAACAAGTTTTCATTCCCCATTCGCAGATATTCGTCACTGTTTTAATCATAAACTCACTTCATTTTACATTTAAAGACACATTTCCTGAATATGTATTTAAAATGAAAGGAAAGGAAAAGGAACGTCCTTTCCTTTTCATTTCATTTTGACCAATTGTTCAAAAATCCAACATCTGCTTCTCAGTCTTTGCTGTACGTGCAACATTCTAATGTCACGACTTCACAAACTAAATACTAAATACTGCTCCGTTTTAAGGTTTTAATTTGTGGAAAGGTGAATTAAGACTTTTAATACATGCAGAAACCCACATGTCATGTGATGTAACTTTTCCAAACAAATAGTAATTTAAAAAAAAAAAAAAGTTTTAACATCACACTGTTCTTTAAACGTAAATGTTGTGTGCTTTTACTGGAACATTTGTATTAATTCATACAAACACAGACATGAAGCTGATTGTAAATATATAAAATATAATTTAATGACAGCAAACATGTACATAATATTTCAGTGATGGAGACACAATATTTACTCGATATCCTCACGTCAGTGATTTCTCACTGATGTAGTTTCACAGCATCTTCACACACATATTTCTCCTGATGATCAGCTGATGTTCTGCACCAGTTTCAGCAGAGCTTCTTTCTCCTGGTTCTCCTGCAGGAGTCTGAGCACCTCCTCCAGAGCCTCACCTCCCCTCATGAACTCCTGTCAATCACACACACACACAAACACACACAGTATTAATGGATTAAAATGGAACTGAACAAATGTTATCAAACAAGACTCAGATGCGCCCCCTGTCAGCCATTATGTGGTCAAACAGATTCTGGCTACAAATTTTGCTGCTGGGCCACTTAACCCTGTAGAGCCTGGCATTAGAAATAATAGTAAGAAAGATCCCATTTGAATCTTAAATGGAACCTTTAGACAAAAAAAAAGTCTGCATATGTGTGTTACGGTGAGCATCACATTTGCTTCATCAAGATTTTATGTCTCATATAGTCTGATCTAGTGAGAATATGGAGGGAAAAAATTTAAGTAAATGTAAGTAAATCTTCTGGAAACAAACGTTTCTCAAATGATCAGATCTCCATGAAAAATGATTCATGGAGAATCAAATAAAGCCAAGATGCTTCAGCAGATTAAGTGATCATTTGGAAATATGAGTGCAGTTATTCTGACGTTTACTTGATCAAAATCAGTCAAGATTTGACAGCAAAAACACACCAGCTGAAGGAGGACGTTTGTAGAATTACACTAAAAGAGCTTTGACTGGATGAAAAAAACTCTAAACTATTAATCAGACGACAGAAGGCATGGAGCAGATTGTGTGTGAAACAGGATTAACAACAAAGTTTGATCATTTAGAAGCTCACGATACAGTAGTTTCATAGGGTTAAGCAACAGATGCAGCACAGGTTCGGAGCGTTACCTTGATGTCACGCGTCACATAACCGATCCTGTGGTCCGTCACACGATCTTGACTGAAGTTATAAGTGCGAATTCTCTCCGACTGAGATCGAGTGCCGACCTGAGAGACGTGAACACATTTACACATTTACATTAGTCTGTTCATGTTAGTATTAAATGTCAGAGCCACACTGTTGATTATAACTGCAGTAAAGAGTTGTTTGTTGTATTTACTGTAATCTTCTTGACTGAACATGTGATCTGACAGGTAAGCTCACCTGTTGTCTGCGTGCGGCGTGCGTCTGCTCTCTCTGCTGTCCCACGGTGCTCTGGTACAGTCGGGCTCTCAGCACACGCAGCGCCGTATCGCGGTTCTGCAGCTGAGAGCGAAATTGCTGGCATTCGGCTACTGTGCCTGAAAACAAGAGAGTCCAGATCAACTCAAGACCAAGAACAGACGGCACTCTTCAAATTCATCCGGAAGATCCACATTTACTCACTGAGAAATAAATGTTAAAAAATATTTACACTATAATGACCACTGCACAAATAATTAGATTAGTGTTTTAAATCTAAACTGAATACAGAAATATTATTGAAAAAATAAAATTATACTTTTGCATGAAAATAAAACTATCAGGAGGCAGAGAAAAATCGCTTAATGAGTGACTAATGGAATCGTTTATTCAACTGATTTGTTCAAAGCAGTAACCAAAAACAGCTGTGTTGTTCTGAAATACACCACCGTTCAGCTATGGATTTGTTATTATCTTCACTGACCTAATAGAGAAAAAAACTTATGTTTGCTTAGGTGTACTTGTTTGCTAAACATTTGCTTAAAATAAATATCATGTTTAAAATTGTGCTCACGTTCATTAAAACAGCTCTTTTGCTCTGTGATATAGCCTAATTATAGCATGTCATAATATTAAAAACAAGATCTCGTACATACTTTTCTTTTTTTGCAATATTACCTTACATGGCAATTCATATTTATTTTGCTATCATTTTTGACACAATCCCCAAATCATTTGTGACACAAAAGTTACAAATTAAAATAGAAATAAGTTAATGATGGCATTTGAAGTGGGACGTTTTACATTCAATCACATCAACGATATTATTAATGATATCCACCACTGTGGTCTTGACCAGTCTTGAAATAAAATCACAAGACCGAGACCCTCAAACATGGTGTTGAGAGCGGTCTGGAGTACTATAACACTAGCTCAGACGCACCTGTGGGCAGGTGAACCACGCGTACGGCGCTGTCGGTGGTGTTGACGCTCTGGCCGCCTGCGCCGCGCGACCTGAACGTGTCTATCCGCAGGTCTTTAGCCGCGATGTGAATGTCCACCTGGGGAGTTATTAACCACCTTAAGACTCACAACAGAACTAAACACACACAGAACGCTATTAAATCGCTGTTAGCGCGCTCTGACATCACGTGGCTGCGGCAGCACTATGACCGTCATGGTTCCCGTGTGAATGCGCTGCATGCGTGACGACAGACCCACTTCAGGAATCCTCTGGACCCGGTGCGTCCCGCCCTCGAACTTCAGCCAGCGGTACACAGACTCACCGGAGATCCTCACGGCCGCGTGATGGAGACCACCTGATGTCACACAGCAAACCATCAGCCCCCGGCCGACACAGACTCAGAGAGGACGGTGGGTAACGCAGCCTACCGTAATCTGCCGGAGTGTAATTGAAGAGCTCAAAGTCCCAGTGCTTGTAGGAGGAGAAGCCCTGGTACATGTCAAACATCTCTCTGGTGAACTGCTGGCAGATGTCGCCTACATCAACACACAAACACACGCATCAAACCGCCGCCAGAGAACGACTCGCACCTGATCTGAAGATGATCAAACCTCCGGTGGTCCGTCCTGCTGCCACCTCCAGGATGACGCTTCTGCTGTCCAGATCATCAGCGGGAACCAGCGTCTCAATCAGCTGAGAACATTAAAGGAAATTTCTTCAGTCAACTGCTTCAAGGAACAGTTCACCTAAAATGAAAATTTGTTCACCCAAGATTAGGATGAGATTGTTTGTTCATCAGATCTGTAGAAATGTGTCATTCTATCACTTCCTCCTATGCAGCGAACAGGTGCCGTCAGAATGACAGTCCAAACAGCTGACAAAAACCATTTTCCTCCAATGAAAAAGTCCACCTCCTGTTGTCTCTCACATCAAAATCCAGCAACGCATTTGTTTAGAGCCGTTTGGCTTGTAAACGGTGCTTGATCTGTGCGGATTTCTCTCCTGATTCAGACCCGACCACTTATACACTGGAGGAGCGTTATTATGGATTATGGACTCGCATTTTAGTTTAAAATGTCTTGATGGATTTGTTTCAGCTTTTGTCTTCTCAAGATGTGAACTGGTGGACTGGAGTGGTGTGGATTACTTGTGGATTATTGTGATGTTTTTATCAGCTGTTTGGACTCTCATTCTGATGGCACCCATTCGCATTCATTGGTGAGACAGTGATGGAATGATATTTATACTTTTTCAGAACATTTTCATTTTTGGGTGAACTATTGCTTTAAAGACGCAAGTCTGAAAAACAGTCCAAACCTCCTTGTTTAGCTTCTCTACTTTTCTGCTCAGCTCTTCATGTTCCTCTCGCAGGAGCGAAAGCATCTGCTGGTCTTCATCTCTGGTGTCTGTAACACACGAAGAACATTTGCACACAATTACAGCGTGCTTCTGCCTTCTGTAGCGCTGCTTTGGAGCTGAAACAATGTTTCATAACAGATTCATTTAGCAATAGTATCACTGTTATTTTAGTGTTAGTTGTCTGCTGACAGTGATGGACTCAGAGTTCAGTCACTCACTGTGAATGAGATTTTGTATCTCAGTCAGTTCTCTGAGCGCTAGTTGAGTTCTCTCAAACGCTTTAACCACCTTCGACACTTCAACTAGCCGCAGGTTTAACGCTCTCCTGTCAGACTCGGTCACCTGTCCGCTCTCTAACCGACTAGAAATGCCCGTCTGCTCGTCTATCACGCGTTTAATGTGTCTCTGAACCTCGTCGTTCCTCAGGAGATCGCCGCTTTTGTGTCCGTTTGATCTGCAGAATCTCACAGTCTGAGCGCGAGGCGACAGGCGCATCACGAGCCGCCACAGAGCCGCCATCAGCCGGACTCCAGCTATCAGTCAGTCTAGTTAGGTTTCTCTAGTAGCAGCAAGCGAACCATTACAGCAAAACCAGACTGTGATCGTTTCATAAATCATTTCCTGCGGCCTAATGATAAAGATGTCATGATAACTGGATATTAACTAGTCGTCCATATGAAACTAAAGGTCAGTCAAGCTCTGCACGAAAAAACACATGGCCATAGAAAACAGGAACTAGAACGTGCAGTGGGCGGAGCTTAGTGACCGGCGTTGACTCTCATTGGTCAAATTTTTTGTTAATAAAGTTTGATGCGTGTTACTTTTCTCAGCGCTGCTCAGGATGGACTAATCACGATCGTTTGTGTTTACCGGTTCACGACGTTTATACAAATTGCAGGGGATGATTTTAATTTTTTGAAAAGTACCAATACTCGTAATTAAATGAACGACTTGCTGTCGTTTAAATGTTTTTAATAAAACAAAAGCAAACTCAAAAATAAACGGTTCAATAGAGGATCGGGTTTTTCGAGACGGTTAGCGACCCCTAGAGGAAGAATCCAGAAAAACACCCGCCGCGCTGTTTTCTGGGATGTGTAGTCCACTTGAGTGTATCTGCGCGTTTATGAGGAGTTTCGTGGAATCGGTCCAACGCATCTGCTCACTTCATCATTCACTCACAGTCACTGTTCTTATTTTCACTATCACTTCTTTCTCTCATTTGAGTTCAGTACAGTGTCGAGAGTTCAGCGCGCGCTTTCCACTCACTTACACCACTCACTGTCAATGACAGTCAGTGCATGAACACCTCATTCTGGCTCCACCGAGCGGAGCAGCAGTAAGGACAACCTTCCGACAGACACAGCAGTGATCGGAGTCTGATCTAGAGCTGGAATCAGAGTGTCAGGATGGACTCGTGGAACACGCGCGTGCTCGCGGCAGTGACTGTGATCGGATTCATTCAGTTCGTGTCCACTGTGACCCTCCTGCTGCACTGCACTGGATACATCACACAGGTACTACACACTACACACATACACTACACAACACAGCTACTGCACATGCATATGCTTTGTTTTCTATGGAATTTACTGTATTCTGTATCTATATGTGACCCTGGACCACAAAACCAGTCATATGGGTAATTGAGATTAATAATAAAAAAGCTTTCTGTTGCTGTATGGTTTGTTAGGACAGGCCAAGGACAATATTTGACTGAGAAACCACTGTTTGAAAATCTGGAATCAGAGGACACAAAAAAAAAAAAAAAAAAAAAAAAAAAATCAAAATATTGAGAAAATCACCTTTAAACTTGTCCAAATGAAGTTCTTAGCAATATATCACTAACATATTACTAATCAAAAATAAAGTTTTGATATATTTACGATAGGAAGCTTACAAAATATCTCCATGGAGCATGATCTTAATATCCTAATAATTTTTGGCATTAAAGAAAAATCGATCATTTGGAGCCATACAATGTATTGTTGACTATTGCTACAAATCTACCCGTGATACTTAAGACTGGTTTTGTGCTCCAGGGTCACATATTACAGGGTTATTTATGGAACGTGGTGGGGAATTTGAAGTCATCAAAAACATCTAATTTTAATATATATTTGTATAGTTATCAGCTCTAAAACAATCCTAAACTGAAAATTGGTCTTTGAGCTGAATGTGTTCCGTGGAGCTGCTTTATCGCATTAGTTTCATGATTTATAGACTATGCAACACTGACACTGTTATTACTGAACTGAAATCTGAATAAAAACAAAATTGTCTTCTGTAGACCTGCTTTAGAGCTAAAATGCATTAGTTTAATAATTGATGGACTTTGGCAGGGTTATTGAGCTAAACTGAGTCAAAACCTGAACTGATCTGAATAAAGACACTTTTGTCTTCTGTAGAGCTGCTTTACAGCTGAAACTGATTTATTTCACAACATTAACAGTGTTAATGCTCTCTTTAAAACAATCTGTATAAAGCGCTCTAGAAATCAACGTGAATTGATTTTAAACAGTGTCTCATCTAGAAATCATGAAAGATTTGATTGTGTTAATCCACTCATGTGGAGATGTTATGTGTTATCTAAACCTTAGTGCTTTACTGCAAGCACAGACGAATGCAGTGTTTTTTGGCAGCGGTGAGTGAGTTCATGTTTTAATGGCTTCTTTGTGAGTGAGAAGTGATTGTTGGTGTGTTGGTGGATCTGCAGGGGGTTTGTGTGACTCATGAACATGGAATCAATGATTCCCATCAGAACTCTGTGATTGTCCTGTTTTAAATTAAGATGCGACTGAACACGGCTTGTTTACTGCCTGTTTCTAATCTCTTCCAGACAGATTCAGTCACGGCGCTGAAGAACAACTCTGAGGTACGAGGTTTCGTTTGCTTGCTTTTCATTCGTTTTGTTGTGTAAGTATCTCAAGTGTTCCTAAAGATATTAGAAGAAGTCTGATGTCAATGTGAGTTTCGATTGTTTTAAAACAGGCTGTTATTAAAGAGACTCTCCTGAGTGAGAGATTGACGCACGACAAAGAGAAGAAACGCAGACAGTCGACACCAGCAGCTCACCTGCCCGTCAAACCATCCAGACAGACGCAAAGTAAACGCAAATCTCTACAAGTCTCTCTCTGTGCTCTGTGTGTATGTGAATGTTTGATTGACAGTGTTGTTTTCAGGAGTCGTTCGTGCCACGCTCCTCCACTGGAACCCCGATCAGGGTCATCTGTCACACTTCGGCTACCGCGACGGACGAATCCTCGTCCAGAAACCGGGGCTGTACTACATATACGCCAAAACCTGTTTCCGTCACTACGAGGGCCTGGAGACGTTCGCCGGTTCCGGTCCGGGTTCGTCTGACGGCGGCGTGCAGCTCATTCAGTACGTTCATCAGCAGCGATTCTCTCAGAGCGCCACGTCCAGCTCGCCGGTGCTGATGAAGACGGGCAGCACGCGCGTGTGGAGGAGAGGAGACTATCACATGGGCTGTCAGCAGCAGGGCGGCGTGTTCTCGCTGCGGCCCGGAGACGCTCTGTTCGTCAGCGTGTCCAACTCGTGGATGCTCGACCCCGAGGCCGAAGGAAGCTACTTCGGCGCTTTCAGGATCAGCAAATGAAGAGGCGCGACGCTCTGTTTGGAGAAACGGCTCGCTGCGGATTCTTACATTTCGCATTTCCGTCGCTGTCAAAATGAATGTTGAAGAACTGTAAAGACATGCATTGAATAATGCACATATTTAATTTCATATTTAACTGGATTTAAATGGTATGCATACAAATAAACTCCTGAAGTCTTTCCTCCGATGGATGTGTGTGATGTGATGAACACCAGCGCATCTTCATCTTTGTGTTTTTCTCGATGATAATTTACGAGTCGGTCTTAACTGTTCTCAGCAGCACATTTATTATTGCGCAACTGCAGACAGAAGAAAAACAGCTGCGTTGAGAAACACAGAAACACACAGTTCTAGAGCGATCGTGACTTCGGCCCGCACGCCTGTCTTCAGCAGGATTAGTGGTTACATGCTTCAAGACTACATGAATTATGAATTAATCATCTGAAATTTATATATATATATATATATATATATATATGATGTTTTAATATTAAGTCCAACGTGTCAGCATGACTTTAATTTTCTGTCTTCAGCTACAGACACATGTGAGACAGTGTTTTTACTTCTGAACCCTCATGTTGTGTTCCAGTTATTTTCACCTGGAAAGGATTTTCTCTTTCTCTTGACTAAAACATAATGACTTGGCTCACACCGAGTATAACAGCTTGCCAGAAAATGTGATTTTGGGGGATTTTTTCTCACCTTACACTTGTGGTGTTTTTGTTAAAAAATGAACGGCCTACATAAAATACTTTATCAATTTCCAAATATCCAATTTAATTTTTTTATTAGCTTGTTTTCTTTTAATTAGAACAGGTTTGATTAGCACAGGTTTGGTCTTTATTTTTGGAACTGACTGGTTGATCTTGAGCTTATACACCTTGTTTTTTTACTCTCACAAACTGAGGTGCATGAGCTCAGATCAACCCATCAGTTCCCAAAAGGAACCCAAAACTTGTGCTAAATGAAAGAAACCTTTTTTTTCTTTTTCAGATAATATATAATATAGCATAGAGATTTGCAAGCCATTTCTAAAAGACCATTTTTGACCATAAACACCAAATTAGCTGAAGGATATTTCAGCTGTTCTGAAATAACTGCAGACATTTTTCCATAAACAATAAACAATTGTACCGTTAAGTATTTGTACTTTGTTTTCTTAGTTTCAGCAAGCATCTGGGCAAATTAGGGTTAATTATGTATAGCTGTTTAGATGTTTATTTATTTAGCAGATTTTTTAAAAATAAAAGCAACATAGTAGTTGTTCTAAAAAGACTAGTTATGTGTCTTGGTGTAGGGCTCAGTGGTGATTTGGGAAAGTTCACCTTTATTTTCTCAGGTCGCAGGTCTTTCATCATCCTGGTAAACCAAGAACAGAATGTCAGTGTGTGATTTACAGTGAACATCCTGGTCAGCAGCCACAGACGATCCAGCAGGGAGACGTTAATCACTGCAGAGATTGAGACACACCCGACCAAAACCACACTAAAAAACAACACCAGCACGTCTGTCCTTCAGACATGTTGACTCAGGTGTTCACTAACCCAGGAGAAAAGGCTAACAAACCACTTTAATACTACTCTAGATAATGTTCTGTATTTTCATGAGCGTGCGCTCCGGTCGCTGATGTTTTCATCTGTCAAATGTCACATGACGGCGAGGCGATTCAGCACCACGGTCAGCAGCTCGGCGCGTTTAACCGTCACGACGTTCCTCTGAGATCATTTCAGCAGGAACAGAGCCGTGAACAGCACGGCGGATCGTTTGGGAAATACCCGTGCGAGCGTCTCATCCTGTTTGTGTCCGGCAAACACAATGTGTGACACTTCCTCTGACATGAGCAGGATTAAAAATAGACGCCGAACAATCGAGCGCAGGCCACATGTGTCAGAAATAGCAGAACGGGGTAAACAGCGCCTGTACTGGAGCTGATGATCAGGATCAAACACCATCATGGCACAATAACACACCAAACACAACAAAACACACAAGTGAGTCAAACAATCCAGCCTCTGATCTGCAGCAAGATTTACACTGAAATAACATCTGAACACGGACATCAAACACAGACATAAAGACTGACCGCAGGCGGTTTGATGGCGCTGCACTGAAACAGTGAGATCCAGACGTCTGAGAACACACAGACGCCGCAGGAGATCCTCACTGGGTGGGTGATAAAACGTAACGCAAAATATAACCAAAAATTATACTTTTGGCGACTGTAAAGGCCCTTGCGCACCAAAAGCGTAATCAATAAGCCTTAGGCTGAACAAAGTGCCTCTGCACTTAACGCAGACATTTTGTTGTAAATTTAAAAGTAATGCATTACTTCACTAGTTACTTAAAAAAGTAATCTGATTATGTAACTCACATTACTCCCAACACTGTCAGCGCCCGTACAAACACACATTTCCTCTTTCACAGTGCATGACGTCTGAGACTCGGGTTAGTGCTCACTTTAAACTCCAGGGAACATTTAAACAATAAAAGGCTTATTAAGCATAAACTATTCTGGAAAGAGCAAGCATATAAACGGTAACATACAAAAATATCAAACCATTGTGCAAACACTCTGTCCTGAGATCACAGATCAACCTCTCAGTTCACATCCACCTTCATTACACAATGACTCCTGATGTCTGCCAGTGTTTTCTTACACAGACTAGATGACAGTGAGGATGATCTGATGGAGTCGTATGAGGAAGAGTTCAGCTCAGTTCTCACATTCACTAAACTTTTACATGTGTGTTTCTGTCTAACATTTGCTTTTCCATGATGTTTTGAACACTGAACACTCAGTGAATTCTGCTTTTGTAAATAAGTCATCATGGTAATGTTATATAACTCGTCCTGAAAGCATCAGATAGAATAACAGCTTTTGAGCTCCCACAGACTCACATTATAGTTGTAAAACTACCAGCTATTATTGGCAATAAAAACATTCTAAATTATTATTTATTTATTATTATTACTACTGTACTTTTTGTATATATTTCATTCTTAACTTTTTTGCAGAAAACTATTTAATAAAAATATAAGCATTTTTATGACAATTGTTGTTGTGAACAAGCATTTATGAATCAAAAGCTGTGACAACTAGCCCCGGTGTCTCAGCCTGTCAGTCAAGTATGGGAATCAATCACTGAAGAGCAAACATGATAATATCATTCATCAGTCTGGAGCCTTCACAGAAAGTACTGCAAATCTGTCACTTGAAATAAAATCAACTTTAACTGAAATTAAATAAACATTAAAAAAAAAACGTTTAAAAAAAAACGTATAAAACGCCCAAAACACAAACAAAATACTAAACTCTGATTAAAAAAAAGGTAAAATAACTATTTCAAAATATTAAAAAACTATAAAACCTATAACA
This sequence comes from Cirrhinus mrigala, assembly GCA_036247105.1. Lineage (NCBI taxonomy): Eukaryota > Metazoa > Chordata > Actinopteri > Cypriniformes > Cyprinidae > Cirrhinus > Cirrhinus mrigala. The sequence continues at coordinate 35,970,212 of CM070012.1, read as the reverse complement.
CATGATGCTAAAACACACAACACGGTGACGCGCACACGCTCCTTCGTCTTTCGTGTTTCCCGCCGAATAATGGCTGATCTCAGGTAAAGTTTTCAGCTGTAACTAATACTTATGAGAAAAAGACTGAGTAAATTCCTATCTAATCAGAGATGGCGAAATTGTCTTTAATGTTGATAAGTAATTGTTTAGCTCGTTTTTTGGCTTCTCCGAACCTTTTATTGACACTAGTTTGAGCGAACATCATTCCGACAGAACAGAAATCAGCCGTTAAACGACAGAGCGACTATCTGAATGCGGTTCCTCAGACCCCATCACATTAAAATAATGAAGTATCGGGTGATAATGAGCTCACAGACCTGTTTGTTGTTCAGACAGCAGGATTTTCCTCTGAATGACGCGCTTCAAGAGGTTCTGCAGCAGGGGGCGACACGCGCGCGACAACTAAGAGACGCGCGGCGCGAGCTCGACACACTGCAGGTGCGCGCGCACTGATACCTTCACATACTGTTGAATTACTGCTCACAAATAAACATTTAGAATGATTTCAGATGAACCTATGGAAGCACATTTATGCATGTAAGAGAAAAAAATCATGTTTGGTAAGTCATAATGGTTATGAGAGGAAAAGTCGAAATTGTGACTTGAAAATAATGAGGTGAAATTAGAAGTTGACATACCAAGCCGAAATGTACATAAAAAGAGCAAATTTACATAAATTTATGAAAAGATGAAATTGTGACATAAAAAGTCATCATTTTGACATAAAGTGTCATAACTATGATATAAAAAGATGATGACATAAAAAGTCAAAATGATAACTTTAAAAGTTCAATTTTACATAAAAAGTCGAAATTATAGCATGGAATGTCAAAATTGTGACCTACTATGTAATGATTATGGCATAATAAGTCATATTTATGAGATAAAAAATGGAAATTGTCATTGTTAAAGTCATAATTCAAATTTAAATTTAAGTCATTTAAGTCATTATTATATAATTTAAAATTTCATTTGTTTGTGTGATCATTTTGACATTTAGGCCCTGTTTAATTTTGAATTTTCATCTCATAATTATGCTTCCGTCAGAATCAGATGTTGCGGATGTTGAGGTGTTTGTTTCCCATCAGGCATCTCTTCTGCAGCTGGATCAGAGCTGTGAGTCTGTGTGTTCTCAAGTGAAGCTGAAGGAGAAGACGCTCACTGCTCTTCACTGCGATATGGAGCATCTTCACCGCAGCGTCGCCCGTCTGGACGCTCAGATTCACAGCGTCCTGCTGGAGAACCTGGACCTCAGGAACTCCACGGAGGAGCAGCAGGAGCGCTTCCGCTCTCAGATGATGCAGTTCAGCTCGTACCGCAGCCGTGTGAGCCACTACGGGACGGCCGTGCGTCTGCGGGAGAGTCGGGCGCACCTCCATCAGGAGCTCCAGCGGAAGCAGCAGGAGGCTCGAGGACTGAGACGCGCACTGGAGGAGCTGAAGACCGACCTCCAGAAACCAGACGCCAGTGCCTCACGTGTGCTTTCGTCCTTACAGAGGGAAATCGACGCTCTGAAGGCAAACATTCATGCAGCCAGACGGACTGTGATGGAGAGAAAAGCTGAACTGGAGAACGAACAGCAAACGCAGATACAGCTGAGGAGTGAGATCGAGGTAAACAGTGAATCAGTGAATCAGTGAATCACACGCACGTCACATTTATTTCTACAGCGATTTATTCAGTGCAGACTGTTCCCTAGCGGCTTCACACCACTAAACCGAGAAACAACGGTGTTAATGCTGCAAAATTCATCACTTACGACACAAATCCAGTTTCAGCTCTACAGAAGACAGTCGTGTTCAAACCCAGGGTTTCTGTGGGTCTTAAAAAAGTCTCGAGTCACCCTTCCACAAATCAAGGCCATAAAAGATCTTATGTAAGAGCAGGAAGTCTGAAATTCATTAAGTCGTGGCATCTTGTTCTCCAATTCAAATATTTAAACATCCTTGAATCAAGACACCTTTACTGCAGATGCAAATGAAGATATGAAGTCTTGTTTATGAGAAACTGAACAAAATGAAGTGACTTTATGATTTAAACAAGAACAAATATCTGCCAGTGAGAAATTAAAACTTTTTCCCCTTTGAATTAAGTTGAATTTTCTGACTCCATTGACAGATATTTGTTCTTGTTTTATTCATAAACTTACTTCATTAAACTAAACTTCATATCATCAGTCATTTTGATTCTGGAGTACGTGTGTCTTGATTTAAGAATCTTCAGACATTTGCACTGGAGAACAAGACAGAAACACAGGAAGAACAGCACTTTTTTGCAGTGTGATCAGAAGGTACAGTAAAAGTTGTTTCCATATTCTAATGTTTGAGAGTAAAGATATTTAAGCCTTTTTTGCTGAATGAATTAAAAAATAATGGAGATCTGTCAGATCTGTTTTATTTTCAAACTTGCTAATTCAAGAGAGACCATATTAATGTATTGTGTTCTATTCAGTTTATTCCTTAAATGTTCTTTACTTGCCCTTGACAAGGCATTTTGTCATCATTTATCCATCTTGAAGATTTTCTAAAAGTGTTTGAATTTCTTTTTTATGCTTATCACAAAAATATATGTGACCAGTCTTAAGTAGCACAGGTATACATAATACATACAAAAAATACATTGTATGGCTCGAAATGATTGACTTTTCTTTTATGCCAAAAATCATTAGTAAAGTAAAGATCATGTTCCATGAAGATATTTCGTAAATTTCCTACGGTAAATATATCACATTTTTAATTTTTGATTAGTAATATGCATTGCTAAGAACAAATTTAAAGGTGATTTTCTCAATATTTAGATTTTTTTGCACCCTCAGATTACAGATTTTCAAATAGTTGTATCTCAGCCAAATATCTTAACAAACCATTCATCAATGGAAAGCTAAATTCAGCTAGATCTATGAATCTCAATATAAAAAAAATGGACCATTATGAGTGTTTTTGTGGTCCAAGGTCTCATATATATATTGAATAATGCAATAACACAAGACATTTTGTAGAAGGCAAAACAGTTGCTGATGGAAAACATTCAATGGCTACCAGCAACCCTTTGGTTAACAACATGTTTCAAAATATCTTCTTTTGTGTTCAACAGAAGAAACAAACTCACACAGGTTTGGAGAGACTTCAAGATGAGAGAATGACGACAAAATTGTCATTTTTGGGTGACCTATCACAAGTCTTAAATTGTCCTTCATCAAACCTGCAGAAAGACTGAGATCTTCATGTTTGTTCTCCAGTTTCAGGAGCGCAGATGTGAGGCCATCCTGAAGCGGCTGCGCTGTCAGCTGCAGAAAGCTCAGTCCAGCCAGCGGCAGCTGCGCAACGACGTCACACACCTGCAGACGCAGCTGGAGGAGCTCCGGAGTCAGCTGGATGAAGATCAGTGATGGTCACGACGATCTCTGCTTAAGAGAACAACTTAAATGTTCCATAGGAATGAGTTTAAAATGTTTTAAAATGTTCGTGATTTAGGCTGCAGGTTAAAGCGGCACTAGTTCGCTGTGCGTTTGGATGCCGACGACTGCATCTTTGTGTTTGTGTTCGTCAGATTCATGCGGGTTAAATGAGGTTCTAGTTCAGCTGCTTTGAAAGAGCGTCTGTGTGAAAGTGTGTGTCGTGTCCACTGTGAAACCCTCCGAGAGCTGCTTCAGGATTTGACTGATGATTCAATACTGCAGACCGGCAGAGAAACACGACAATTCAGAGATTCACAGAACTGGACTAATACTGTTCAGCCGGTTAACAGTTAAACGGCTCTCATGTTTCTCTCTCAGTGTTACATCAGATTAACACATATAACATAACAAAATTAAACCAACTAGTACTTTCAATATTTTGAAATCCAGTGTGATTTACTGCAACAACAAAATCCAGATAGTTAATGTAGTGTATAAAGTGTAACTTTACATGTAATTGCAATTATTCAAGTCATGGTCAAACACACATAGAATGATTAATATGACCATATATTAACAAACTCAAGAGTCTCACATCTAAACTAATATATTCATGTATAATCAGTCAAAGCAGATCAACATCGGTGTGATCGTCACAGTGTCCTTCATCTGGACTGTTCAGCTCAGCTAGTTAGGGTGGGTTAGTTTCAGGGTTTAGTAGAGAGAAAGTAAATGAGTATAGCTTCTTTCACAACAACATATGAGAATCCATGAAGAAGAAACTTACCTCAGAGAACAGGACCTGAGAGAGAACAGGACAAACGTGCAGGGACTAGAGGACTTCACCAGGGGTGCGTTTCCCAAAAGCCACTATGGTCGCAAGTTCCGTCGTTACCAATAGAGATCAATGGAACTAACGACCACAGTTAGCTAACGACGCTTTTGGGAAACGCACCCCAGACTAGTAAACTGCTGAGAATCAATCCAGAGAAGCACAACATGTGACAGGAACTGGAAACAAAACTTCAAAATAAAAGACATGTTATGAACAGAACAAAACCTCACTGATATTCACACTTGGACGGATTTATCTGGCTGTTTGAAATCAAAGTCAAAGGCATCAGTTTCACTCTATTTTGAACACATTTAAAAAGCAGTGAAATAAACAATGCAACAATGCACACTCCTCAAATGAATATTTAAGTGTAGTCATAAAGTTTTGTCAATAATGCTGAATGTCCAGAGTCAGACCTGATCGACTGATTGGTTGATGGGAATGTTGCTGATTCACTGTTGAATATCAGGAATCATCATTAATATTTTCTGAATCTGCAGCATCAGACAGAAACACTGATTCATTACTCATTGCTGCTGCATCACATCTGACACATTAATCATCACTGAACACCGTCCCGTTTACGGCTCATCAGTGGGAAATCGGCTCTTTTTCATGGCAATCACAGCGTTTCCTTTGATGGGCTCTCAGGCCTTCAGAAGATGGAGGAGCTTCTGTGCTGAAGGTGAAACGAACAAACTAAAGCTGTGACGCATCAGAGAATCGCTTTCATACTGATGCTGATTGAGGCCCGTTTGACACACATGAACACATGAGACTGATTCACACACACTTACCTGAATCACTGCAGACGCTCATATTCACATCATCAGCAGATAAACCTGCGTTATACATCTGCTGAACAAACACTTACGATTTATGTTCAACAAGACTGAACAAATATGCTGATCTAGAAAATGTGAGACTGCAGAAACACAAAGGGAAGATGAGGAGAGAGTGTGAGGCTATAAATAAGGAGCAGCTTCCTGTTGGGCTCAGAACAAACAGGAAACACATTCAGGACACGCAGGTTCAGATGCTTGGACTTTCACTATCTCTCTCTCACACACACACTGAAGCACTGCTGTTGATTGGCTGCTGACAGAGGGGGTGGGGCTCAATGTCAGAGGTCACAGCAGAACATAAACACAAACACAACGAGCCACGTGATTCTTCCCTCAATTCATCCAGAGATCATCCACAGACCTTCATCCTGGAGAAACTCAAACATCTGCAGAACTTCATCAGTGTGTGTGAGGACAGTGGCACTGATGCATGATGGGTAATGTGTGCAGATCATCACAGCATCTCTGATTGATCATCTAGATGAAAAGAATCTTACAGGCCTTTCATCTTCTGAGCAGCTCAAACACAATGAACAGAAACACTGAGATCGTGACCTCATTCACTCTGAACCTTTTTCATCTGTTCCAGTGATGACGACGACATCATCATCATCATCACACTTTAACACTATAAAGTTACTGTATCATATTTGATATACAGAGTTCTTCTAAATGATCAATATGATGCTGTTAATCCTGTTTCACACACAATCTACTCCATGTCTTCCGTCGTCTGATTGATAGTTTAGAGTATTTTATCCAGTCAAAGCTCTTTTAGTGTGTGTTTTTGCTGTCAAATCTTGACTGATTTTGATCAAGTAAACGTCAGAATAACTGCAGTCACATTTCCAGATGAACACTTACTGGACTGAAGCAGCTTTACTTGATTCTCCACAAATCATTTTTTAGTCTCAAATCTGATCATCAGCATCTTTTGAGGAACGTTTGTTTCCGGAAGCTTTACTTTCACTGTTCCTCAGTGGAGGATTGATCTTCACAAGCCTTCAAAACATCTCACATTTTTTGAGGAACATTTATTTTTTCATCGTTCAATCATTGGATTGCATTACATTACATGTTTAGATCATTTCAATCTCATTTTACTGAGACACATTATTGGAGATACAGAGCGACCGCTCATATTTACATCATTTTATGTCAGTCTCTGCTGTACTGATATAAAGATCTTTTTGATTTACATTACAAGCAGCAGAATTTCATCACATTTCAGCATCTGCAGCAAATTACGTATTTTTGCTCATTTTGAGCCTAATTAGCTTTTTTTCCTCCATATTCTCATTGTATCAGACTAGATGAGACATGAAAGCTTAATAGAGCAAATATGACACATTTTTTTAAAATTTTTCATATGTCAGGCTTCACAGAGTTGAAGACGCTGTAAGTGAGCTGATGTTGAGTGTTACAAACAGATGGAAGATTTTCTCTTCATGAAGATTCTTAATGACCGAAGATTGACAAACTAAATGAATCATTTCATAACAGTGAGTCATCAAATACTGCTGGACTAATGACTGCAGAACGTTTTAGTTTAATGATGGATTTGTTTCTTATAAACATGCAGCTTTTGTCTTCTCAAGATGTGAACTGATGGACTGGAGTGGTGTGGATTACTTGTGTAATATCGTGATGTTTTTATCAGCTGTTTGGACTCTCATTCTGACGGCACCCATTCTATTCCTTCAACGGCACTAACTAACCTAGAGCTACTAGACTACTGGTATTCACCTCCAGGTGAAGAAACACAGCAGGACACCGGGTTTCATTTCCACGTCGTTTATTAAAGTCGATGTGCAACAGTTTAGTGCAACTGCATGACGTCACATTGTTTTGAAGGAAACATGCACATACTGTGAGGTCACGATCACTGACAGACTGACGTGTGACCAGAGCCACGGACTGTAAGGCAAATAACTTAATGAGAGCAGAACTCGTTCGCCGGCTCAAGGGAAGTCCGTCCTCATCGTGAGCCTGAAACCTGATTCACAGTCCGCCTTTATTTGTACACACAACACAGAGGTCAAGGGTTCAGGGGTCAAAGGTCGCTCACGTCCACACGGCGGCGCCCGTTTGGTCTTATTCACACGTGTCGACTACAAAGTGCTCGTTACATATTCAATACAGCTAGAGGAACGAAACTAAAAGCCAAACCAATAAAACAAGTAACAAAACCAGCGGAGCGTCTGGAAACATCGTAAAAACACAAGTCGAATGTGGCAACGACAGCACGACTCACGTCACCGGCTCGGCTAATACTGACACGCGTGCGCACGTGTCCGGTCCGGGTCAGTACTGATTGTCTGAAGCGGGTGACGTTTGCTAAGCAGCGTCTGTGACGGTAACGTGTGCGGTACGAGACGCCGGACGTCCTGCGGTGGCCATGTTGATTGCGGAGTCCGTTCACAGTATCGTTCAGTTGGTCGCGTCACGAGAGGTAGTTAGGCGGTGGGTCCGGGGCCCGGGTTGGGCGGGAGGGCCGGCGGGGCCCCTGAGGTGGGCGATCCGGTCTGGACCTGCGCCTGGAACTGCGCCAGCTGCTCGGGACTGGCCAGGTTCTTCAGCAGCGCGTTCTCCTGCTCCAGCTGAGAGTTCCTCTCGATCAGCTCCTTGATCTGCTCCTTCAGCACCTCCACCTCCTCGCGCACCGCGTACATCAGGTGACTCTTCACCAGGTCCTGCGGCAGAACGACGACACGTTACAACAACACACGAGGGCACACGATACACACTGGTGCTCAAACGTTTGGAAGAACTCAGATTTTTTCTCTGTTCAGCAAAGCTGCATTATTTTGATCAGAAATTAAGTTTATATATTATTGCAATTTTATTCCAATTTCAAACAGCTGTTTTCTATGTGGATGTCTCTTAAACTGTAATTGATTTCTGTGATGTGCAGCTGAATTTTCAGCATCATTACTCCAGTCTTCAGTGTCACATGATCCTTCAGAAATCATTCTAATATGCTGATTTGCTGCTCAACAAACATTTCTGATTATTAGCAATGTTGAAAACATTTGTGAGCCTGGACCACAAAACCAGTCTTCAGTATCACGGGTATATTTGTAGCAAAAGCAAAATTATTGATTTTTCTTTTATGCCAAAAATCATTAGGATATGAAGTAAAGATCATGTTCCATTGAGATATCTTGTGAGTTTTCTACCGTGAATATATCAAAACTTAATTCTCGATCAGTAATATGCATTGCTAAGAACTTCATTTGGACAACTTTAAAGGTGATTTTCTCAATATTTAGATTTTTTTGCACCCTCAGATCCAGATTTTCAAATAGGTGTATCTCAGCCAAATATTGTCCTATCCTAACAAACCATACATCAGTGGAAAGCTTATTTATTCAGCATTCAGATGCCGCACAAATCTTAATTTCCAAAAATTGACACATATGACTGGTTTTGTGGTCCAGGGTCACATTTTAAAAAATCTGAATTATTCCAAAATTTTGACCACCAGTGTATTAAAAAAAAGAATCAAATGAATTAAAATCAATTTCTACAGCAGTAAAAGCCCAAAGAACCTGCAAACATTTTCAGAAACGTTCTCTTGTCAATGTTACTTTACCATCACTGACCTACTATAACAGTTTTTATATTTGAATTTTATTGTGTTCAATTTTATTTCTTACAACGCGTCTATAGTTTTTATCATTGTGCGTAAGCGTCGTTTTTGTTGATATTTTCATATTTTGTTTTCACTAAAACTTTAGATCAAGTTTTAGCACTTTTGCCATTTTTATTAGTTTTTGTTTGTTTGTCAGCGTTGTTTCATCATTACTGATATACTGTTATAGCCTTTGTTCATATTTGAATTGTGATTTTTCTGTCTTTACTTACATTTTACTGAACATTTTAATCATTTTGTTGTTTTTTCCTTTTTTTAAGGAGTCTATATAGTTTAATAATTTGTATTTATTAGGTTTAGTTCACTTAGCTTTAACTATTTTAAACTACATGAAAAAGCTAAACATTGCCTTTGCAACTAGCTGAAATCAAACGAATTTGTTTTCTTCAGTTAAGGGTTTTTTGTTTTTTTTTTTTCATTTCTGTGTTTTTAGTTTTAGATAACAATAATAACCCTGTGTCACGTCTCATGTTTTCAGGTGTTTGTGATGACTCGATAAGGATTTTTTTCCTCGCTCACACTCAATGAGCAGTTTCTATCTGATCACACACCCATCACAGTTTTATAACTCTAGTTTTCAGATGAGTGTGAGAATAAAGTCCCTACAGTCTGCTAAAGCTGTACAGTGAGGTGCGCAGGCGGTCTGATGGGTCAGAGCGATCAGGATTGGGTATGTAATCTGTAGGTCGTTGGTCTGCCGGGCCGCAGAGGAACAGAATGTTCTTCATCCAGAGGGTGGAGCTGCTCGGTTATTCAGGGCATCCGTGCCAGCGTTTGCCTAGCAACAAGCACAGGCTCCAAATAGAGCCGGATCCACACTGAACACAAACACACCGACGGCGCATTTCAACAAAAACTCAGACAGACGCTCCCGTCACATTACCTGATCATCTGAACTGCACCTTCCTCAAAGATAATAACCCAATTATTTCGCATTGTGAGCATCTATGATGGTGAATTAATCGTGCTAAATGAAGCGCAGCCTGGCTGCTCTGCCTTTTCATATTCTGTATATCCATGACTGCATTATTAATGACATTAAACCGGTTTATGGGCTCTCCTGTCAGAAGTCTTTGTGTCTCTGCCGGTTATGTAAAGATGATGTGAAGCAGAGGAGCAGATCACACTCACCATGGCTTGCTCGATCTTGTTGTCTATGGCCACAACACTGGCTCCTGAGGAACTGTGGGGAAAAAAAACGACAAACACCGATCAGTCTCGTTCATTCATTCACTCGGATGATTTTGCATAAGATCTGCATAAACACACAGAACGCGACGCGTCTGCAGATGAAGATCCAGTCAATCGAAACCGAAAGGATCCATCAGATGGACGCGAGGGGTTTTCCGGTGCGGCGATCGGTTGTTACATCACATCAGATCACATTCGCGTAATTACATTCCCTCCCGCCGCACAATCACATCCACAGCGGTGATATCATCATCATCGATATCTGAATGGGATATTCACCTGTTATCTAGACTGACGGGTGTCGAGCTCTCAGCGCCCAGAACTGACGACAGAAACGAGATGGAAAAACTCCTCAGCTGACAAACACCGACATCCATCGCCACCGGGTAACATGGAGAATTCATTCTATTCCGCCCATCGAACGCTCCGAATCACACAAACGGATGAAGAAGCGAATCGAGTCGCGCTGAACGTCACATTCTCGACACTGTGCGTGATTTATTCCGCGATGCCCCGATGGTTTCCACACAAATGCGCTCGGAAGGAGATTTACAGTGCAGGAGATCCGCAGCCGCTGGATCATTAGCATAATAAAAGAGGGCTGAGCGCACGGCAGCGCGCCATTGGCTGAGAGCGCGGCGCATTTGACTAATTTATGCCAAACCCCGCCCCCACCTGCTGCGGCTCCTCACGAACAGAACCGACACGAGTCACAATCAAAATATGAACAGGTTATAAAGGAAATTAAAAAAAAAAAAAAAGAAAAAAAAAAACTGATAATCAGGAAAAAAAAGAGGTCACAGAATATACAAAAATGATAAGAGACATAACATGCCGAAAAATAATTCTGAAAAACAGCTGAACCGCGCCACCTGTCGTCAACAGATGAACCACTGACTCAATTCTAGGTCACATTTACATTTATTCGTTTAGCGGATTACACAAACTACAAATCTTTATATATTTAAGTGATACAGCTGAAGAAAAAAAAAAATAAATAAATACATTAACCAAAGTCACACTTGAGGTACATCACACTCCCTGTCAATCAAACCTGATGAAATCACATCTATTGAGTCTTTTGAGGAATGTTTATTTGTTCATCTCTCAATCATTATAGCAGCTGATGAAATGAATGAATGTCAGTTTTATTAACTGCTTGTCCAAATATCCAGATATCAGATTCAGTACTTCAGGCTGTTCTTTTTGCGTTCCATACGCACTGAAAGATGTATGAGGCCGGACTAATGCTTTACATAACGCCACTCCACTGAACAAAGAGACGCGGAGCAAAACAAGAGCTTCCCCAAAAACACACCAGCTTTGAACAAACCTCACAGTACCAGAGTAAATTACCTCGAAACACAGCTAACTCATCATTATTACCTGATGAGCAAACAAAAACATCAGACATGATGAGATGATTCAGTCGTGTTTATCGTCTGCGGTGGTGAATCAAATTTCTTCCCCTTTTAGATTCATCACTATCAGTTCCTCCTTCAGAGAAACAAACACTCCTCCAGAAACAAGAATAACTCCATCATCTAATGAAGCCTTCCACAGGACGGATCTGAAAAAGCACATGTCCATCTCACGCAATAATGTGGTTTTCAGATGATATTTCACAATCAATGTGGCTTAGATTCTCACACACACACACACACACAAATGTTTGTTTTTGTGAATTGTGGGGACTTTCCATAGACTTCTATAGTTTTTATACTGACTAAACGATACTGTTTATCCCCTCACCCAACCCTAACCCTAAACCTACCCCTTACAGAAAACATGTTTGCATCGTTACATTTTCAGATAAACATCATTTACTATTTTTAATCATTTTAATCTTTTTTTTTTTTCAAAAATTTCAGGTTTTACATTTGGTCCCCACAATGTAGCAAAAACAAGTACACACACACACACACACACACACACACACACACATTGGGTTTTCATGCTTTATGTGGACATTCCACAAATGTAATGGTTTTGTACAAACTGTATTTTCTATTGCCCTGGTCCCCAACCCTACACCTAAACCTACCCCTTACAGAAGACATTCAGCATTTCTAGATTTAAAAAAAACTTTATTCTGTTTGGTTTATAAGGTTGTTTCCTTATTGGGACCAAAAAATGTCCCCATGATGACAAGGATTTCAGATACCGTCATTTTTGTCGTGACATTTTGTCCCTTATAACGTAGGGTTTACCAGGACACAAACACACACAGCCGGCCCTTTTTATCCAAAAGCAAAAGCTCTTTTAGTGTAATTGTACAAATATCCACCTTCAGCTGACGCATAAGGTTTTTGCTGTCAAATCTTGACTGATTTTGATCATGTAAACATCAGAATAACTGTAGTAATATTTCCAGATGAACACTTGCTGGACTGAAGCGGTTTGGCTTTACTTGATTCTCCATGAAGCCTTTTGTAGAAAAATCACTGAGTCTCAAATCTGATCATCAGGATCTTTTGAGGAACATCTGTTTCCAGAAGCTTTACTTTCACTGTTCCTCCAAAACATCTCACATCTTTTAGGGAACGTTTATTTGTTCATCTCTCAATCACCATTGGATTGCATTGCATTATGTTTGGATCATTTGAACAGAGCTGGTGAAACAGCAAATGTTTTTCCAATTATTTTGCGATGCAAAAAACCTCCACATTGAATGCATATGTAAGCTGCTATGGATAAAGCATTGCAAAATGCATACATGTGAATGTAAATGTTTTTTTCTTTTTGTATTTTGAATCTACTCAGCAAAATGGCTGTTCGGTTGACATGATGGTCCTTTGATAAAAAACTCAAAAAGAAAAAAGGATATCACAAATATACAAAGATACAAGATCTCAAGATCCGTATCAAGACTGAAAAACACTAAGATATAATCGGTGTATGTCACCCAGCTGAAGCTCTGTTGACAATCATGGCAGTCATTATGCATGTGTTGATCATTCTGACCCAGTTCCCATCAGCCCATCACACACACACACACGCACGCATGCATGTCAGAGACCCTCTGCATGTTTTACCTGCAGTGCTCCAGTTCCCAGAACAGCATTCGCAGTGGCATCTTCTCCAGCTCCAGCAGCCCCGTCTCTCTCATGGAGGCGTCAATCAAACGCCCCTTACGTCCAGATCAAACCCTCACACGCCAGAACACATCTAATGTGTGTTTACTGACGCTCCTTCAGTGCTCAATCACACAAACGCTGAAGCAGTGACGTCACCGGAGTCACATGACCAGCCACTCTTACATAAACAGTGCAGATCAGAAGAACCAGCCAATCAGGAGCCAGGGATCAGACACACACCATACAAACGTTATGAAGAGTGCGTCCTGCGCTCTCACGTGCCGCTCGTCTCGTCTCATCAGAGTACGGTGTGCCGCACACAGCGTGAGCCCAGCGTCCAGATACAGGACAAAGACTGAGCTGGGTAAAACACACGTACAGAGAAACACACCCCGAGAACATCAGAACTCTGGAGAACAAGACAGATGCCGAATAACGTTAATTAATGTTAAAAAGCAGGTCAACGACGGATCTACAGCACACACACAGACCGTTACAATCTAACATTAAAAAAAAAATACACATGCACATTGTGTTTGTGACCTCACGGTGTGTCAGAGAGAAAAAAAAAAAACTGTAAACTGGTCAAAATCAGTATAAATGACGCGCTGAGCGGTGAGGTTCAGGGTTCTGAACAATCTGCAACAAAACTTGCGATGTAAAGTTCAAAACATGTCAGATTCTGCGCTTCTATGTGACTGATCAAATGTGAGTAAATGTGTGTCAGTGATCATGTGACTCTTATTCAGACGGTCAGACGTTCTCTACTGATGCTCAAGATGCTGTTTGGATGATCTCAGATGATCAGCTGAAGATCATTCATCTACAGTCCTGTTCAGACACACCAAACACTGAAACAGTCTCATATTTATGATCATTTATCTTTTCACTCAATTTGTGATGTTGATATAATTTGTAATGAAAATATTGCATTAAATTAGTATTGACAAATGTATATGAAAACAAAAGAGCTTGTTCAATTGCACTAATTGAAAATATAATGAATTGCATTAACAGTGCCTGCATTGCATTTTCAGGGTTTGCATTTTTAGGGGGTGAAATTAAACAGAGTTGTGGGGGCATTTGTGAGGTCCCCATGAGGAAACAGTAGGGGTGTGACGAGACACTTATCCCACGAGACGAGACGAGACACGAGACTGGGTTCACGAGAACGAGACGAGACGAGATTTTTAAACTTCAGAAATCCCCATTGATGAAATATGTAGGGAAAATAGTCATTTTCATTGTAATGAATTATATGCAGTAATAACATTTAAACAAGAGCTTCACGACTGTGGATAAAGTGAGAATCCCAGTTTTTAAAAAATTAGAGACCATGATTCTCTCACGATTCTGGAGAAAAATGATTAGAAAACCAAACAAAATAACGTAATTTACTAGTGGTTCTGACAAAATGTTCATTGCTCAAGTCTTTTAAAAACATATATTCATTTAAACAAAAACAACAAAAAAAAACATTTAATGAAGGAGTCATTGTTTCACTTCTTTAAGACTTGTTTGACTATTGGAATCTCCTGAATGAATGATTCAATGACATACTTCTTTTGAACGGGCAGTTGTCGCCACCTCCTGGCGGAAGAGGATAAGCGTTACAATACATACATAAGTGTTATACTTTCGTTTTGATCGCTGCTGTAGACAAAAGTGTTTATACCCAAACTATAAACTTTTATCCCAGTACTTTTATTATTGAAATGTCTGTAACACAGAAATAATGACTTTAATGTGGTTGAAAAGACTGTTTGTTTTCTGCGTTCACATTTACCCCGACCCTCTGATTCATGAACATGGGCAGCGACAAAACCTGCTTCTCGCCCTCCAAAGACACTGGCGATGTGAAACAGTCCTAATAGACATAGCTAAATCGTTGTCATTCAGGAATAAGATTGCGTGGGTGTTTGAATCAAGAGCTGGACATTTTAAAGATTAATCGTGCAGCTCTAATGTAAACACTTCAAAATGTTTTGCAAGGACATCGTCACGAGTTCTCGTCACATCCCTAGGAAACAGCCTTATAAATCATGCAGAATGAGTTTTTTTGATAAAGTAAAAGTGTGTACAGTCTCCTGTAAGCATAAAAACCATTACGCCTATGGAATGAACCCATAAAACATGGAAACAACGTGTGTGTGTGAGTGAGACATGTGTAACCTACATATGACAACCCCATCAGGAATGAAACACACCACTTTATAAATAATCTACTACAACATCCACTCAGAGAGAAGGTAAAGCAGCAGATGAGAGCGAAACTCCTCAAACTAATGTTTCTGCTCCACATATTTTAGTTCAACAATGCAGTGCTGAAATAGTGCTGGAATAAAAAAATGTGGATCAGTAACTTCATCTACTTCTCTTCTTTTCTACATAAGTGTCATTGTGTTTGTCTTCTGGATGCAACATACACACACACACACACACACACACACACACTCTTGCATTTGTGGTTTACGGGGACTCTCCATAGGCGTAATGGTTTTTATACGGTACAAACCGTATTTTCTATCGCCCTACACCTACCCTACACCTAAACCTAGCCCTCACAGGAGACTGTGCACACTTTTTGAATTTCATAAAACACTGTTTAGTATGTTTTTCAAGCCTTTTGTTTTATGGGGACACAGGAAGTGTCCTCATAAACCATGTTTACGTTGTAGTACCCATGTCATTATACACATTTGTGTCCTCATAAACCATGCCGGAACACACACACACACACACACACCGGTTACAATCTATGAATTAAAGATCATATGCTGTTTGTGTGTCTGGTCACTAGCTATGTTTACGTGCCCCTAAATAATATGTTAGTAATCAGACTAATGCATCCATCAAACTGAACAGCATTCATGTAAACATCTTAGTCATCTCGGGGTGCTGTGGGTGTTACATAACTCACATGGGGACAGCGACTGAGAAGATCACACGACCACACACTAACATGATTACATGAGGAGGAGGAGGACAGCTCAGATGAGAGAAGACGGGTGACGTCAGTGAGCAGACCGACCAGATCATCAACAGGATATTAACAGCTCCACTAACGACTGATCACTCTGATCAGCCGATGATCAATCCGCTCCACACCTGCAGCTCCGATCACATCAGATTTTCTCAAATACTCCCGTCACCATTACATAAATCAACAACATTAATTACTGTGAGGTTGACATTATGTATATTTATTAACAAATGCGTAAACACAGTCACTATGTTATGACTGTGACTTAAGCACTATTCTGACCAACTAGCAGTTACTTCATGGACTCAAGTTAGACTCATCTACTTTATGTTAGGGCTGTGTGTTGCCAAGAATCTGGCGATATGATACACATCACGATACAGGGGTTCCGATACGATGTGTCGCCATACATTGCGATACTGTAAACAAGGCGATATATTGGGATATTTCTTATTTTATGAATAGGACATAATTTTAGGAAAGCTGAAATTAAGAACACACCACCATTTTGTAATTATGCTCCATGTGGAATCGCCGAGACCGCAACGCGAGCACCGCCTCAACTGCACAAAACGGCCCGACCATGAGAGAAAGCGGCTGGCAGACGCACGGCTACCCCACCACGCCCGGCGTGAAGGCCCTTTCATGGGACGCGGCGCGGACGCCGCCTCGGATACACGGGGCGCTTCTGCTGCACAGACGGCTGGCGGTTGCGTCCTGGAGTGAACGTTCCCTCAAAAGCCGACATGACGCCGCGATTTACACTGAGGTGGGAGCAGGAACTATTATTTCATCCTTCATTAACGCTAACATTAGTGCCGTGACCTTATGCTTATATTTCCTGTCACTGTTTAAATTCAGAGAAGACTGCAATCTAGCGCTCAGCATATAAGCTCAAAACGAAGCAACTGTCATGAATCTTGTATGATTTTTTTTTTTTTTTTGAGAATCGATACAGTATCGCCAAACAAAATATCGCGATACACACGTGTATCGATGTTTTCTTACACCCCTACATTATGTGACTGACAGAGTTATGACCAGTCCATAAAAAAATTTGATGACCAACTTTTAAGACTAGTCAAAGTAGTTTATGCAACCGGCCGACTGGTTTCACTTTATTTTCACATTTATGTGCACTTCAAAAACAACTAAGCACACAAATCTA
Source organism: Cirrhinus mrigala (assembly GCA_036247105.1). Lineage (NCBI taxonomy): Eukaryota > Metazoa > Chordata > Actinopteri > Cypriniformes > Cyprinidae > Cirrhinus > Cirrhinus mrigala. Next base: position 35,953,022 of record CM070012.1, on the reverse strand, counting down.
AAAACACACACACAGAGCCGCCCAGAGGAGACGAGAGAAGATGAAGCTCACTGGATCTGACTGAACATCTCAACATTAATAATATAATAATATTACTGTAATATTTAAAAAAATATTGTGGATGGAAAACAGTATTTAATGTGTTTACATTTATAATTTGTATGACAAATTGTACGTCAAAATTTCATAATTACTAATATTAAAAATCCTGATCTCCTGACTTCAGTGCACACAAACAAAACAAGTGTGTGAGTGTGTGTTTCTCAGTGTTGCATCACAGTTGGCAACACTGGGAGAAAAATGAAAATATCCACACAATGCCAGACTCTGGTTGTCATAGCAACAACAAGGAGACACAAAGATGGAAACCACATGAGCTGCTCTGTGTGTGTGTGTGTGTGTGTGTGTGTGTGTGTTAGGACAGATGCAGTCAAAGACTTTGATTTAATCAGACACACGTCTAAAACTAGTTTCTGTAGCGCCACTATTTCATCTCTCACTGGTTGTATAATTTAGTGTTTCACACATTCTCTTCCTTTACAATGCCATGACATCACATTATACGTTTGTGTGTGTGTGTGTGTGTGTGTGTGTGTGTGTGTGTGTGTGGTCAGACCGCTGCAGTGACACACTGAATTATCACTGTTTGCATCATTCTTGCATAATTAGTATCCATAGATGATCTCATTCAGATCAAACACATGCCACACTGTAGGACTGCTGAGTCACTCCAGATAAAAGCATCTGCTAAATGGTTTAAAAGCTCATTAAAAATGCTCTAAAATTATCAAATATATTTATATCTTCTCTCTTACATGCATTCAGAGACATTTAAATGTAAAATACTGATGCTGAAAAAACAGTTCCATGTTATCTGTCCATCCATGAGTGTGTGTTTCTCATATTTCATCACTCTGATGCGTGCACATAGCAACAGTTACTAAGGCGTTCTGAGTGAGTGAGCTGATTGGCTGGAGGTCTCCGTGCTCTTACATAAGAGACATGATGGGAGAGAGTCGTGCGGCACATCCTTCAGCTACATACACGCACACGCACACACACACACACACACACACACACACACACACACGCACACGCACACGCACACGCACACCAGACTCATGAGAGCTGAATGTCTGATCTGATGATCATCCAAACAACAAACATAAACTGACCCTCAGTCGCTGAACAACATACATGTGTGTGATGAGTGTACTTCAGTCATGTAAGTGGTTTCTACGGTCTGCCGTGAGTCTGTGAGACCTGCTCTAGATACGGCTCAAGTCTGTAGGAGTTTATCATCACTAAACTTCACTAAATTTCACTAAACAGATTCAACATTCAACATAAACACTATCAACTAACACTAGTTAAACAGACAAACTGCAGACAAAGTGATTTTGTGAAAGTAATGATTCACATCAAACATGCATAATGCCCTGAAAATAAAAAGATGGACAGCATAGAAACAATCAGAGTCCAAATAATGTTTTCAAGAGCCATTTATGACCAACTAACCAGATGCTTTTGGGTATCAGATTGAATATCTGATGAGAACAGAGCCGTTTTCAACAAATACATCACGTCACACAGCAGAACAGGAACATTAGCACCTCCGGTGTGAAACCAGACAGACGTGCAGCTCTGATGTTTTTCCTCTAACAATATCTGGGCTGACAGACTAATGAGCTCTAACAAGAACACTAGATGTGACACAGACAGTATCTTTCATTTTAATGCTCCCTCACTTTACATACAGTCTAAGACTAACGCAGAGGTTAAAAATAATCACACCGTAAATAATGGTGCAGTGCAGTAATGCAGCTGATACTGACTCAACATGAGTAACTAGATGAACGAAAAGTCAAGTGAATAAACACATGCAGCTTAGTTTCAAAACAAAAAAAAATAAGATGTTATATTTTGCATTAAAAATGAAGCCTGTTTACATTTACATCTATGAATTTAGCAGACACGATGCCAGATTTATTAGACAACTACATTAGGAAGAAAGCTAAAGAAGAGGAGGAATGCAAAGAAAAAGACATTTGTTTAGAGGACCATAACAATTGTTCACATTGTGACATAATTTTTAATTTGAACACATACTTCCCTGACTGTTTCTCACTGCTGTAATATAGACTTGAACCTTTTCTGTTTTTATAAAGAGAAATATGATTGCAACATAGAGATTCACGGAGAGATTCATCCAGTTTGTTATTTTAGCTCAAAAGGAGATGAATAAAGAAAAACTGATGAAACAAATACACACACACACACACACACACACACCAGTTTTGGGCAGCAGAATCAGAGCACATCGGGTGACGTTTGTGTTCACGTGACTATGAGCAGATTCCAGTAGTCAGAGCTGCAGTAAAGCATGCGACAGAGAGCACAGCTGTGAGTGGAGATTCACTGACACCTACAGGACAAACACAGCACTGCAGCTCCATCACACACACACACACACACACACACACACCTGCCTCCTCATGAGAGTCACTCATCATCTCATCAAACACCACGAGTCTGTATGCAGGACAATAATCAGACCAGACCTCACTGAGATCTCAAAGATAAACATCTGAAACAGCTGACGTGAGTTTGAACACTCGCTGCAAAACCAGACATCGTCTTTCCTTCCCAACATCATAACAGTGGCTGATATCATAACAATGAGATTCGTGAGAGGAAAACTACAAAACAAGCAGAAATACAGTCACTAGACTGAAATATCAAAGTAGCACTGCACATCACTCCATAATGCTGGAAACAGTTTTACTTCTGTAATGTGATTTCAGAGTGAAACACTGAGTCATTGTGGGATTGTAAGCACTGCTGCTCTTCTATAAGTTTAATAAATGTAAACAAGACTAACTGAAACCGAATATTCAACAGATGTTTTAAGACCTCGAACATCATTTAAGAAACTAAAGAGAGTCAGATTGAGATTTTAAGTTTGATAATAGTAAAGAATCCCTGCATCACTTGTTCAGACACACTGCATCAGAAAATCAGACCAATCACACTGAGATGTTGATCAGGAAGCGTGTGGGTCACACGACAGCTGGAGCGCAGAGCGATGCTGAGCGATGCACCGATTACACACACGAGACACGCCAATGGACGCGTACATCAATGATTCAAACACACAGCGGTCACGTGACGCCACCGGGGTTTTTCCACTGGACTGTCAGCTCAACATGGCCGTAGTGCACACTGGACACACATCACACTCGGTGTGCATCAATATTGGGCCTTAAGACAATAAACACTGCACTACACTATCATCACACGGCCTCACCACACTACATGCTTAATTCAGCAAGCGCCATAAAATGGTCTTTTTGTGTTATTTTTATTACAATGTTTTTTTTCACGTTTGTCTGTCTGATCAAAAAATTAGTCAAGAAAGATGTCAGACTGACGATCTTAAAACAGTTATTTTAAAGTAGTTGCTTTAACATCACACATTTCCTGCAAGAGCATCAGTGACTGTTCAGTTGTGACTGTGTTTAATTACATGTGGACAGTTTATGGCATTAAAGGATTAAAATCTGATTCATCAGGACTAAAGAGGAGAAACACACTGACAAAAACTGAGCCTTATATTTAAACAAAAATTTACAGATAATGTACTCACCCCCTTGTCATCCATGACGTTGTTGTCTTTCTTTCTTTAGTCGTAAAGAAATTATGTTTTTTGAGTAAAACATTTCAGGAATGTTCTCCATATAGTGGACTTCAATGGTGCCCACAAGTTTGAACTTCAAAAAATGCAGTTTAAATCTGGCTTCAAAGGGCTCTAAACGATCCCAGCGGAGGAAGAAGGGTCTTATCTAGTGAAACGATCAGTTATTTTCTAAACAAATTGACAATTTATATACTTTTTGACCTCAAATGCTGAACTTGTCTAGCTCTGCGTATTCCGGTTTGCAATAGGTGTTTGATCTTCTTTGCACGTTCACTTTGTAAAGCCTGGGTCGGTACTTGTGCAGCGATCTAGGATGATTTTGAAGTTGAGGAAGAAAATGAGATTTTTCAACATACCCTAAACTGTATTGTACTGGAACACACAGAGAAGACGCAGAGCTAGACAAGATGAGCATTTGAGCTTAAAAACTATATAAATTGTCAATTTGTTTAGAAAATAACCAAACCAATAAGACCCTTCTTCCTCAGCTGGGATCATTTAGAGCCCTTTGAACCTGCATTTAAACTGAATTTTGGAAGTTCAAACTCACGGCACCATTGAAGTCCACTATATGGAGAAAAATCCTGAAATGTTTTCCTCAAAAAACATAATTTTTTATGACTGAAGAAAGACATGAACATCTTGGATAACAAGGGGGTGAGTACATTAACTGTAAATCTGAACTACTCCCTTACTGTTTCTGTTAAACAGCTGAGAAATACATCCCTGTCATAAAAACAGACAGTAAGAGGCTAGTTTTAAATCAAGCAGAAGTCATGATGTACTTGATGACTTTAACCCTGTGGAGGGTAAACGGGCCACATCACGCAGGTCAGCAGCGGTGATTCAGCGTTTCAGCAGTGAGAGCTGACAAAGACGACCGTTACTGAGAGCACAAATCAATCCACAGTCACTGCAAACATGAAGATCTGATGCAGGAGCGCATCAGCAGCATCAGATCACTGCATTAAAGCCCTGCAGGATGCGTCGAACGTAACGACGCTCACCCGCAGCATCACAACACGCTCACATGAGCCACACTCGCATCCTCTGCTGAGTCACTGCAGATGCGTCACTATGGCAACCAGACGGGCCGTTCACACGGTCTGCACGTCAGACGCGCTCGCTGCAGACCGCAGGCCATCGTCGCGTTAGCGCTACCGACCGCACGCAACTCTCGGCCTTCAGTGGACCGAAGGACGCCGGTAAAAGTTTTAAGGGAGAGATGGAGAAACTGGGCGAATCCAGAGGAAAGACAGACGAGCTCTCTGGAGACGAGCGGATATATTTAGAGGCACTAGACTGACCCGACATTGACCACAAACAGAACAGCCTGAAGAGAAGAACAGAGCGACTCATTCAAGGACAAACTCTTCATCAAACCACTGCGCTCACACGCAGCTGCAGGGAGAATCACACACACAAACGCACTCGAAACATCCAGGTCATGAAGATTATTACTGAAATTTGCTAAATGTTGATGACAAAACACAAAACCCCAAAAAAAATGGTCCCAAAACTTATTGTTTCTTTGCCTGATTTTCAGTTGAAACGTGACCTGGACTTCATGAGACTGACCCTTCAATACATGCATAACATAAAAACATATTTCATATACATTAAAAAAAAAAAACACAATTCATATATATAAAAACATATTTTGAATTGGGGGGGGATATATATATCTTATCTTTTTTTTTATCCCCAATTAATTTTTTTGCTTGTTTGTTTGGTATATTTGTAGCAATAGCCAAAAATACATTGTATGGGTCAAAATGATCAATTTTGATCATTAGGATATGAAGTAAAGATCATGTTCCATGAAGATATTTTGTAAATTTCCTACCGTAAAAATAATATTAAATATATTATAATAATATATTAAAATATTATAATAACTTTTGATTAGTGATATGCATAGCTAAGAACTTCATCTGGACAACTTTAAAGGTGATTTTCTCAATATTTTGACTTTTTTGCACCCTCAGATTCCAGATGTTCAAATATTGTCCTACCCTAACAAACCATGCATCATTGGAAAGCTTATTTATTCCGCTTTCAGATGATGTATAAAAAAAATGTAAAAAAAATAAGTCTAAAAAAAGTAAAAAAATAAAAAATACATTAAAAAAGCAGGTGTTTGCTCTTACCTGTCGTCATCTGCACCAGCTGAGACAGCAAAAGCACTGGCATCTGCACTGGCACCTCCTTCCTGTCCAAGAGTGGCCGCAGCATCGGATGCAGTCGGTCCAGCGAGGCCTGCCATGCCTCCTGCGGCCAGCCGTGGCAGCGAGAGCAGCGGGTGGTGCTGTAGCAGGAGTCGCTGAGCATCCTCCAGCTGCGAGGCCGTCACATACGCGGGGCCCGCCGGGGGGAGCGAGGCCCTCAGCGCTTGGCCCGGGAGCAGCGGCTGCAGGTTACTCGGCGCGGCAGACGGAGGCACGCCGGATGCAGACAGCTGGGCTCCAGTTTGATCCGGGTTGATTCCCATCTGTGGGGCGGGAACCTGGGGCCTCGGAGACACGGGCCCCGGAGGAAGCCCAGGTATCCCGACGGGCGCTGGCGCAGCTCGAGGCGACACCGCATTCGGAATCGGAGGAATCTGAAGAGGCTGAGCCGAGGGCATCTGAGCGTACTCCACCGGAGGAAGCACGCTCTGGCTGATGGACACCGGAGGTTTGGCAGGGTAGCTGCTCTGGGCCTCTACACCGTAGGTTCGAACCGGAACGGATGAACCCTCCACTCCCAACTGAACCGAGGGAGCGACGGTGGCTTGAGGAGCCAGGTGAGCGCCTGGGTCTTGAGCGTGGAGACCGTGGACACCGTGGACATCTCCTCCGCCGCTCAAGGTGCTTCCGGAGGAGCTGCCGCTCGTGGTCTCGTGTTCGGACTGAATGACGCTCTCCACCGCTCTGTGAGCGGCGGCCGCGACGTCTCCGGGTGGGGCTTCTTTTTCGTAATACTCCGTACAAGTCCAGCGACCCTTGCGAAACGGCTCCGAGTTGGAATCCAGCTTCACCACCCTGAAGCGAGAGGCGGTGGTCGCTGCGAGAGGCTGAGTTTGGGCGGCCGGATTTGCGGGCGCAGCCGTCGTAGTTCCAGGGGGGACGGGAGCGCCGGCGACGTCTGCCGCGACAGAAACCGGCGCAGCGGCGTGGCTCAGCGCAGATCCGCCAGGCTCCGCGACCGCAGCTTGAACGGAGCGCCCGCTTGGGGACGGAGCCTGTTGGACGGCGGGGACGGTCGCCAGAGCCGCGGGTCGTCCGGTCTTGTGATGATGGTGATGGTGAGCGTGATGATGGACGCCGTTGACCATGTACCCCTGGTGCATCACCGGCTCGTTGGGCGACGTGACTCCGGGCGTCTCGCCTCCGTGCAAACTATTGAGCGTCTCCTCGGACGAGCTCCTCTCGGGGACGCCCGTGTCCGTGGCTCGGGAAACAGACACGTCGAGGATGTCGGACGAGGACAGGTCCTCGGTGTGCGACTCGTCCATGTCGTCGTAGCTCTCGGTGTCGTCGGCGATGCTGTTGTTGGCGCTGGCGGACACCTGCGCGGGCAGGACGCTGGTGATCTGGAAGCCGCTCTTCTTCTTGACCTGCGTCCCGACGCTCTGGATGCTGAGGCTGTGGGGCGGGTGATGCGGTCCGGGGGACGACGAGCCGGCCGGCGGCGGATGCGCCATCAGGGTGGACGTCTGGTGGTCGTCGGACTGGACGGCGGCGGCAGCGGCGGCGGCGCCACTGCCCCTGCGGCCGGCGAACGCCGACGGGTGGGACATCCTCCTGCTGCCGGGCGACTCGCCGGTGGAGTCCGAGTGATGCATCTGCTCGATTCACTCTTGTTGGGATGTAAATAGGGTAAACGGTGTACTGAGCCCAATGAACACGCTACAGTCCGTGCAGTGACGTCGTTAGGAAAGCGTTTATAGTCCCCATTTAAAGAGCACGCAAGAGTTTGACAGCTCCTCCGGCAGATCGCAGCGCTGCTTATGATCAATGAGTGTTTATAATAAATAATGCGGGCTAACGTCAGCTAGCTCCTGGTTAGCACATTAAACGCGCCTGCTGGTTAACTGACAGCTAACTCAATCCATCAGCAGCATATGTCCAGACAGAAATACGCGTATGTGTCAGTGACACGCGTCAGTTACGGCTCAATGCCGGCTGATAAATGAACATAAACAGACGGTCGACATCACCTCAGCGCTGCAGACGCTCCTCTGGACTCATGATTTGATCGAATACTCAGACTCAGACGCTCCGACTCGCCGGTTTAAATCCGTTTTATGCCGCTTTCTGCTCTCAGGCCTGCGTGAGGATGGTGAAATGGCTTCATTCGCAGGTTTGCTGTCTCATCCTGTCTCTGTCTCATCACTGCTGAACGCTGTTAGCACGCTAACCGACGAGCTAGCAGCTGTGGTGACGCCAGCGGGGGGCGGAGCCGCAGCGCGCAGGACACGCCCATCGCGAGGGCGCTCCAGCGCTGATCTGGGATCAGATGTTTAGCGGTTTCCGCCGCTGAGCTGCAGCGGGAGCGGCTGATCTCAGAACGGCGGGAGAAGAGAGACCGCTTACTGAGGACTGGACGAATGCTGATACATCGTGGACAGTCATTCATTCGTTTTCACGAAGTTAAATTATATATGAAATAAAAAATACATTATAATTTATTTTATTTTATTATCTATTATTTTTACATGGACCAATTGATCTTTTATAAATAATTGTTTTCAATGACATCGAAATAATACTGCAGCAGAGCATCTGGAACAGTACGCATATATATATATATATATACTCACAAATTGTTAAAGCGTCTTATTTTTGCGTGGGTATTTGGTTAGGACAAAGGTTAATTATAAACTTTGTAAAAATGTGTGTGTGATTCTGATTTTAATTTCACTGGAAGATGTAATAAAAAATGTTCATTGTTAAAGCAATACCCTGTTGAAACAAACAGCATATGCTGGTTAGGAAGATTTGAAGCATGAATGCTGGTTTTAGCTGGTTTATACTGGTCCTTTTCAACAGGGTTTATCATTTCTTTTACAAGGACTAATTGACTTTTTGTAAATAAATCCCTTAAACGGACGTACTACGCATAAATATATGGTAAATTGACGCTCTAATGCACTACTTATATACTTACACATAGTTAAAGATGTTTCCTCTGTAAAATAAATATTCAAAGAAATATATCTGTATTTATTTATTGTTTCGTGGGTAAGACTTTGCAATAAGGTTCCATCAGTTAATGCATGAACTAATATTAACTAACAACATTTGTTATAGTTGTTATTAGTAAATGTTACAGTGAACATTAAGGTATTAATACATGATTTAGAAGTATTTTTCATTGTTAGTGCATGTTAACTAATGTTAAAAAACGAAACAATATTAAAAAAAGTAATCATTTAGTTCAGGGGTGCCCAAACTGGGTCCTGGAGGGTCGGTGTCCATCAGAGTTTAGCTCCAACTTGCCACAACACACCTAACAAGAAGTTTCTAGTATGCCTGTAAGAGCTTGATTAGCTGGTTCAGGTGTGTCTGTTTGGGGTTGGAGCTCAACTCTGCAGGACGCCGGCCCTCCAGGACCCAGTTCGGGAACCCCTGATTTAGTTGTAAAAAAATAAGTACAAAGACAGTCAAACTACAAACCCAGCAAAGGCAATTTCACAGTTCATATAATTTTTTTTATTTCAGTTTCATAATAAAAAGGCACTTTTTTTGTGAGGATTAGCAGTTGAATTGGCTGCAGCGTCACAGCTGAGATCTGACACACACGATCTGACAGATGTGGTGCGATGAGGAGCCGATGAAGGTCTGATCCTCGCTGTCGGGCAGGACCGTGCAGGTTACGAGTTTGTTTGTTGTGTTTGTTACAGGATGAACCTGCAAAACATCTCAACCTCAAATAAAAGCTAAACAGACTTCAGCATCTCCACCCTTGATGGATGTGACACACGAGCAGCTGCAGGTGAAGACGGAGCTCAAGATCAATCACAGATTCACACACACCTCTTTATTTACCGTGTGCAGCTGCATCTGAGAGCATTACAGTCAGAACATGAGCTCAAGACACAGATCAAAATAATTCATATCCATTCATTTGGTACAAGTCTCTTCTTTTGAAAGACCAAACATATGATAAGTAAATAAAAAAAAAAACAACAACTTTTGATTGTCTTTGTTTTCACTGGATTTAGTTTCTAAAGTCACTATGAATCACTGGATGTTCTCAGATGTTCTTCTCTTGAGCTTGACCTACTGTGAACCATCTGATCCGTGACATTCACCATCAGCCGTGTGTTTAATGATGTGCTGTGATGAGTTTGGTCCTTCATCTGCTCCTGATGTTCAGGTGAGCGCAGCGATTCATCTCGTCCGATTCACCTGCGTCCAACACGTCACACATCAGGAGGGCGTTTCTTCAGATTCGTCACACACTAACTGCTGAGCGAACAGCTGCTGGAACACACTGGGCTGCTCCGGACTCTTGTTCACATGCGTGTTTTCACCAGCGCTCCCGTCACCGAAGGTCCGGGAACGATCCTCTCGCGATTGGCCGATGAGGCCGTCCGTCTGAGGATCTGAGCGCTGTTGTTCGTCTCTACTGACATCCTCAACTGACGCTCGCTCGTCGTTTGCGTTCACAGACACACTGATCTCATTTGAGTCTTTACCAGCCACACCGAAGAACCCACTGCGGACGATGTAACGGACACACTGGAGGACGACGTTCCTCTCGTGACGGATGTCAGGAGCCAGTAACTGCACAACAAATGTACAATAACAGCATTCAGACAAATGACACTCTGTAATAGTTCAAATCTAATCTTATTTCTGTGATGCGCAGCTGAATTTTCAGCATCATTACTCCAGTCTTCAGTGTCACATGATCCTTCAGAAATCATTCTAATATGATGATTTGCTGCTCAACAAACATTTATGATTATTAGCAATGTTGAAAACAGTTGTGCTGCACAATATTTGTGTGGAAACCATGATGCATTTTATTTTTCAGGATTCACAGATGAATAGAAAGTTCAAAAGAACAGCATTTATTTGAAATAGAAATCTTCTGTAACATAAGAAATGTGACACAGGACCACAAAACCAGTCATAAGGGTCAATTTTTTGAAATTGAGATTTATACATCATATCTTATCTGAATAAATAAGTTTTCCATCGATGTATGGTTTGTTAGGTTCGAACTATATTTGGCTGAGAAACAATTATTTGGAATCTGAAGGTGCAAAAGATCAAAATATTGAGAAAATCACCAATGTCCAAATGAAGGCTAAAAATTAGGCTTTAATATATATTGGGTAGGAAATTAAAGAAAAATCAATCATTTTGACCCATACAATGTATTGTTGGCTATTGCTACAAATATAGCCGTGATACTTAAGACTGGTTTTGTGCTCCAGGGTCACAAATGACTATACTGGCACTTTTAATCAACTTAATGCATTTTTGATAAATATAAAAGTACTCATTCACATATACGTTGTGCACACAGTGATTCTGTCTCAGACTCAGGTGTGTGTTTTTACTCACCATCTCTAGTAGTGTTGCTCGATGTCTCTGTGGTTCACCAGGTTTACAGGATTTGCCGCCTCGTCCTCCTCTCGCCCCACGTCCGTGTCCTCGACCGCGTCCTCTGCCTCTGCCAGCCGGTGCATGATGGGATTGCTGTGGTGTGTGTTTGTGTTTCTTCTCATCCAGCGCTGGGATCCTCTGGACAGGAAGTGGATGAGCAGTCAGGAGTGTCTTATTCTCCTCTAGAGCCTGACTGACCCTCAGCACTGGAGTGTCTGTGGACAAAATAAAATACACCAACTTTCAATCTGATGTTTGAAAAAAATTCTAATATTTTCCTTGTACAATGCATAAAAAAACACATGATACATCACATGATGATGTACTGTAGTACAAAATATGCATGTAGATATTTAGTGTACATGTTATTTATTTGAACCTGACAACTAGAATAGTGCCGACACATCAAACTCATACCGTCTGTGTCTCCTTCGCTCTCACTGGAGGTCATGTCCCCCCCGTAGTTGGACATCAGTGAACCGAGGGCAGAGGTCACGCTCTTGGGGGCGACAGTGAGACCAGTCTGAGTCTGCTGAACAGGCTCGTCCTTATCAGACTCTGAAAGACGACAAACAAAGTCCGTTTGACTGAATGAAAGACGCTTCTCCATCACATCACCATCAGCAGTGAGACGAGACTGACCGGGGTCACTGCAGGCGAGAGCGGCGAGAGGGTCCCTGTCCTGATGAGGCCGCTTCAGATCGACCGTGTGCTCCGTCTCAAAACTCGTTTGACGGGGTCCTTCACATCTCCATCGGTCAGACCCACGTCCCCTACCGCGGCCCCTGACGCGGCTGGACACAGATCACGTTTAAACTCACTCCATGTGCAGTAATCAAAAAACAGTGAAAGGAATAGCTCACACACAAACGAAAATGTGCTGACAGTGTGCTCACCCTCAGGCCATTCAAGATGTAGATGAGTTTGTTTCATCCTCAGATTTGCAGAAATGCGTCGTTCCATCACTGTCTCACCAGTGGATCCTCTGCAGTGAATGGGTGCCGTCAGAATGAGAGTCCAAACATCTGATAAAACCATCACAACAATCCACACCACTAGAGTCCATCCGTTCACATCTTGAGAAGACAAAAGTGTTTTTGAACTGTTTTGTCTTGTAAACGGTGCTTGACCTGTGCAGATTTCTCTCCTGATTCAGACCAGACCACTTTTTCACTGGAGGAAGCGTTATTATTATGGACTCACTGGTATTTTAGTTACAAACGTCTTAATGATGGATTTGTTTCAGCTTTTGTCTTCTCAAGATGTGAACTGATGGACTGGAGTGGTGTGGATTACTGTGACGCTTTTATCAGATGTTTGGACTCTCATTCTGACGACACCCATTCACTGCAGAGGATCCACTGGTGAGACACTGATGGAAGGACGCATTTCTATAAATCTGATCAACAAACAAACTCATCCTAATCTTCAATGGTCTGAGGGTCAGAACACGTTCATTTTTGGTTAATAATATGAAGCTGTGAGTGTTGATCAGTAACGCACCCAAACTGAGCCGTCTCCAGCACGTCTCCTCGCTGCTCCTTCATCTCCATCAGCTTCAGCTTCTTCTCTATGTTCTTCAGCGTCGGGTAGTTTCTGCACATATGAAGGAATTTAATAACGACACCCACTGTCTTCTGTTCACGGCTAAAAGTGAGCTTGTTTCTTTATTGATGATATTTGCAACATTAACACTGTTATTTTCGTTTACTTCTGTACTATAGAAATAAATGTAACTTGACTTATTTTCCATTCAAATGTATTTTTGTTCACTGGAGTCTTTTTCCTAATTATTCACTAAACATCGGAAGCAGAATAAATGTCTGTCGTACTTGCGTCTCTCTTCTCTCCATCTTGCGATGTCCTCAGCCGTGTCCAGTTTGATCCTCTTGGCTCCTGGAGCGTGATTCTGCAGGAGAACATCAGCGTCACACACTCGGCTTTAAACATCTAATACACATTCACACTAATAACAATACTGGTCATATGGCAGATCACAACATTCTGGTTATTGTAAACAGGCTGCAATTTTGTCGTCTGTCGCTTCAAACGCTCAAGCTCTTTAAGGTCAGATGGATTCTGATTGGCTGTCAATGTGGTTGTTGTTTTTAAAAACACTGAAAGTGATTCCAGTGATGCCAGTATTCTTATAGAAATGCATGATGTTCAACATGAGCTTCTGAACAGGACACTCACGTTTACCCAGTGGATCTTCACCAGTTTCTCGTGTGCCGTGAAGCGACAGTCTTCCACAGAGCACTGCAGACACGCAGAATGAGACACAGACACACGTTTAGACCAGAGCACTAATGTGACACGACTGAGCTGCGGTGCGTGTCGATTACAGCGGCTCACCTTCACGTGTTGTGAGATGTGTTCATCATATTTGTCTTGAGTTCTGAAGCCCCGGTCACACGTGTCACAGAAATGACTGAACTCAGGCTCTTTCTGCTGCTTCTGCTCAAACACACACACACACACACACACACACACACACACACACACACACACATGAAACCTCACATCACATCACATCACACATGACTGCAGATCAACACTCAAACAGGAATAAAACAGGGTCTGGATTTACCCTTTTACCCCAGTGATGCTGTGCCGGACGCTGCCAGCCGTGATGATGAGGATAAGGCTGATGATGATGATGATGATGATGAAGAAGATGACCTGATAAAAATGAGGTCAGACCAAGAAATGATTATAGAACTCACTGTTTCAGACTAACAACTACATCAGCAGTGAATAAAAAAAACATGAGCAGTCTAACGGAACAGTTAACCAGTTATAGGATACTAACTGAACAGTTAACCAGGTACTTGATACCAACTAATTGGACAGTTAACTGGTTACATGATACTAACTAAACAGCTTATTGGGTACATGATAGTAAGTGAACAGTTAACCGGGTACTTTATACTAACTAATTGAACAGTTAACTGGTTACATGATACTAACTAAACAGCTTATTGGGTACATGATAGTAAGTGAACAGTTAACCGGGTACTTTATACTAACTAATTGAACAGTTAACTGGTTACATGATACTAACTAAACAGCTTATTGGGTACATGATAGTAAGTGAACAGTTAACCGGGTACTTTATACTAACTAATTGAACAGTTAACTGGTTACATGATACTAACTAAACAGCTTATTGGGTACATGATAGTAAGTGAACAGTTAACCGGGTACTTTAAACTAACTGAACACTTAACCAGGTTCATGTTTCTAACTGAACAGTTAACCTGGTACGTTACATGATAGCAGCTAAACAGTTAACCGGTCAGCGAGCTCGTGTACCTGCGTAGGGCTGCGGCTGATAGTGGCTCGTCCAGGGTCCGGTCTGTGCCGGTTGAGTCCAGCTCCAGTCTCTGGACGCCTCGAACTTGCTGCTGCTCTGCGGCGTGGATCCGCTCCAGTGAAGCGCCGCTGGAGGATCCGCTGCTGCGCTGAAGCTCGGCGGCGGGTACCGCTCGTGTTCCCCCATCATGACCGACACAGCGCGGCTCGCGTTTAAAACCGGTTCCGATCAGCGTTCTTACAGCCACATAAACACAAACATGTGCTGCAGAAACATGCCGCGTTACACACGTGCGTGCGCGTTCACCTCTACGTCACTTCCGAACTGCGCTGAGCCGCAGCGAGTGCGTGCTGACGCTAGATGACGCTGTACGTCACTCCCTGCATCGAGGATCAAAACGTTCAAAAACAGTGTTATTTTAAAATCATTGAGATGCTACTAGACTTTTTATCAATATTAGTATTAGATTTTATTTTTATAATCTTTGCCTTTAATGTTAATTTAAGTGAAAGTTTTAGTGAAGTTGTTTTGTTTTGTCTTTTTGAGTAGTTGAAAAAAATCCAAATTCTCATCTCATGCAGAACATTAACAAAATGTTATCACGTGTTTGCAAACTTTTATTAAAACATAAAAATGATCATACATGTAATCATACAAATAAAGGTTATTCAAGTTTTCATAAACAAGTGAAGCACAAATAATGAAAACGTTTAAAACAACTGGGCTGATGTCAGTTTGAGACAAACTGTTTCTATTATAAACAAGCTCGGGAATATTTCAGCATCTTTAACTTTTGGTCCTCTGTAATTCTGTGGCATTTTTATGAAGATGTTTAGAGTATAAAGTCTCTAATAATCCTTCCTCACATTCACAACACTAGTCTTCACGGACTGGCACTTTATTCAAGAGCTGCTGGACAATCTTGCATAGATAATGTTTAAATCAGTTAATAAATTAGAAAACGTCATTATCTGACAGCATAAGGCACTGCATATGGCGGCGTCTGATCACACTGGCGATTCCTCTCGACTCTCAGTGATGAACGGCCAGTAGTCTGGATTCTCTTCATACCACTGTACTGAAAACAACAAACACACACGTCAAACTCTTCATCATCATCATCATCACCATCATCACACAGAATCGTCTGAATCTCTTACTGGTCCGTCTGATTCCTTCCTTCCAGGTTACTTTCGGTCTCCAGCCGAGTGTGTGCAGTTTGTCTGATATCATGGGATAGCGGAGCTCCGTCACCGGACTGAAGATCAACACACGCGTTAACACGACACAGTCATTAATATAAATCTCAAACATATGACAGACGCATTCATCACGCACCGATCTTCAACAAACTCCATCCAGTCATCCAGCGCTTCCTCTGAGACGTTCTTGACGATCTGTCAACAGGAAACAGTTGATTATGGATTAGTATGATTATGAACGGCTAAACTGACGCTCGTGCGACTCCTACCATCTTCACTAGTTCTCTGGCGAGCTGAATGATGGGAATCTCAAAGCTGCTCCCGATGTTGTAAATCTCTCCCAGAACGCCCTTCTCCATGAGCATCAGGAAGGCGTCTGTGACGTCGCTGACGTACAGGAAGTGTCTGGACTGCAGGCCTGAGCCCTGGATAGTGCTGCACGACAGTAACGACACACAAACACACACTATAGAGCATCTGAACACGGACGTGAACATGCGCTCTGGTCAGTCAGAGACACTCACCACTTCTGATCCCGCTGGATGAGCGACAAGAATCTGGGAATGACCTGAACAAACACAAGCAAACGCTAATGAAGCGCTGAGGTCACGTGACAGTCAAACACACGTGTAGAGCTGCCGATCACACACCTTCTCGTGATGCTGCCGTGGTCCATAAACGTTACTGCTCCTCGTGATCACAACAGGAAACTACGGCAGAAACAAAATACAGCACAATGTTACATCACATCACAGTCTGGATCATTTCATGACATTTACCAACATCACTGTGATAAAAAAACAAATCAATGATACATTTGTACATTATGGAAGTATGTGCAGTATTTATGGAAACTTATTTCCACAGGATTAAAAATAAAGTAACAGCGACTTCATCTTACAATTTTGATTTAGATTTTTTTTTCACAATTCTGAGTTTATATCTCACAATTCAGATTTTCAGATTTTTTTGTGAGATATAAACTTTCAATTCTGTGAAGTCTTAACTGTGAGATAAAAGGTTGCAGTTATCATTTTTTATTTTTTATTCCATGCCAGAAAAAAGGAAACTGTGAGATACAAACACAGATTTAAAATGCATTGTTTGCACCACATTACAGTCTAATGAGAATTGGCATTAAAAATAATGGGAATTACAAAAAAGTCAAAGCAAATTCTGAAGATATCATGAATCTAATCTCATGACTGATACCTTGTGCTTCTTCCAGTACGACATCACAATGTTTTCTGCTGCAGCTTTTGAAGCCGAGTACGGATTGGTAGGTCTTTTTGGACTCAGTTCATCAAAGGGCTGTGAAAACAGGATCCAGATCACTGACATCAAAACACAGCTGTACGAAACCGGTCAACAGGAGACAACCGGTTAGTCGTTCTCATGATATGAACCACTGATTCGGAACACGTATCAAACTGGCAAAGTAAAGCTTTTCAATAAAAAGCTCCATTAACATTGCAATTGGTTTGGTAAAGGCTGTTTTCATGCAGGTTTTGTTGCGTTTGCACTGATCTGACCAGTCAGCGTCACCAGCGATTCAAAACAGCGAATCATTTAGTTTCAGCTGATTCAAAGTTGAAGCCTAGCCTGACGTCACCTGCTCCAGACTGTCTCCATACACCTCATCAGTGCTGACGTAGATGAACCGCCGCACTCGCGCCTCAAACGCCGCTCCGATCACCACGCCGGTGCCGTCCGCATTCACACGCATGAAGCGTGACGGACACAGGAACGAGTTCTCTGCAAATCAGGATAAAAACACACGAACGAGACACGTCGTCCTCTAGACAGAAACACCGCGTAGGTTCACCATGTTGATGATGACCTGACAGCGTTCACTCACCCACATGAGTTTCAGCAGCGCAGTGAAACACTACATCGATCTTCTCCGTTGCAAAGAGATGCTTTATGAAAAACGGATCGCAAACGTCGCCCTGTGAGGAGAACGCAGTTCATCAGCTGTGGATCGGCTGGACATAACTGAAGTAATTACTAGGTTAGTCGTCTGTACCGGGATGAAGGTGTAGGTGCCGCTGCCCTCCACAGACCGCAGGTTCTTCAGACTGGAGCAGTACTGCAGCTGAAACACACCGACAGCGACACGTTACGCTTCATGCAGGGAAAACACTGATTCAGTGGTGTCAAAGAGACTCACATTATCGACGTTGATGATTCTCCAGTGTGGAAATCTCACGGCCAGAGCACTGATCAGATGAGATCCACTGAGAACAACAAACAGAGCTTCATTACACACCATATAGAAACACAAACACAGATTTAGACTATTTTGTAACTCTATGAACAGCATGTATGTATCAGATCAGTCGCTGCAGGATGGTTTCGCTCACCACTGCTGATGTCTGAAATCTCAGTGTGTTTGAATCAGCAGGTGTTTCATGTTTTCAGCTGTGTTCAAAATTACTCACATACTCGCTGAGCAGCTACTTCTTTTGAATAAGTAATTTTAATGTAATGACTTCACAATCCCCTCCTGTGGCCTCATGGGATAGTAAAGTGTGCACTTCAGAATCTCACTGGAAGTAGTACTGTATGTCATCTGAGTACTTTTTAACTGCTGTTTCATAAATACTATGAATTCAGACGTTAACAGAAACAGTAAGTTTTTAAAAATGTTTTTTAAAGAAGTTTCTTCTGCTCACCAAGCCTGCATTTATTTGATCTAAAGTGCAGCAAAAACAGTACAATTGTGAAATATTTTTACTGTTTAAAATACCTTCTTTCTATGTGAATATGTTTTAAAATATAATTTATTCCTGTGATTTCAAAGCTGAATTTTTAGCACCATTACTCCAGTCACATGACCCTTCAGAAATCATTCTAATTTGCTGCTCAAAGAACATTAATTATTATTATTATTATTATTATTATTATGTTGAAAACAGCGGAGTAGAATTCACTCATCATCACTTCTGATCAATTTAAAGCATCCTTGCTAAATAAAAATATTAATTTATATTATACTGACTCCAAGCTTTTGAATGGTATAATGTTGTAAAAAAAAAATATATATATATATATATATATATATATATTTCAGATAAATGCTGATCTTTGGATCTTTCTATTCATCAAAGAATCCTGAAAAAACTTACTCGACTATTTTAAATATTGATAAAAAATACAAGAAGAAATATTTCTTGAACAGCAAATCCATATATTAGAATAATTTCCGAAGGATCGTGTGACACTGAAGACTGTAATGATGCTGAAAATTCAGCTTTGATCACAGGAATAAAGGACATTTTAAAATATATTCAAATAGAAACCAGTGATTTAAAATAGTGAAATATTTTACTGTTGATGCTGTAAATGCAGGCTTGGTGAGCAAAAGAGACCTTTTGTCCGGTAGTGCACTACTCTGTTCACACGTTCCTATGTTCTTCTACTATATATTGGATAAGTATGCGATTTCGGACGCAGCCATTTGGTCAACATCATCCACTGGGTCTGTCCCAATCAAAGACTATAGAATACCTTAAAGGGACTTCAGACCCAACACTCACACTAGTGCTCTTAACCTCTTGAATAAGTGAAAGTACACCAGTAATTTAATCTGTAAATCAGCTCTACAGTAGACAACAGTGCCATTATTCAGCTCAGTGTTAGTGTCATTAATCAACTCAATTTGTCATGCAAGTAGTCAAGTGCTCGAGTGTGTGTATTGGGACAAACCCAAACTGTCTTCAGTTCAACACTACACCTATTGATTCAGCATCTCAAGACTTCTGTGTCAGATGCTCTGATTGTAAATCGAGTTTGTCTAACAGATGACGCTTGGTTTGATGTTCTGTTGTGTAATGCAGTGACATTCATCGATTTGAAGAGTTCAGATGTATTTTCAGAGAGAAATGAATCTCACATGAATCCCGCTCCTCCAGTCACCAACACAGTGCGACTCTCACTGCAGCTCATCTTCACCTGTCAGTCCGTCAGCAGCTGTTCACACTGGATATCAGAGTAATCTGGAGCACAAATCAGTCACAGTTCATCATGAATGAACTTTGATGAAACGCTCAACTCTATTCAGTGAAGGTTTAAATGCAGTCGATCGCTTCGGAACGCGTTACTCACGCTATTAAAACGACCTCCATGTTTCCACCAGACTGCGGATCAATTCTTTGACTTCAAGAAGTAATTACATGATCTCAGGACGCTTCGTAAACACTCCTCACGACAGTTCGAGCAGCGGTTTGCGGCAGCGCTGACACGTATGAGCCGAGCTGCCAGCGACTCTGTCCCCGCCTCCGCCGCGCTCTCATTGGTGGCCTGACTGCGCTAGACTGAAAAGCCGTGTTCGGATTGGTTGTAGCAGACGTCGATCAGCCGGGGGGCGGAAAACGACAGTATTACCTCATTGATAGCAGTGAATGAAGAGAATAAGAGCTACTGCTGAAATGAAATAATGTTTGTGTACTTTATCATTATCATTGTTCTTTTGTTCACTTCACGTCCTGCAGCAGGGAAAACGGTTTCTGGGGTTTTCAGGAGCGACGCGGCGAGAGAAAATGATGGGCAATACATCACCAGATTTCTGTATCATGGTGGGTGTCTGATATTAAACTGCATTTACATTGACATCATGCATTTGCTCCCATGTATCTTTGTCTTTCTGTTCACATGCATGCATGAACAGTGCAGAAATATTGCTGATGTTGTGACAGATCATATGGTTGCTGTACTGTACTTACTGTACATATGAATTATGATGTGTGTGTGTCAGGTGAGAATGGTCTGATGGCGTATCGTGTGGATAATGTGTTGCTGGCCGTGCAGAAGGAGGCCAGACTGCTGCTGTTCCAGGGTTCGGAGGGTTTTGACAATCTCAGCTGTCTGGAGAGAGTCACATCAGCTCACATCTCCAGTAAGACTCATTCACATCTCAGACCGTTTTAACAGCTTATGTTCAGTGCAACATTATGTTTCTGTCTTTCTTGATGACACGTGTGAACTTTGACCCCAGACTGCACATGCACAGCCGCTCATCTTCTTATCAGGACATTTGTCTGGAATCTGGAGTCTCAGACAAATCAATCCTGCCCTGTTAATGATGGATAAACTATTTTGTAATGTAAAGAAATTTGTTGATCAATATTATAATAATTTATCTGTTGCTGCAGGACACACATATGAGACCCTGGACCACAAAACCAGTCATAAGGGTCAGTTTTTTTAAATTGAGATTTAAATAAATAAGTTTTCCACTGATGTATGGTTTGTTAGGATTGGACAATATTTGGCTGAGATACAACTATTTGAAAATCTGGAATCTGAGGGTGCAAAAAAATGAAATATTGAGAAAAATCACCTTTAAAGTTGTCCAAATGAATGTTCTTCACAATGCATATTACTAATTAAAAATTAAGTTTTGATTTATTTACGGTAGGAAATTTACAAAATATCTTCATGGAACATGATCTTCACTTTATATCCTAATGATTTTTGGCATAAAAGAAAAAAAATATAATTTTGTAGCTATTGCTACAAATATACCCGTGATACTTAAGACTGGTTTTGTGCTCCAGGGTCACATATTTAGTTCACCCAAAAATTTACATTTTGTCATCAGTTGTTGACAAAGTTGAGTGTCATGAGTTCCTTTCTTATGTTGACGGCAGCCACTGAATTTCATAATATTTTTTTCTTTACTATGGAAGTCAGCGGCTACCAGCAGCTGTTTGGTTATGAACATTCTTCAGAATATCGTCTTCTTTTCTTCACTTACACTGAAAAAAAAAACTCGTACAAGTTTGGAACAACTTGAGGATGAGTAAATGATGATAAAATTATGATTTTTAGGTGAATTATCCCTTTAACGCAAGAGAGCACAGATGAAAAGTGTAAAAATATTAGCAGATATCAGCAGATTTATCTCAGTATATTAAAACAACCGTTTATATTGCAGGCTTATTAAAATGATATATTTAAAGATGCAAATGAGGTATTATGTAATTAAATATGCACAAATGTGCATTTCCAGAACATGAATCTGAACATTGGATAAAGCCAGGATCAGAATTCTTGTTTGATTTTGCGGTTATATTAGAGTTAAGATATGGGATTTTGGATTTCTTATTTCATCACTCCATAAATCAGAAAATACTGTAAAAAGACAAAAAACAAACACATTTTCACCATGTTTTTAGGAGTATAATGTTGTATAAGTTAGTGTAAATTATATATGAACAAATCTTCATAATATAGAAAGGAATAAAATTGTAAAGACAAAAAAAACAAACAATATCCAATATTACAATATTGGAATTGAAATCTACAGATGCAAATAGATAAAGTGCATTTAATTAACCACTTCAATGTGTATTTTGCATGTTTTCTTTCCACTAGTATATAATAAGATATGTTATAAAAGCAAAATGGACCTCAAACTAGACTGGTTTTGTCTGTAGTGTCTCGCCCTAAAGCAAAAAGGACAACATTAATAGATGTTTTTGAAGCAAATGAACAAAGAACATGTGTTTTTATCAGTAACTGTAATAATACTGTTGACATCCATATGTGAGCCTGGATTACAAAACCAGTCACAAGGGAATAAATAAGCTTTCCACTGATGCAAGGTTTGTTAGGAAAATATTTGGCTGAGATACAACTATTTGAAAATCTGGAATCTGAGGGTGCAAAAAAAAAAATCTAAATATTGAGAAAAATCACCTTAAAGTTGTCCAAATGAAGTCCTTAGCAAAGCATATTACTAATCAAAAATGAAGTTTTGATCCATTTACGGTAGGAAATTTACAAAATATCTTGATGGAACATGATCTTTACTTCATATCCTAATGATTTTTTGGCATAAAGGAAAAATCTGTTATTTTGACCCATCCAATGTATTGTTGGCTATTGCTACAAATACACCCGTGATACTTAAGACTGGTTTTGTGCTCCAGGGTCACATGTAACATTTCACATTTCCAGTTAACCTGATCAAAGAGGAGCAGAACCAGACCATACCGCATCAGTCCACACCGCAGACGTGGCACGTGATGTACGTGGATCGCTACACCTGTCAGGACGGTCAGATGGACGGCGCACCAGAAGACGTGCGCTTCCAGATCACCATGATGAACCCGGATGCCGCAGGAAACCCGCTGGATCACTTCAGCGCTGAGGAGGCTGGTGAGATTCTGTACAGGAAAACACACTGGATTCACTGCATCTCACAAACACCCAACATAATGACCGTGTCCTCGCAGGGCTACACAGTTTCTACTTCCTGCTGATCCTGGCGTATTTCGTGGCGTCGTGCATCTACGTGCAGCCGCTGTGGCAGGCGTTGAGCAAAGGCGGCCCGATGCACACGGTGCTGAAGGTTTTATCCACGGCGCTGCTGCTGCAGGGAACATCAGTGCTGCTCAACTACATACACATGGCCCGGTCAGAGCTGCTTCTCGCTGAACTCATGTACAGATCATGATGAGGATGATGATGATGATGATGAGCTGATGCTGTGTGTGATTGGGCCCTCAGGTACGCTCGAGACGGAGTGGGGACGCCGCTGACGGGGAGCCTCGCTGAATGTGAGTCTGTCACTGCAGCACACCGTCAGCATTTCATATGCTTTTTATGTATTAAAAAATCACTTTTATAAATGTAATTTGATGCAGATGCTTTGTCTTTGACCATGAACTAATGAGATGTACTCCTTAATTTCACTGTAAGATGCTTTGGATAAAGTGTGTGTGTGTGTGTGTGTGTGTGTGTGTGTGTGTCAGTGTGTGATATGGTGGCGCAGGTGCAGATGCTGTACATGTTGTTGAGTCTGTGTGTGGGCTGGTCTCTGAGCCGCAGCAGGAAGTCTCAGAGTAAACCGCTGCAGTGGGACTCGTCTCCGGCCTCCACGGCGCTCGCTCTGGCCGTCGTCGTTGCTCAGGTCAGCCGCATAGACGCACGTCAGCAGATCAAAACCAAGCTGTACATACACAAAATGCACCATAGAACAAGCACAAAATATCCATATATCAGAATAGAACAAGGTGTATAACATAAACCTCACTGAACATCAGCCGCCTCACAGACATTTATTTGCATAAAATCATCAGTTAAATGAGTAAATGTGATCAAGAGTGTGTGAATACTAGATAATTAACTGCATTATATTATATTTTATTATATTTGATAAAACACCAGGCCTTGTTTGCTAATAATTGTGTGGATTATTTCTTATTTGTAAGAACGGGAGAATGTTTCATGAAAAATTTAAAATTCACAACATGCACATGAATTTGTTCTCACCATTAAAGAATATAAAGTACTTTACATTTTTTTATATTTTCAGTTTTCATTTTACATTTAAATTTAGTAATTTGATTCTTTTTTTGGAGGGGGGGTATTTTAAAAATATTACTGTTTGGATTTAATTTATTTATTTGTTTGAGTTTTAGTATTTGTATTAGATCAGCTATAGTTTTTATTTACTTCCCAATTTTCCAGTTTTATTTCCTGTAATTTTACTGCTTCAGTTTCTAATTTTATTTTAGCCTTATTTCAATTAACAAAAAATGTTTTAATTATTTTAGTTAACAACAATCACCCTGGCTCTAATGCAGATTTTCTTACTCTTTAACTAAATAAAACGAATTTCATCTCATTTATACGGTCTCACAGAGTATGTGATATTTCTGCAAGCTTGTGGTTTGTTATTCCTGTATTTTTTTTGTAAACTTAGTACAAAAGTTATAAATGAATCATGATTTGGTTGTGTACGCAGATGTTCAGATGTGTGCAGGTACTCAGTGAATGATGCTGCTCTGTCTGTCTGTAGGGGGCGCTGCTGATCTGGGAGCAGCTTGAGGACACGGAGCACCACAGTTTTCACGCTCACCGCAGTGTGGCCGGCTGGCTGCTGATGGCGCTGCGCGTGTCTCTGGCTCTGTTCCTGGCGTCGGTGCTGTATCAGATCATCTCCGCCGAGCGGAGCGCGCTCAAACGAGACTTCTACCTGAGCTTTGCCAAGGTAAACGCGCCATGATGGACGCTTCTAGAACACAGTGAAACCGGGATAATAGAACACTGAAAAATATGCAGTCACAGAAATATTTCCAGAACTTTTTCATTTAAGTCAGGGCAACTTTTCTAACTTTTTTACATGCATGTGCCCCTTTTCATTTACAGTTTTACATTCATTCAATAACTGCAATTAGAATGAGAAGTTATTATAGGGTTGTTACCAATCGAATTAAGTCCATCCTTGCACTGCAAAAGTGCACAGTAGCTGTGTCTGTAATAGTATTTAGTTGTATTTACGCAGAATGCATAGATAATGTCATAAGAGTAATGTTTTAAATACAAAATATATTAAATATACAAATATGAAATGTTAAAAAAAAAGAAAAGAAATGATACTTTCAATGAGACTAAAACCACCAGCAGGTGGCACAAGTCACTCATTCATAATAAGTGAGTCATTCATTCAATCGATTCATTAAATCGGCTTATTAGTGAGTCTTCATGAATGAGCCACTGAATCATTTCCAGAATGAAACACCGTTATGCTGACTCCGTATGAACCATTTGGGAGCAAAAACAGTCAGTATTTATAATATGGTGTCTAAACCATATGTCACTTAATATTAGCTTAAACCTAGTATTAAACTGTTTATTTATTAATGATATTCCATTGGATAGAATGAAATAGTGATGATTCAAAAATGAGGACAAATGAGTGTCCAGCTCAAGCATGTGCTGGTAGACGGACATGAGGATTAGAAACCAGACCATCCAACCTAAAACCAGACAGGAGTCCACCTTAAACCAGAGTTTTTCGAGTGACGCCGTGTGCCGTTTCAGGGCTGTTTCCTGTGGTTCCTGTGTCATCCGGTGCTGGTCCTGTTCTCTGTGATTCTCAACGAACATCAGAAAGAAAAGGTAAGAGAGAAACAAACCTCCATCCATTGAATCAGCGGCAGAAGCAGATCTCTCTCGTGACGTCTCGTCTCCGTCCCGCACCGCAGGTGGTGACGATCGGCGTGATCCTGTGCCAGTCCATCTCAGTGGTGGTTCTGTACCGCCTCTTCCTGTCGCGCAGTCTGTACTGGGAGGTGTCGTCGCTGTCGTCGGTCACGCTGCCGCTCACCATGAGCCACCGGAGCCGCTACTGAGCGTCAGACGGGATCGCCGCGCTCCAGCAGCTCATCCGCGTCCGGCGCCGGGACGCGCGCGAGCGGAACGTCTCCGAGATGCGATGGCACGACGGCGAGACGCCGAGCGTTAAACGCACACGAGGGAGTGAAACGCACAGTTTAAATCACCCAGGGCTTATTCATCACGGATTACATCACACTTCATGTGTCGAGACACACCTGATGTGAGTCAGTCTGCCAACCGGCCTGCGATTCCCCAAAAGAAGGAAGATAAAGTTCAGCGCTCGTTCTCTGTTCAAGCAATAAGAAAATGAAAGCATCTCTATGATTTCTCAGCTGTGATCGTGATTTCCTTGTGGTCGCACATGATTTCATTTCTGTCGTTCCCCACAAGTGCCTGAAATGACAATCGCTGAAGCTGGACTTGTGCTCAATATCAAATCAATCAATACTGAGGATATTTATTGATCCTTTTTACTGGATCCTGCACATTCGGTGTCCGAGGAGAAAGATGTGAAAATCCTGTTAGAACTAGAGCATGTGTTGTTAAGTTAAAGACTTGAACTGTGTCAAACATTGTGGTAATAAACTTCATGCACACTAACAGTCTCTCTCTGTCACTGTCCTAATTACAGTAATCCACACTGCTAATGAGGAGATTACCTCATGATGATGATGATGATGATGGAGCTGCTCATCACACACGTCACAACCTGTGTTTAGCGTCTTTGTATCTTTGTTTTCTGCATGTGGATAATAAAAAAGAAAAATAAACAGAGAAATTCATAAACACCAATTAAAGAAAACCCGAAAATAAAAATTAGCTGCACACCCTCAAATCATCCAAGATTGGGGTGAGATTCTTCATCAGATTTGTAGAAATGTGTCATTCCATCACTGTCTCACCAATGGATGTGAATGGGTGCCGTCAAAATGAGAGTCCAAACAGCTGATAAAAACATCACAATAATCCACACCACTCCAGTCCATCAGTTTACATCTTGGGAAGACAAAAGCTGAAACAAATCCATCATTAAGACATTTTTAACTAAATTATTAGCGTTATTATGGATTATGGACTTTTTTAGTTACAAACATTAATGATGCATTTGTTTCAGATTTTGTCTTCTCAAGATGTGAACTGATGGTCTGGAGTGGTGTGGATTACTTGTGGATTATTGTGATGTTTTTATCAGCTGTTTGGACTCTCATTCTGACGGCACCCATTTGCATCCATTGGTGAGAAAGTGATGCAATGACACATTTCTACAAATCTGATGAGCAAAGAAACTCTACATCTTTTCATTTTTGGGTGAACTATTCTGTTAATACTAAAACACATTTCTGTGGAGAAACAAAACTGTGTGACTGATGATTTAAATGTAAATGTCCAATTTAGATTTATAAATACAGGTTTATATGAAAAATGCTTCTAAAGCATGTCATCTCAGTTAATATGTCAGTTAATATTATTTTAACAGACAAGCTGACATGAACTAACAATGAACAGTTGTAATTTTTAACTTTAACAAAGATCAAAGAATAAAAAAAATCAGAGAACAAAATACTGTAACAAATGTAATTACATTAAAAGTGGTAACTAAAGTCAACTAATGGGACTTCACTGTAAATAAAATGGTGTTTGTACTGATTACAATGAAATACTGATTTTGTAATCTCTGACTAATTCACTTTTTCCATTCTCTGACTGTCATCTGAACAGCACTGATGTAACAGCAGCATAAGTGAAATGATTGCTGTATTTCCACACCGCTGTAGGAGTTACAGATGAAAAACTCACAGATTTTTGACGGGTGGTTTCATTGCTCAGTGTTTTCTCTCATGGGAGGTGACGGGGATCGGCTCGTATAAAACACCTCTCACACACACAGACACACACACACACACATCCGACGAGACCAGCATGAGTGAGAATTTGACGAACAGATCTTCTGCCAGCCGAGATCAGGGTGAGTCAAACTATTTTCTATTTATAAATCTGTATTCAGATTTTTAATTTCTGTGAATATTAGTACACTAGTAAAATGATCATTTATGATAGTTAAACTACACTTTTATAGTTTTTGTTATGGATAAAATTTGACTGACTTTTACTCAAAGAGTTTCTCATTAGATGTGAATTTACTCTTCAATAGTATTTCTGTTAGTAGAGCGGATTATTTCAGTGGTTTAGTGATTATAATCACTAGTGAGGTTTGATTCATCACAGATGACAGCGACCGCTGAACCGTTAATGGGTGTAATTACAGCATGTGCTGATCGAATGCATCTTCACTTCAGATGAGTGATATGTAGTTTAGGGTTAATCTGTTCATTTCTTGCAATATTGTTGACTTGACAGATGCTATTTGAACTGAGCTGAGCTGACAATGAAATAATCAACTAATGAACTAATTTTAACTGAAAATTAAGAAAAAAAAATTGCATTTTTGACACAGTATTTTTCTGTTTAATGCGGTATAGAATCTGTATTGTATAAAGCGCTACAGAAATACCTGACTTGACTTCTTCATAACAGCAGCTATTTTCAGTGGGAACATCTGAATAAAACAACATCATGAATCAGTGTTTCTGAGATGTAATCTGACTGCTCTTCATTCATCAAATCGCCCACACCTGATCTTCAGCCAGTTCCTGTGATGAAATATGAGCTGTCGTCATGACATTAAGCTTATGGAGAAGTGCTTTAATGTAAACCTGCCAAACTAGTTGTGTCGTGAACTAACCGTGTGTTTCCAGCAGGTGTGATGAAATTGGATTTGCAATGTGCGAAGAACAACACCGATCATCACACGGATGAAATCACGGTGGAGCGTCTGATCATCCGCAGAGGACAAGCCTTCAGTCTGATCCTGAGCGCCGACCGATTAGATCAGAACGACATCGAGATCACTGTCGAGACAGGTAGAAAAAAAACACATTAGAGTCACAGCACAAGTCTCTTCTGCTCAACAAAGCTGCATTTATTTGATCAAAAATACAGTAAAATTATGAAATATTTTTAGAATTCAAAACAGCTGTTTTCTATGTGAATATCTGTTAAGATGTATTTTATTTTTGTGATCAAACCTGCATTTTCAGCATCATTACTCCAGTCTTCAGTGTCACATGATCCTTCAGAAATCATTCTAATATGCTGATTTGCTGCTCAACAAACATTTCTGATTATTATCAATGTTGATATTTGTGTGCAAGCAAATCAGCACACTGGAATGATTTCTGCAGGATCATGAGACTGAAAACTGGAGTAAATGTCTGATGTTGTGTTCGGTGTGTGTGTGTTTTCTGTAAGGTCCCGGGGCGTGTGAACAGAAGGGCACACGTTCATCCTGCAGCACGAACCCGCAGAACGGCAGCGGCGCCGCTAAACGCTGGAGCGTGAAGGTGTTGAGCGGCTCGTCGTCCTCCGTCACCCTGTCCGTCCTCTGTCCGTCGGACGCCTGCATCGGCCTCTACTCTCTAAACGCGAGAAGCGGCCCGCGCGCGTGCGTCAGCGCCGTAACGGTGCTCTTCAACCCCTGGTGTAAAGGTACGTCTGCATCTGAGTTTGAGCTGATGATCTGAGATGATCCACGTGCGCTTCAGCATCTCGTTCTCGTCTCTCCAGACGACTGGGTGTTTCTGCCAGATGAAGCGGAGCGGCAGGAGTACGTCATGAACGAGCAGGGAATCGTGTATAAAGGAGTGGATGAATACATCACCAATATTAGCTGGGACTTTGGTCAGGTGAGAACATCACAATCAGCATCTGACATTCACACTAGTGATCACACACACAAGACCTGAGCTGATGTCTGTCTGTGCTCTCTGCAGTTTGAGGACGATATCTTGAACATCTGTCTGAAGCTGCTGGATTTGAACCCGAAGTGTCTGAAAGACGCGTCGGAGGATTATTCGGCACGCTGCAACCCCATCTACGTCGGCCGAGTGGTCAGCGCCATGGTAAAACACCCGATTAACACCATAAACCACAACATGCTCCACTGATTCGCATTCACGTCTGATCGTGTGTTACTTTAGGAGCAGTGAATGAATGAGCTGCCTCATTATCATATGCAGATGAGCACTGATGAATATTCATGTGTTTAGATCAACTCAGATGATGATAAGGGAGTGCTGATGGGTAGGTGGGACGGCTCGTTCATTGGAGGCGTGGTTCCGTCCAACTGGAGCAGCAGCGTGGACATCCTGAGACGCTGGTTCAAATACGACTGCCATCCTGTCAAATTCGGACAGTGCTGGGTGTTTGCAGCGGTCATGTGCACCGGTACACACACACTATAAACGCACACTATACACAGTGTTCTTTTAGTGTCACTGAGATTCTTTTTTTTTTTTTTTTCCGAATTTTATTCTTTATTTTTGTCTATATAAAATATGTCTATATATATGTCTATATATTTTTTATTATTTTTTTGTTATTTTAGTACATCAAGTCATGGTCAAGTTTATGGTTTAAAAAAAAATAAAATAAATAAAAAAATAAATATATATATATATATATATATATATATATATATATATATATATTAATATAAGCACAAAAGCAGTTGTTTATGGTTTACTTTTTAAAAAAATATTTTATTTCTGTTAATATTTATTTCAAGTACCAAACGTGTAGTTGTTTAGTTTTTTTTTTTTTTTTTTTTTTTTTAGTTTTTATTTAAGATAACAACTAACAAAACTAAAAAATAACAAATAAAATAAAATAACAAACAACAAAAGTGAATTATTTTATAGTTTTGGTGAGGTGTAATCACCCTGTTGTGTGTCTGCAGTGATGAGATGTCTGGGGATCCCGTGTCGCGTCGTCACTAACTTTGAGTCGGCTCACGACACGGATCAGAACCTCGTCGTTGACGAATACTTCACTGACTACGGCGTGAGACCCAAACGGAACCAGGACAGTGTTTGGTGAGAGTCTGACGTCATGTTATCGCTCTGTTACGGGTCTGCGATTGTGTTTTTATTACGGTTACCACACAACAGTGAGTCAGTGACACGGTGAATGTGCTGCAGGAATTACCACGTTTGGGTGGAGGGCTGGATGAGGCGTCCTGATCTCTCTCAGGACTCGTTCTACGACGGCTGGCAGGTTCTGGATCCGACGCCGCAGGAGAGGAGCTCAGGTGAACAGATGCAGCATCCACATCTACAGTCAGATCAGAGATTCGCAAACTTTATTAATTATTCGTTTTAATTTGATTTAATTGAAATGATTGATTTTTTTTCCCATTTTTTGGTAATTTAAATAATGACTCAAAACATTTTTTATAGATTTTTTTAAAGATTTGTTTTAATTTGACATTTGTGACCCTGGACCGAAAAACCAGTCTTAAGTCACACGGGTACATTTGTAGCAACAGCCAACAATACACTGTATGGGTCATTATTGTTCTTTTTCTATTGTTCGATTGTTCTTTTATGCCAAAAATCATTAGGATATTAAGTAAAGATCATGTTCCATTAAGATATTTAGTAAATTTCCTACCGTAATTGTATCAAAACTTCACTTTTGATTAGTAATATGCATTTCTAAGAACTTCATTTGGACAACTTTAAAGGTGATTTTCTCAATATTTTGATTTTTTTGCACCCTCAGATTCCAGATTTCCAAATAGTTGTATCTCGGGCCAAATCCTAACAAACCATACATCAATGGAAAGCTTATTTATTCAGCTTTCAGATGATGTATAAATCTCAATTTCAAAAAGTTGACCCCTATGACTGGTTTTGTGGTCCAGGGTCACACTTTTGGTATTTAATTTCTTTAATTTACTGATTTTGAAGTTATTTCCTTTTAGTAAATGAAAATTAAATGCAATGTAATACTTTAGGATTATTTATTTTAATTTAACATTTTTATCATTCAATTTTATTAAGTTATTTACTTGTTTTGTAATTTTTATGTTAATAAGATTATTTGTTATTTTTACATGTTTATTATCTAATTCTTAGCGTTTTATTTTGATTGTTTTTTTGTTTTGTTTTTTTATTGTAAAGTAAAGTTAATACATTGACTTAATAGATTTTTATTAAATGTTTAAAGACTACACATGAGTAACATCACATGAGTGAATCCTCAGTGGAAAGCGAAGTGTTTGACAGACGATGACGGTGAACTCTATCTTTGCTCCAGGCACTTACTGCTGCGGTCCAGCGCCGGTCAAGGCCATCCGGGAGGGTCACACCGACGTCAAATACGACGTGCCCTTTGTGTACGGCGAGGTCAACGCAGACAAAATCACGTGGCTGGTCATGGCCAACGGCTCCAAAAAGAACATCCTTTCAGACACAAATATTGTAGGACAGAATATCAGCACCAAAGCTGTGGGCAGCAACAACAGACAGGACATCACTGACCAGTACAAACACCCAGAGGGTCAGTATCACACACAAACACACGGCGCTCATATCTGACCATCCAGAGTCTATCAGCGTATCTGAGTTTGTGACCGTGTTCCTCAGGCTCTGCGAAGGAGAGAGCGACGTATGACGAGGCCGTGAAGCGCGTGACGGACCTGAAGGCCAGCGAGACGCCGCGTCCAAACGTGCACATGAAGGTGAGTCTGGAAGGAGCGCCGCTGAACGGAGCCGACATCAGACTCAAGCTGCTGCTGAAGAGCGACAACAGCAAAGCGCAGGATCTGACGCTGAAGATGAGCGCTCAGGTCATGAGGTACACCGGAAACCCGGCGGCCGGCGTCTGGAATCACACCGCCGACGTGCAGCTGCAACCCAAAACAGGTGAGAGGACTAACGTTAGTCCTGACGGATAACCGCACGCAACAGCAGTTTCACAGAGGAAATCTCACGAACCCGTGCGTTTGTTTCAGAGCAAACGCTTCCCTTCACGGTGCCGTTTGCCGCCTACGGACCGAACCTGCTGGACAACAACTGCATCAAAGTGTCTGTGATCGCCACGGACAAGAGCGACTCAAAGGAAGCTTATCTGGCGGAGAAAGACGTGGTTCCTCACAGTCCGACGCTGAAAGTCACTGTATGTGTTCTCACTCATGCTCTGATGTTGATGTGGTCAGTGGCTGGTCAGTATGACTAACCCGTGAGCGGTGTTTGTGTGTCTCAGGTGAGCGGGACTCCTCTGCAGGGCAGTGAGATGACGGCTGAGGTGGTGTTTGAGAATCCTCTGACCACACCGCTCAAGAACTGCTCCATGACGCTCACCGGCAGCGGCCTGCTCAAACAAACAGAGCAATCCAAGTGAGCGACGCCTTCTCCTTCACACGATAAACTCTCGCTCGTCTTTTTCACACTGCGTTTGCTATTGCACAACCACCAGTTTAATTTCATTCAAATGATTTAATTTCATTTTTAGTGCATTATTTTAAGTCATTTACTTAATTGAATAAAATTTGATTTATTACATTTTTAGCAAGCTTCTAAAGATTTGAAGACTCAGTGAAGCTTCCCTTTTATAATCTAGTCAACTCAAACTCATCTATCTCTATTACTAGCCAAGCCTAGCAACCAGAATCATGCTAACAACTTGCTAATCATCCTAGAAACTAATCTAATTATGCTAATCTAAACTATTAGCTGATTATGCTAAAACATACAACATCTATCTGACAGACTGTATTGCCTTCAAAACGTTCAAGCTTTAAACTTCAATCTATTTCAGACTGAAAACCGTCAAAATTTTACAACTTTTAAAATCTTTTTCAACTTTCTGGTCAGGCTTTCTCAAGCCAACTTCAACGTTTGTCTTGTCGCACTTTTTTATCTAGTTCATTTTAATGTTTCATTTTTATGATTTAATTCCTAGTGTTTTATTTTGATTTTTTTTTATATTTTAAGCTTTATTAAGCTTTAATAAATACATTTTTACTATTTTCTAAAGTTTTTTTTATTTGACATTTCATAATTTAATTCATTTTTATTAGATGTTTTATTTAGAAATGATTTGTTAGATAAATTGTGATTTAATACATTTTTAGGAAGTTTTAAGGCTATTCATTTTAGTCTTAAATTTTTATTATTTAACTATCAGTGTGTTATTTTGATGGTTTTAATTAAATAAAATTATTTAAATGTTAATTTTTTTGTAACTTTATACAATTATTTGACATTTTATTAGCTTTCCATCAAACTCACAGTCCCCTGATTTAGAGACTAAATCAAAGCGTGTGTGGTCAGCAGAATATACGTGACATCAGATGAGTGAACGTTTAACAAATGAATCGTTTGTGTTCGTCAGCACCGTGGAGCTCGGCCCGGGACAGAGGATCACGCTGAAGGTGACGTTCAAGCCCTACAAAATCGGACCAAAGAAACTGGTGGCCAACTTTGACTGCTGCACCTTCAGAGACATTAAATCTAGCGTGGACATCAACGTGCGACCCTCCACCTCACGCCTGGGATTCCTCAGCTTCAGCAGATAAGAACACTAGAAGAACCATCAGAGGACAGGACTGACCATTACATGACTTCAGCCTTTATTTGCACAAACAACAGCCGTGAACAATGCAGAGATTATTCATAATTATAATCTACACAGCTAAACTGTGTTCAATCTGAATAAATAAACATGTAAAGCCAAAGTTGTTGATTTAATATAGGAGGTTTTGAGAGATTACAGGAAGAGCGGTTATCGTGAATCATATGCATGAACAGATGTTATGAATAATGTGAAAATGTCACTAAATAAGCAAAAATAAAGTCATTATATCAAAGGTCAAGCGTCTGAATTACGGCATCATTCAGAGAGATGGAGTAAATCATAGCTTTATGAAATCTGGGGAAGTCAGACAAAGTTCAGACTCTGTATAAAAGACTTTCTGCTGTTTGAAATCCATCAGCATGACGTTCTTCTACAAGAACAATAAAAGCACCGGAACCTGGTTTATCCGAGCAAACCCCGCGTGTGACGCGCCGCTACGAGTCGAGCAGCAGCGATCTGATCTTCTCCAGGTTGTGTTCGACGGCACCGCTCAGAAACTCCACCCAGGAAACATCAGCCTCCGCACAGACATGACTGGACCTGATTGAGACACAATCGAATGAGGACGGGAAGACGGACCTCTGAAACAGGCGTGACAGGCGTGACAAACCCCATCCCACAAAAAAAAAAAAATTTCTAGCCAAAATATATTTTCAAAAATATGTTAAAAAACAGTGAAGCTCAATAAACTGTATTTTTGAAATTGAAAATATTTATTTTCTCCCTCATATACCAAAATATATTTCACAATGTATTTCAGGGGCAAGAAAACAGCAGACCACATTTAGACTTAAATCAGGGTTCTTACACATTTTCCATTTCAAAATTCCATATTTTTCCAGACTCAAATTTCCAAACATCTCTGTAGATTTTCAGACCGTATTTAACACAGCATACAGCATTTCATACGGTTGATACAGCATTTTTTTTTTTCGCTTTCTATTTGGTATATAGTACAGACATCTGTAAATATTTTTTATTTTCTCTGGGTTTTTCATTGATTTTCCCGAAGTGACAACACACATAGCCTCTAAAACAAAAAGTATTAAATAAATAAATGAAACAGACTTTTACATGCACATAAGAAACGTTTTGTGCCCTCCAGAAACTACATGCGCATTGGAATTTTTTGCATGCTTATGGATTACAATTTTTTGTTTTATATAACCTATTTCCTTTGTGCATCACTGCCATCTTCATAGGAATAAAATGAGAGCCTGGATGCACATGAATTAAAAGAGATCTACTTGCTCAAAATGTGGATTTTTTTAAGATAGTACCTCTAATATGCTAAAAATCTAATGCCATGAAGAGACACAAAATGGGCTGATGGCATGAAATTGGCTAAGCTGAAGGGTCTATAAAAAAGGCTTATACTGTTAAAAAAAAAAAAAAAGGGGTTTAAAATTTGGCTTTCAGTAG
The DNA here is from genome assembly GCA_036247105.1 of Cirrhinus mrigala. Taxonomy (NCBI): domain Eukaryota; kingdom Metazoa; phylum Chordata; class Actinopteri; order Cypriniformes; family Cyprinidae; genus Cirrhinus; species Cirrhinus mrigala. Next base: position 35,917,172 of record CM070012.1, on the reverse strand, counting down.
AGCAGTATGCCATATTTCAAAACCTTTGGTCTTTTTAACACATAGTTTGTGGAGGCCAAGAAACCACACCACAAAATGGGCTGATGGCACAACAGGTGGATCAGTGAGCATCGTCCTATATGCTTAAGTTTAATGGTTTCTTCTGCGCACATAAAAGTCTGTACAAATTTTACTTTTGCAAAGGTCCTTGAGGCTATGTAATACGGTGCTAAGAATATAGTGAGAAGAAACTCAAAATGCTTGCATAATAATGCATTTTGCATAATGAAAAAGTGCAAATTGAATTCATTCAGTTGTATGAGACAAATCACTAAAGAATCACTAAAAGAGCTGCCATGAAACCTCACTTCTTCTACAATAAATTTATTTTCATTAAATTCTTAATTTTCTAAAAAACGAAATGGGGCAAAAGTCTGGAAATACAAATATTTTTGCATATTCTGCTTTTTTTTTTTCTCCATACTTTTTCAAACCTTGCAGGAACCCTGTTAATTCATTGCTTATTTTTATTCAGAGTAACATTTTATTCAGAGTAATATTGTGAAATATTATTACAATTTAAAATAACAGTTTTCTATTTTAATATACTTTAAAATATGTTTTATTCTTATGATATAAAGCTGAATTTTCATCAGCCAGTACTCCAGTCTTCAGTGTCACACTGAATCTCACACAATTTCTGTTTCGAATAAGTGCTGTTCTTTTCAACTTCCCATTCATCAAAAAATCCTGACAAAAAATGTATCAAAATGTCTGTCAAAATGTATCACAAGTTCATAAAAATACTAGGGAGCACAAGTCTTTCCAAAGGTAATAACAAATCAGCATATTAGAATGATTTCTGAAGGATCATGTGACACTGAAGACTGGAGTAATGATACTGAAAATTCAGCTGCGCATCACAGAAAGAAATTACAGGTTATCAGATATTCACATAGAAAACAATGTAATATTATTTCACATTATTACTATTTTTTCTGCAGCCTTGATAAGCAGAAGAGACCTCTTTCATAAAAATCTTACTGATCCCAAAATTTTAAACACTGTTGTATACTGGTAAATAATATATATTTTAAAATATATTTTACGTATACATTTTAGTAAATACATTTTTGTATTTTGCCATGTTTGTATATTTAAAAGAGATATTTTTTTTGTTAGACATGACTCGGAAAAATGATGAAGGGTGTAAGAAATGAATGAAAAAGTGTGACTGTAGAAAACACTAATGATAATAATTATAACATTGTGTCTTTTTGACTGCAGTCAGTTTTCAGGTTGAGGCAGACCAGTGATTATCTGACTAAACCAGTGTCTCACCTGGTGATCTCCAGCACTTTCTTCAGCACACACGCCAGTTTACACACCTACAACAATGAAAAAAAAAAAAAAAAAATCGCATCACTCATAAGCACTGGAAACGATTACAGCCAAACATCCACACCGGCGGGTTTTGTCTTTAAAGGGCCTGATCTAAAGTAAAGTGATCTGAAGCAAAATTAATGGGGGCAAAAATGCCCTCAAAATGAACAAAAAACGTTTTATTTGACATCAGATACATTTAATAAGGTGATTATAAAAACTGCTCTTACAAAGGTAAAAAAAAAAAAATCCTTTTGGAAATTCGTTGCAGTGAGCAAATCTTGGCCTGTAATGATGTACAGTAAATATGTGCACTAGTTCAGTCATGATCTGAAGAGCGTCTGCAGCAGCGACTGAATGCCACAGTAAATCCAAACGCATCAACTCCAATTAAAGCGGATCATTTGCATGTTCGGACGCCCACGACTCACCTGTTCATCGTGACTAAGAATCTGACACACCTGAAAACGCAGCGCCGTGTCCTGGCCATGCTATTAATAATATTGCGACAGATGAATTACCTCACGCTGGGATTCGTCCAGGCGAGCGAGGGGCTCGTCTGAACTCGTCCCGCGTGCGTGATGAAGGAGCGATCCGGAGTGACTTACGTTCACCTCGACGGTCGACCGGTCCACCGGGGGGTAGAGACTGAGGGCGAGGTCGTCAACGCTAACGACATAAAACAAAACCGTCATTATCAGACACTGTGATATGAAGGTTTGGCTGGGTGGTGATGTTTGGTGTGGCGTGATTTTAATGACAGGAGTAAGCGTGTGAATGATTGCGTGTTTGTTTGTACTTGTTTTGATTACACGAGTGAGTGCCAAATGTCCTCATGTTGTGAAACACTTTGTCAACCCACTAGTGACACATTTGACTGGTCCTCACTAGTACTAAAGGCTTATAAATCAGCCAAAACATGTTCTGACATAAACTTTAGGGACTGGGGTTGGGTTAGCTGATAGAAAATCAACAGAAGTCTATGTAATGACTTCACTAAGATAGACAAACAAACATATGTGTGTGTGTGTGTGTGTGTGTGTGGTCTTGTTTTTATATCCTGGTGGGGACCTAAACCTGAATATACACAGGCTCATGGGGACCTAAATTGAGGTCCCCATGGGGAAACAAGCTTATAAATCATACAGAATGAGTTTTTTTGAGAAAGTAAAAATGTAGAAAGTTTTCTGTAAGGGTTAGGGTAAGGGGATAGAAAATACAGTGTGGACCGTATAAAAACCTTTGCGCCTATGGAGAGTCCCCACAAGGATAATAAACCAGACATGTGTGTGTGTGTGTGTGTGTGTAGGATTAAACAGATTTGATAACCAGTGAATGGAAATTATCAGTGTTAAATGAGGTTGAATAAAACAGTGTGATATCACTTTACCAACTTTTACCACTCAGAAACAATGTTTACACCACCATTCAAAAGTCTCTTGTGCTCACGAACACTGCATTTATTTGACCAAAAATACAGTAAAATTGTGAAATACTATTGCAATTTAAAATAGCTGTGTTCTATGTGAATATCTGTTAAACTGTAATTTATTTCTGTGATGCGCAGCTGAATTTTCAGCATCATTACTCCAGTCTTCAGTGTCACATGATCCTTCAGAAATCATTCTAATATGCTGATTTGCTGCTCAACCAATTTCTGATTATTAGCAATGTTGAAAACAGTTGTGCTGCACAATATTTGTGTGGAAACCATCATACATTTTATTTTTCAGGATTCACAAATGAATAGAAAGTTCAAAATATCAGCATTTATTTGAAATAGGAATATTTTTGTAACATTACAAATGCCTTTACTGGCACTTCTGATCAATTTAATGCATCCTTGATGAATAAAGTATTCACTTCTTTAATTTTTTTTAAACTTTTGAATGGTAGTGTGTATCATTTAAATGATTAAAAACATTCAAAAATTTCTACTTTATTTACCATGATCTAAGTGAGTTAACACTTTAAAGGAGTAGTCCACTTCCAAAACAAAGATTCACAGATAAAGTACTCACCCCCTTGTCATCCAAGATGTTCATGTCTTTCTTTCAGTTGTAAAGAAGAAATATTTTTTGAGGAAAACATTTCAGCATTTTTCTCCATATAATGGACTGATATGGGGCCCTGAGTTTGAACTTCCAAAATGCAGTTTAAATGCGGCTTCAAACGATCCCAAATGTGGTTGTAAACGATCCCAGCCGAGAAAGAAGGGTCTTATCTAGCGAAACGATCGGTTATTTTCATAAAAATAATACAATTTATATACTTTTTAATGTCAAACGCTCGTCTCGTCTTGCTCTGCCTGGACTGTTTTTGTTCTGGTTCATGTCAGTTAGGGTATGTCGAAAAACTCCCATCTCATGTTCTCCCTCAACTTCAAAATCATCCTATATCACCGTTTTACCTTTTTTGTTAAGGGTGTTTGATCTTCTTTGCAAACACTGGGTCGGTTCTTCTGCAGTGATGTAGGATGATTTTTCAAATGATTTTTGAAGTTGAGGGAGAAAATACGATTGGAGTTTGTCGACATACCCTAACTGTCTTGAGCCAGAATACACAGAGTTCAGGGAGAGAAAGACAAGACGAGCGTTTGAGATTAAAAAGTATTTAAATTGTCTTATTTTTATGAAAATAACTGATCGTTTCACTAGATAAGACCCTTCTTCCTCAGCTGGGACCGTTTACAACCGGATTTGGGATCGTTTGAAGCCGCATTTAAACTGTATTTTGGAAGTTCAAAATCCGGGCATCATATCAGTCCATTATATGGAGAAAAATGCTGAAATGTTTCCCTCATAATTTCTTTATGACTGAATAAAGAAAGACATGAACATCTTGGATGACAAGGGGGTGAGTACATTATCTGTACATTTTTGTTCTGGAAGTGGACTACTCCTTTAATAATCTATTACTGCAGGACATAAACTGTTTTCAGTCATTTTATATTTTACAGAATAAACTATAAGATTATTTTATTCTATAGTTTCTGCAATCGACACACCTCGGGCTGATTTCTTTAGCTGCGTCGGCGAGGTCGTCTAGCTGCGCGATGTTCTCGTCCGTATCCAGTTTGCCGTTGTTTCTGACGGCGGAGGAGAGTTTGCGCAGACTTGCTCCGGACGCCTTCATCAGACCCTGACACTGAGAGATCAGCTGCCGGTCCGACTCTGACCAGTACGTGTCCTGATTACCGCGGCCGTCTCCTTCATCATCATCATCATCATCCAACACATCCCCGAACGGATCCTGAGCCTCAGCCAGAGCCTGACGAGAGAAGAACAATGGTTTTCATGAACACTGACACAGACTCCACAGACAACTGTGTGAACTATTAAATGCCCACATTGATGGAAATCATGTGAACAGCAGCTATATTAAAAAACAATCTTCATTTAGCCATAGGTCTGTGCTACATGATCTCTGACCTGCTCCATCTCCTCCAAGGCATCTTTCACCAAACCAACATACGACGTCAAGACGCTCAACACGGCACTGCGGTTATCTGTGAGGAACGACACATCAGGGTGATCGGATCACACAGAACACCAAATTCAGCTGTTAATTCTACTGTGAACTCTGTATAAAGCACTATAGAAATAAATGTAACTTGAATAAGAACTATTGAAGTCATGGAAGAAGTTGGACTAAATATAACTAATTATACTAATGTCTAAACAGACATAAAGGCTACTTTAAATGCAAATATAAAAATCACAAATGTTTCATGTCTTTTGGTTCTGCACTACTGCAGAGGTAAATTACTCTAGGACTAGTTAGTAGCCCTCAAACCTTTCGGCAGCTGGTTAAACTGGTCACACGCGGCCCAGACGCCTCCAGTGGACGTCAGCTGCTCCTGCGAGAGACTGAGGAAAACACACCGCCGGACCATCAGACTAATAACACGACTCACTGAAAACGGCACACCGTACAGAATTTACATTAGAAAATGAAACAATGTGAAAATAATAAAACCTTTCTCCAGGAGAGGAGAGAATGACCTCCAGCAGCTGAACGAGCCCATCCAGCACCTCCGTCGTCGCGTCTCTGACCACCTTCCTCAGCGCAACTCCTTTCAGCATTACACAAGACATTCAGTTCACTGGGTCACTTGTCAGAGAGTTACTTACTGAGTTTCTCAACAACCAAAGTGAATCCCAAACACTGAGTTCATTACAGGGTCATGAGACGTCTTGTGTAACAGACAAATAAGACAAATAAGACTAATAAAGATGAGCAGATGAACTTATAACAGCTGATTAATGTCAAAGACTGAATAACAGTGATGCTACAAAAACCACCAAACAACAGTTTGCAACAGACAAATGGCAAGAGACAGTAAACTATTACACTATTACCCAGAAAAAAAGCTGTCACCAGCGCGTGCCCTTTAGAAAGGTAGACCTCGGTAACGTATTAACCCCAAAAGCGTGCGTACCTTTACCTTAAATGTGCATCACAAACGTTTCTGTGGTTTTTATCTGATTTTGCATCAGTTTTATTTTATAGTTATTTTTAATGTCACATTTATAAAATAGAAAGGAAGGGCTGTGGCTAATGGTCTCTTATTGCCCCTATTAACCAAACTGATAAAACAAAACAAGCCCTGCTATTAAGTAAAATAACACAAATTATACTTCAATTTAGAATTCACAAAAGGTGATTTTATGCAAGTTCGGGCTGAGTTTTCATTGCGTTTGCACAGTTTTGACCAGCAGGCATCATTTTGAGTGCTTTGTTTAACTGATTCATAGGTTTGAAAAGCTGCGTTTCTCCCATTACTATAATGTGAACATATTATAGTGATGGGAGCACCTTGCTCTCTGAAAGTGTTCACGTGCAGAAAATCATCACTTGTTTATAAATGTAAATAAATGTAACTTCTCATGGATCTAAAACAGGAAGTATCCTGACAGGTATCTGTCATCTAATAAAGTCGTTTTGCATTTTGGGCAAAACTACCGAACTATTGGGAGATGTCAACCATCTGGTTATAATGCTACTACTAGTACTTAGTACTAGTGTCAGTTACCTTGGCTCTTCGGTAACCAAAAGTAAACTGTAGACAACGTCAGCACGCTCTTCTGAACAGATTCGGCCATTTTCGCACAGCCCTGGAGTGAGAAGAAACAGACCAACACTATTACAGATGCAAAAACAGACAAAAAACAGCACAATGCCTGACAGACAATGGTATATTTATATTCTGCAGGGGTCAAAGGTCAGTCTGACGGGGTCAGACGCACCTCTTCTGACGGTGGCGGCGGCTGCGAGAACATCACACTGAGTTTTGTTGCTTCCTGAGATGCTGATTTAACAGCGTCACCTGTGAAATAAGAAGACGAGTGAGTCATTTTGAAGTCATTGTGAGGTCAAATGATGTTCAGATGAAAGATCATCACAAACACTGAACTCAGAATCTCCCAGAAGTTTGACAAGCTGAATGTGCCGCTGCATTCATTCGACTCTCCATCTGAAAACATACAGAAACACAGAACATTCAGTCATAATTCAGTGTCTGAGTTTAATGTTTAGGAGTACAGTAACATGTGCATTCAGTCATGAATAACACAGGTAAACAACCTAATTTCCCCCAATTTTACTAAGATTGTAACGACAGCTCTAGTAATCTTCTTATTTACCAAATCACACTTTTATTATGTCTGTTAAATTACACTGAATATTTGACAGCATCGTGACTGGGACACTAACCTGCTAACTACCGACTGTTAGCATCAGAAAAGATTTAAACAATATTATTTTTAGTCACTAAGTTTAACTGGTTGTGTGTGAGTCCGTTTGTGTGTGTGAGTTTGGCGGGTTTATATTGTTTATATCGGAGTGTTCATGTGTTTGTCGCGCTGTTTAGCCGTTAGCCGTCACACAAACACAGCTAAAGTCTGTCGTTAAATATCGTGACAGGATCCCATCGTACCTCTCACTCGATCCCTGCTGCATTTCACGGAATTACAGAGGTTTCGTAACGGCAGCAGAACATCTGGACGTGAATTATCGGCGCTCATGACTCGGTTCGCGTCTGTCTCGTGGATCCATGGAACGAACGTCAAGCGGAACGGAAGATCGGGTGAATGTTGGACCGGAATGAATCTGTGGTGCACCTAAGCGGTGTTTTGAAACATTTATATTTTTAATATTTCGAGTTATTTAAAATATCATATATCATTAAATATTTAAATAAAAAAAATACAATTAAAAATCTAAATAAAATTAATGTTCTGCACTTTTTAAATATATTTAGAGTCTCGTGCAGCAACTGCTGCACTTTGCGCTTAAAATATAAAATAAAAATTAATTAAATAAAATGAGAGTTCTTGTCTAAATATCTACATATCCGTTCTTGAGTACAAGGCTCTATCAAATAAAAGGTAATACCAGTGTTCGAGTACAGGGGTGATGTGGACGGCAGGTGGCGCTCGTCAACAACGAAACCAGTTTAGCTGCTTTAAACCAGCAGTTCGATTCATTGTAATCACATGAATAATGATTTAAATCGGTTAAAAGTCTAAAACTACCATGACATCATTGTGGTTTTTCCAGACATGATACTAACCATATTTCACTGTATGCTTAGAAAAACTCTTGAGTTGCCCACCGTGTCAAAATACTATCATAAATAAATATGATCCAGTCAAATGGTTTATTATAAAGTTGCAAGGTATTATTATCACTGTACATAGTATTGTCAGAGTATTTTTCCCCAGCTGCAGTTTCACATCATTCAGACGACCGACACTGATCTGAATAAAGACACTAGAGGAGAAATATGGAATTCTTTATGTGGATTGTTCATATTTTCATATATTGTGTGAATGATTTCATATCATAACCGCTGGTAAACAAGATACCAGAACAGATGCTGCAGCAAGTAGACCTTTCTAAGAAGATGCTTACACTGAATTGTATCAATTATTCAATAGATTGTGTGTCACGTAAACATGTTCCGTCTTCTGTACTTCACTGAATGTCACGTCACATTCGTTCTTGTGTTGTCTGATGACTTTCATCATATCAGCCACTTCAGCTCTACATGATGGACCCGTCAGATGAACAGTGAGGAGTTCAAAGAGCATTACGGCTTTTACATGACAGACACTTGCAGATCTCAGAAGGTTATCAGTGAATTTGTTCAAAGAGCTCATTATTCACCAGTGTTACAGTGGTTATCTTGTGCCATCGGTGCAATGCATGCAGTCAGATCTCTTAATGAAATATGCTGACAGCTGATGCATATGTTATCAAATATGTTAAATTGTTGTGCATTGTCTCTGATGGCAAACCTATGTTGAATTTTATTTATTTATTTATATATTTTGCATTCTTTTCTAACTTTCTAACCTGTTTTTTATGTGAGACTTGCACTGGAGCTACCTGACCTAACCTAACCGAAATATGAACATTTGCCCCTTATTAAACTTCATTTCAGTGATGTTCACATGAACTGTTCATAGACATCAAGCACATTTTTATATCTGTCCATTACATGTGCTTAGTATGACCTAAAGCATTATTCTGGAGTGTTATTCTGTAATGTTATGTCAGAGCAATTTCTTTCTTTTTTTTTAATCATATTGCTTTAATTCTAAATATTCATTGAGGCTGTTGGACTCCACTGATCTACATGTGACACATGAATCTCTAGGAGATGTGACTGACAGGTGAAGGCCGGTGACACAAACAGGCTCACGGCGGTGTTGAATAACGCACAGCTGTTCATTGACTGTATTTATCACAGCTTATCAGATGTTGTTGAGAAAGGCCGTCGTTAAAGCCATCCGGTCATTATCTTTGGTGTTTTTGAGCTCTTTGTGACTTGAGGTTGAGCATTAGAGGGTCTTTAACCAAAAACAAGCACAAGTCTTCAGATAAGCGTGTCACGTACTCTTCTTGTCCTGTTCTACATGTGTTGCTTTGTTTGTTTTCATCTTCTGACAGATCACACCACACCTCATTCCTGCACTTACACCTGCATAATAGTCTTGTTTTTAATGGGAAGCTGATGTGCGGAACATCGATTTCTTAAATTACAATACAGTCATAAATAAAATATAGACAAATGTCCTCATGCATCTCAGAACAAGTTTTTTCCCAGTGACATTAATAGAACGTTTGTTCAAAGTTTTCTGGTTCATGTTTGCATGACATTTGCACGTGGAACGTTTTTTAAACATTTAAATTGGATGTTCATCTAACATTTAAAAAAATGTTACAATTGTTCCAGAAATCCAAAAGTAACGTCCTTTAATGTTTGCAAAATGTTACAAAGAAACGTTCCCTTAACGTTTGCATAACCAATATTTAAAATATATATATATATGGACGCCAGTAATATTTTCTTCATAACTGGAACATTAGAAAAACCGGGTTGCGTCATAAATTAATTTTTTACTGATGATATTTGGAAGGAAGTTTGCCTGAAGTTTTTTTTTTTTTTGATAATCTGAAATTGATTTATTGGAATTTCTTGTATTTGTCTGTTTCACATATAAAGAGTCCGGAGCAAAATACACATAATCAGTTCACTTTATCTGAAGGGTTTAAATGTTCTTCTGATAAGGAAAATCTGAACACCCATTTAGTAATGACAGACATGGTGTTAAATGCATGCAAACACAAGCATTGTGTTCCTGTAACATGATGTCGATGCTCATATTTGAATAATTAATCACGCAATCCTGTTAAATGAGTTTAATGCAGATCGGCGGTCAGTCAGTGCTGAGAGTCCAGACGAGCCTCCGGATCACCGACCAATCAGCGCCGGAGCCGCAGCGGCGTGTGACGTCATCGTGTGATGCTGCAGGTTCAACTGTTGCATCACATCGCAGTGGGTCAAAGGTCGGGTTAGGTCCGCTCCGATCGAGTATTTCCCCAAACGGACAGTGAAATGATTCAATGATTGACTGGAGTTACGACGCGTGTTGGGCGGATTAATCATTCACTCTGTGTGTGTGTGAGAGAGAGAGAGAGTGTGTGTGTGTGTGTGTGTGTGTGTGTGAGAGAGAGAGAGAGAGAGAGAGTGTGTGTGTGTCTTTGTTCCCTCCTCCTGAGCTCTGTCTTGTATATATAAGACTAAGTGTCCACAGAATGAACAGAACACTGATGACCCTCCTCATCCTCACTGACTGATGAAGAGCTGCTGAATCAACTCACTTCTATTACACTTAAGGTAACTTAACTTGTGCTGTATTGTCTCCTTATGAATATTATAGTGGTTATGAATATTAATATTATTGCTGTACTGTATTGAATATTTATATTTCATATTTACCATTATATATTTGTAGCATGTATGAATCGTGTGCTCTTACAGTGTTTTTCATAAGAGAAGCACATCATGAAGCTGATGTTGTGTTTGTTGTCGCCGTAGGCTCCCGTGTGGCCCCTCGACTCCTCTGTGTCTTTACCGCGGTAAACGCTCCATCAGGACCATGCCTCCTCAGCTGCCGTCTCAGAACCAGCCCAGCACTCGCGTCCTGCAGGGAGATCTGGCGTCTCTGAGCGCGTCCCTGCGAGAGTTCATCGAGAACAGCGTGAACCTGTGTCAGCCGGACGGCCTGCACATCTGCGACGGCTCCGACGAGGAGAACCGCTCCATCCTGCGTCTCCTGGAGGAGCAGGGAGTTATCAAAAGACTCAGCAAATACAACAACTGGTACGATCGCTCTCACATCACTGCATTACAGCTCATCCTGATTCACACAACACAGCAGAAACACAAATCACAAATATTCTCTATGAATATGACAGTAAAGATTAATTACACTGTTGCTCAGTGGATGATGTGGAAGCCCGTTTAAACCACAGGATTAAAAAAAAATTGCTTTTAATCTCACAATTCTGACTTTTTTCCTTACAGTTTTGAGATATAAAGTCAGAATTGTGGGATAAAAGCTCAGCTCTGAGAAAAAAATAACTGCATGATGTAAACTCAAAATTTTGAGGAAAAAATGATTTTTTATATTTTATCTTTTTTATAGAAACAAGCTTGTATAGAATAAAGAAGCTTTGTGTTACCAAAAGAAAATAACATAAAAAATGTGACCACAAAACCAGTCTTGCGTATCACGGCTATATTTGGAGCAAAAAATACATTGTATGGGTCAAAATGATCGACTTTTCTTTTATGCCAAAAATCCTAAGGATATGAAGTAAAGATCATGTTCCATGAAGATATTTTGTAAATTTCCAACTGTTAATATATCAAAACTTAATTTTTGATTAGTAATGTGCATTATTAAGAACTTCATTTGGGCAACTTTAAAGGTGATTTTCTCAATATTTTGATTTTTTGCACCCTCAGATTCCAGATTTTCAAATAGCTGTATCTCTGCCAAATATTGTCCTATCAAATCATACATTAATGGAAAGCTTATTTATGCAGGTTTCAGATGACGTATAAATCTCAATTTTGAAAAATAGACCCTTATGACTGGTTTTGTGGTCCAGGGTCACAAATGTTTAATTTAAACAGCGTTTCTAAGCTCTCTTTGGTGCTGGGCCACATTATATTTTGATATAGTTTTTTAATAGGCTACTGTATAATTGCCTTTATAACTACCACCGTATAGAGTTATTCATATGTAATAGAGCTGCTTCATCACTGACAAACAACAGAAGACATTTGATTGATTGTAGGGAAAAAATCTCATCCACCGCTCTCTTATAAAGCATGCTGTTAGGATACCGTCGCAAATGATTCAGTGTATGAATGAACTGTCCGAATGAATCGAACTGAATTGATTCCAAACTGTTTCAGAACTTTTTGCAGCTCTGTTTGATCTATCTGCTTATGCTGATAAAAGCACATGACATGATTGCTGAAATATAATCAGGAACAGCTAACCTCTTTATTATACAGTAATCTCCACTGTCAGGTAGTGATATATTGATAATAGAGCCTTGCACTCTTTCACTGGATCTCCTGTAGAGATTAGTAAGAAGGATTTAAATATCCCTGTCTACAGGTTTTTGTGAATGTTTGATATTCAGGTTGAGGTTGAGTAATGAGTGTGTGTGAGGGTCAGATGTGTCTGCTGTGCATTAATGGCTCTCCGCTGGTTGCAGCTGGCTGGCGCGTACAGACCCGCGGGATGTGGCTCGTGTGGAGAGTAAGACGGTGATTGTGACACCAGAACGGCGAGACACGGTTCCCTCTCCACGAGACGGCGGCGTCAGTCAGCTCGGACGCTGGATGTCCCCGGAGGAATGGGACAAAGCCATGAACCTGCGCTTCCCGGGATGCATGAAAGGTAGAGGAGCACCAGACGGTCAGCCAGCAGAGATTCTGTATCCTAACGTGATGTTAAGAGCCCCGTGTGTGTGTGTGTGCAGGTCGTGTGATGTACGTGATCCCGTTCAGCATGGGTCCCGTGGGCTCTCCGCTCTCTAAGATCGGCGTGGAGCTGACCGACTCTCCGTACGTGGTGGCCAGCATGAGGATCATGACCCGCACGGGCAAAGCCGTGCTGAACGCATTGGGGAACGGAGAGTTCGTGAAGTGCCTGCACTCGGTCGGCTGCCCGCTGCCGCTCAAGAGTACGAGCTCGTCGTCCACCCGTCTGAGTCTCATCAGCGTTTAGAGTAGAAACTGACGGTCACGTTCTCTGTTTAGAGCCGCTGGTGAACAACTGGCCGTGTAACCCGGATCTCACCCTCATCGCTCACATCCCCGACCAGAGGAAGATCGTGTCGTTCGGCAGCGGATACGGCGGAAACTCGCTGCTGGGAAAGAAGTGCTTCGCTCTCCGTATCGCGTCCCGCATCGCCAAAGAGGAGGGCTGGCTGGCCGAACACATGCTGGTCAGTCAGAAACACGCAGCGTCATCCTGACAACTAGAAATAAACTCAATCCAGACCATCACTAACAACATCCAGATGGAGCGCTAACACAGCTCAAGTCACTTGCAGTGATCGTCTGGATTTTATACATTCAAAAATAAGTACATATACACTTAAATAAATTAAAATAAATTAAATAAATTAAATAAAAAATGTAAATGTATTTTTTAAAATACATTAATAAAGGAAATACCAGTTTTGCAATATTAAGCAGCATTGCATGCTTTTTCATACAGCTAAAAAACTGGAAAGCTTTGCACAAGTTAAAAAAGCCTGCACCTGCTATTACATTAAAAATAAGGTGAATGGGACCATGCAAAGCAAAATAATAATATTAATATTTTTTTTGCATAAACAGTTCTTAGGGATGCATCGAAATGAAAATTCTGGGCCGAAGCAGAAGCCGAAACCAACAATTCTAAATGCATTGAAACTGCTTTGTATTAACTGTTTACTATTTTATGAAATAATATAAAGTAATTTAGTAAGATGATTTGAATGATACTAAATTTAAAAAAAACACAGGCCAATAAAATAACCACACTTTTACTGAAAATAACTGTAAAATTGGACAGAAAATATAATAATATGAAATATCAATATATTATTTTTATTTAGTTCTAAATGCCATTTTCATCAGAAAAATGGTGCATCCCTAAAATATATATATATAATTTGAATGCACTTCAGACGGAAGCATCTGCCAAATGCATAAATGTAAACTAAATGCATTAAAATTGAATGCAAAAAAAGAATTAGGAGATAAATGACTACAGATGCACAATTGCTTTAACACTAAATAGCATGAGAATAATGAACTGATTTATGAATGGAGATTGACTCATTCTCACATTTAATTCTCCTGTTGATACTCTTTCCTCCCAAATGAGTAACGTAAATGTGTGTTTCTGTAGATTCTGGGCATCACTAACCCGGCGGGACAGAAGAAGTATTTTGCGGCGGCGTTCCCGAGCGCCTGCGGAAAGACCAACCTGGCCATGATGAACCCGTCGCTGCCGGGCTGGAAGGTGGAGTGTGTCGGAGACGACATCGCCTGGATGAAGTTTGATAAAGAAGGTACAGATAAATGACGCTAAAACTTACACATTATTACTAATGGGTTATTGTGAACGGTCGAGATGTTCTTGCTCATTCACTGACATTCTCTGTTGTGTTTGAAGGGAATCTCAGAGCCATCAACCCAGAGAACGGCTTCTTCGGTGTGGCGCCGGGAACCTCCACCAAGACCAACCCGAACGCCATGGCCACCATCCAGCAGAACACCATCTTCACCAACGTGGCCGAGACCAGCGGCGGCGGCGTCTACTGGGAGGGCATGGATGAGGATCTGCCGGACGGCGTGACGCTGACGTCCTGGAAGAACCGGCCGTGGACGCCGGAGGACGGTAGGTCTCAGTTTCGTCGTTTCTTCACATCTCCTGGTCTCGTCCCGCTCCTCACGTTCCCCGTGCGTCTCCTCCAGGCGAACCGTGCGCTCATCCCAACTCACGCTTCTGCACGCCGGCCGCTCAGTGTCCCATCATCGACCCGCAGTGGGAGTCTCCCGAAGGCGTCCCCATCGAGGCGGTGATCTTCGGCGGTCGGCGGCCGCAGGGCGTCCCGCTGGTGTACGAGGCCTTCAGCTGGGCTCACGGAGTGTTTGTGGGAGCCGCGATGAGATCTGAAGCCACGGCGGCCGCTGAACACAAAGGTGAGATTAATTCCCATTAAATCCCATTCGTTTTCTCCATAGAGTCTTTAATTGACTACTGTGAGCTCAGAGTTTGTTAATCAAGCTGTTTGTTCACATTATGACACTGATTTTTAAAATGATTGTGTGAAACAAAACAAAGTTTGTGGTGAAAAACTACATTACCCATGATGCTCTGCAGAAAATCCACCAATCAGAGTATAAAAATGAAGGAATAATGACAAAAGAACATAATCCTAATATATGTATATATATATATATAGAGAGAGAGAGAGAGAGAGAGAGCAATAGACTTATTGCAAAACTCATAAATATTTAAAAAATACATTGTTTCTATCGATATATAAAAATTAAAAATACTGTTTGTATAGGAAAATATAGATATGCATATATATATGCAACAAACTTATTGCAAAACTTAAAAAAAATACATTGTTTTTATAGACAAAACTTACAAATATTGTTTTCTATACCATGTTATATTATAAATATGCATGCATATATATAGTAATATTGCAATAAATATAGAACTTAAAATAAATTTCTCTAGATACATAAAAACATACAAAAATATTTTTAAATAAAAAATATTTTTTTAAAAATTCATATATGCATATTTTGCAATTAACTTATTACAAGACTTAAAGTAAATTGTTCCTGTAGATGCAATCAATGACTTTAAATGAGTAGTTCTATATTTCTCTATTGTTTTTAATTCAGTTCTGTCATCTGCAATGCTTCAGTGTTGTATTCTTACAATTTCCAAATATTTAGTGCTTTAAATCAGTGTTTGTGATGTTGCGGTTCTCCTCGTAGCTGGTTGTTTTGGTTCATGACACTTTAAGAAGGACTTTTTTTTTTTTTTTAATCCCTATGGGAAAAATGAATGGAAAAATGAAGTGTTTGGCACTAATGCACACTGTTATGTGTGGTCATGTTGGAGCAAATAAACGACACTGCTGAAATATTAAAGCAGTTTTGTGCTTGTTTTCAGGGAAAGCGATCATGCACGACCCGTTCGCCATGCGTCCGTTCTTCGGCTATAACTTCGGTCAGTATCTGTCTCACTGGTTGAGTATGGAGCAGCGCCCCGACGCCAAACTGCCCAAGATCTTCCACGTCAACTGGTTCCGCAAGAGCTCGTCCGGCCGCTTCCTGTGGCCCGGATACGGCGAGAACGTCCGCGTGCTGGAGTGGATGTTCGGCAGGATCGACGGCGAGGCTGGAGCGACGCCCACCGCGGTCGGGTACGTCCCCTCCGCCGGCGCCCTGAACCTCCGCGGCCTGCCGGCAGACCTGGACCTCGACGAGCTCTTCGGCATCTCGGCTGACTTCTGGACGCGGGAGGTGGAGGACATCAGAGCGTACTTCCGGCGCGAGGTGAACGACGACCTGCCCGGAGAGATGGAGAGACAGCTGGAGCTGCTGGAGCAGAGAGTCAGACAGCTGTGACAAACACTCCAGACCGCACACGGGCCTCAACGCGGACACTTTAGAGTTTTAAATCTATCCATCAGACAGAATAACTAATATTTTAGAGATTTTTAGATGTTTTTAGCCCGTTTTTGTGATCAGAGGCTGATCTGAGCCCATAAATGGACATCTGACAGAAGATCTGATGACATCTGTGATACTGAAGATGTAAGGAAGGAAATCAAAGGACTGTTTGTTATTTAACCTTATAAATTATTGATGCGAAATGTCCACGTTCACATATATATTCAGCTGGAGACTTTATAGCCAATAACTCTAAACAGTTTGACTGTTTCATTTTTCTAAATGTCTTAAATTATTTTTGTATTTCTATGACTTTTGATGTCAGTCTTCCAAGATATTAATAAAGTTTTCAAACGTATATCCACTCTTTGTGCTTTTCTCTACTCACACTATTACAGATAATTATTCACATTTTGTTACTTACAGTTATGTATGAAATAACTATTGGCTTTTGACTCATGACTGAAATTCAGCAGAAAAGTCTGTTGATCACAATCACTGAAACTGATGGTCAGTTCAAGAAAATGTAACAAAAAAAGTGTACAGACTATAACTATAAACAGAAACCAGAAAAGTGTGAAACATGAAAAAGAAGAGAGAAAAAAAGGTCACAAATTAAAGCCATAAAAAAATCAGAGCAAGTCTGAAATTCATAAAGTCATGGCATTAAATGTTGCATACACTGTAATAATAATAAAAACAATAATATTTATTTATTTATTTATTTAAATTAAATGAAATACAAAAAAGGTGTGTTCCTCAAGATTTTTTCTAAATTTCTAAACATCTTTGAATAAATGGGCATTAAAAAATTAAGTCTAGCTTTCTGAGAAATTTAACAATTTAATTCAACAAGTTTATTATTAAAACAAGAACAAATATCTGTCAGTGAGGACTGAAAACTTGTTTTCCCTTTTAATGAAGTTGATGTTTCTGAGTCCACTGACAGATATTTATTCTTGTTTTAATTATAAACTCGCTTCATTTTGACCAATTTCAACAAAACTTCCTGAATAATCGTGCTTGTAAATGCATTTTGATTTTACAATCAAGACATTTGGACTGAAAAACAAACAAAAATACTGTCCGTATTCTAGTTTTTGGAAGGATTAAGCTTACATTTTTTTGACTTGGTCTTACAAAGTCTTACATTTACCTTCATAATCTCTGCAGAATCCCTGCAAATCACAGGTGAAGCAAACATGAGATTGAGTGAAGAAACACGAGCAGCTGATCTTCACCAGTCATCAGATGTTCATCAGAGACTGAACTGAGAGACGGATCACTCATACTGGAGTATTAGGAGCTGATCAGAAATAAATGACAAACATGTTCAAGTACAGCATGAATGAGGCACTGAAGAGACAGGAATGATTAACAGCCTGTAACAGAATGTTGAAGCTGTGACGCGACACTCGCCCTCCCATACAGCAGGTGGCGTATGAACCTTTAAACCTGTCAGGATGATTCATAAAACCCACAAAAAATGGAATGAAGAAGAGCAGAGGCCTGTCAGAACATCAACCAATCAGAGCATCCCTGACTGAAGGACACGCCCTCAACCCCCCCCCCCCACACACACATATCAGTGAAAGTCTTTCACAACTTTGACAGTGACTGAGATCCTGTGAGAGCAGATCAGCACAAAACAACATCACAAATGAAGAGCTGAAAATGAGCACCACAGAAACATTAGATATTGTGATGCATCAAATAGTCATCAATATGTCTGCACCTAATATTCTGCATATTCTTAATGTTATTTCAGCATGAACAAAGCATGAGTTTCAACATTTTTATGGACAGAAACTGTGCTTGTCAACACGTTTATGTTATTAATTAATATTTACGTTACATGCATTTAACAGATGCTTTTATCCAAATCAATGAAGTGGAACAAAAGCAAAGAGCCAACAATATTCATAATATAAAATGCCCGGTTTATTAGACATCTAAATTAGGAAACAACCTTTTCACTACAAGAGAAGAGATTCACTACAAGATTACATTTTTGGATTGTTCATGTATTTAAAGCACTAATTTGTTACTGTAAAATTTAACTCAGTACTCACTCAAACAGCCAATAATGTTATAATGGAAACAATATGAGTAAAGCTCTGTCACAAGTCCCTGAAAAACAATAATACTTAATTAACTAAAAACTTTTGGTAAAGTTATCGCTGCAGCGGAAGAACGGTACATAAATATGATGCATTATATGTTGCACATAAATATTTTTATCAGGTTCATCATTTTGAATGTTTGAATGTAATGCACTATAGTTCATTTTAAATAGCTTTAAGAGTTTTTGCGTCTGTATGGGAGGCTCCTGAGGGCCCGTATGGGGCTCCAGACCCCTGTTCATCTCAACGCGGCGGTAACGAGTCCAGACGAGGTTCCTGACCTCCGCGTGAAGCTCAGTGTCCGTCAGCTGACGTTCAGTGACACTGAAGTTCATTCACGCTGACGTTTGTCACACACTTGCATAACGTTCAGCGGTTCGGTCATATTTGCTCGTGTGAGCGATAGAGCCGGATGTGACGAGCTGCTCACGCGTTTCTCAACAGTAGAAACACACACTTCAAAGCTGAGCGTTATCTGTGCGTAGCAGAGCATGCTGGGTAACTGGGGCACGTTCACAGGCCCGAGCCTCATGTGACGTCAGTACGAGCCGCTGACGCTCCATTTGTGCTGCTGCCAACCAGAGTCTTTCTAGGGAACAGAAACTTGTTGGACGGCGTCCATGATGGAGAAACCAGAGCAAAGAGCAGCAGGATCTGAGTCAGGAGTTCTTTCCTTCCTTCATTCATTCATTCATTCGTTATATAACAGCCACTGGAACTCTGTTCTGCACTTCTTTAAAATAAAATAGATGATAGAAAATTATATGAAGTGATCAACCAACATTTAACAGCCTGTCAATGAAATTTCATCTCATTTCTCCTGCAGAATTCACAGATGAAGCTCTAATATGTGAACAGTCTTTCTTTCTGACTTACTGATTTTAACAATAAGAACTTTCCACATTCAAAATATATTTGGGACTAAACTGAACATTTATGTAAGCCTATTTGAATTGCATATAAAATTACACAGTTTTACCATGAACAAACTAATAAACTTCATGTGATCATATTTGTCAGTCAGAGATGAATCAAACAGCTCAGATTTCTGTAATATGACTAATAAAGGTTTTTCTTTTAGTTTTGACTAGCATGTTTTTAAATGTTACTTCTTGTTTCAGAACGTTCAGAGAACATTCAAAAGTAACATTCTCATGTTTGCAGACTGAAACAATGTAATTTTCCCTTAACATTCATGTAACTAAGAAAACTTCATAACTTAATGTCAAAATGTTTTTGTTAGTTGCATAGCCTTATTTTGCCATGTTCATACTTATTATGTGAACGAATGTCATTGTTTTTGCAATTACCAAGTTCATGCTGTTTCTAAGCAGTTTAAATAAATGCATTTTGAAAATATGATTATGTAAATAAAGTAAAATAGATGCAATTAGTTACAGTTTTTTTCAACTGCTTACACACATTTTCAAAACTACACACAAATCCAAGAATTGCACGCACAAAATGCAAAATGCCTCACATCTCTTGCTAAATGAAGCACTGCATTCAAAATATCACAAACACATCTCAAAAGCAAACATTTCTCATACGTTGCAAACACCTTTGCCTTCATATTATATTTTTGGATATATCATATGCACACAGTCATTCAAAACCTGAAGCTCTTCTTTCATGAGCTCCTGTGTACATTTCTGTACAAGACTGAAAGTAATTGGCAGAAAGATGTTGAAAAATTCACAGTAAACAAGAAAGCAAGATTGAAACCAAATAATTTTTTTATTTTTTTACTGTAAGCATTTGTGGTTGTGAATACAGTATTACACAGTATGAAAGAAACTCACCATACCTACATTCTTTTGATCCAAACTACATCAAAAACAGTAACATTTTACATTTTTTTTACTATGTAAAATAACTGTTTTATATTTTAATATGTGTTAAAATGTCATTTATTCCAGTGATTTCAAAGTTAAATTTTCAGCATCATTACTCCAGTCTTCAGTGTCACATAATCCTTCAGAAATCATTCTAATAATCTGATTTGCTGCTCCAAAAACATTTATTATTATTATTATTATTATTATGCTGAAAACAGCTGAGTAGACTTTTTTCAGGTTCCTTTGATGAATAGAAAGTTCAGAAGGACAGCATTTATCTGAAACAGAAATCTTTTGTAACATTATAAATGTCTTCATCATCACTTTTGATCAATTTAAAGCATCTTTGCTAAATAAAAGTATTAATTTATATAATTTCTCTCCCTGGAAAAGAAAAAAACAAAACAAAAATGACTCCAAGCTTTTGAACAGTATAGTGTTTAATGTTACAAAAGCTTTTTATTTCAGATAAATGCTTATTTTTATATCTTTCGAGAATCCTAATAAAAATGTACTCAACTGTTTTAGATATTTATAATAATAATAATAATAATAATAATAATAAATGTTTCTTGAACAGCAAATTAGAAAGGTTTCTGAAGAATCATGTGACACTGAAGACTGGAGTAATGATGCTGAAATTGTATCTTTTTGTACAGTATATTACATTTTAAAATATATTCAACTAGAAAGTTATTTTAAATAGTAAAAATATTTCACAACATTACTGCTTTTGCTGTATTTTGGATCACATGAATGCAGGCTTGGTGAGCAGAAGAGAATTAAAAAACAAAACAAACAAAAAAAACATTATAAATCATATTGTTCAAAAACTTTCGACTGGTAGTGTTTATCAACCATGTGTAGCTGGACAGAAACCAAACCTAATTTTGAAAAAGGTGATTATTCCAAAGCTTATTCCAAGGCCTGTTCTAAAGCCATGACTGGTTGGTGTTAAGTAAAGCAATGAGTGTTTGCACAAGCGAGGTGTTAGTGTGAGGAATTAGTGTGACATTTTGATTTGTTGTGTTTGAAAAAGGAAACCAAGATACTTCCTGTTAGATTTGTATGTGTTACATAGTGAACTGTGTGTTGTGGTTTGCAAAAAGTGTTTTATGGAATTGAAAACTGAGTCAAAAGCCGAGAATTAGTGTATGGTTTTGCAGATTTGGTGTGTGCTTCTGGTATTTGAGTGTCAGGTAACACACTGTAAAAAAAAGTTTTTTTTTTTGTTTTTTTTTTAATGAGTGCAGAAGTCTGTTTCATTCACACATGACTGACAAATATGATCAGATGAAGTTTATCAGTCTGTTGATGTTAAAACGGTGTAATGTGAATGTAAGTTTGAGATGCAAGAGTATTCTGTGAGTGTGTTTTGATCTGTTTGTTCTGTGATATGGTGATGTTGTCCTGAGGTGTAGCTCTTGTTTATCTGTCACAGAAGAACAGGTTGAGACTCACTGCAGACACACGTCGAGTCTCTGTGACGGAGATCAAGACGAAGCCCTTCAGGCACAACAACATGTTTTTCAGCTCTTATCAGTGTGAGTTGTGCGTTCAGCAGCTGTTTGGACATTAACTCAGCAGCGGCAAAAACGAACACGCTGTTCCTCTCCCTCTCTTTACTGGATACTAGAGTTTCTGTAATTCAGGACACATCCGTCTTATCGCACCAATAACTGTTTAACACACATTTCAACACTCCAGGCGAGGTTTATGAGTCCAAACTACTGAATGAAACTCAACTGAAGGACCTGATCTGGTTTTAGTCGGATGATCAGAACAAACTCCTGCAGTTCAAACGTCTCTTCTTCAGTCACGCCAACAAAAGTTTGTTATACATTAAGGGGAATGTTCCATTTTATTATTTTGCTAACATTACGGAAATGCCACTTTAGCAACTTTTAGATGAACATCGCACAAAACTGTTTCAGTAAAACATTCCATAAATCTCGGTGCCAACAGACTTGTGATTAGTGCGTCGACGTGTAACACAGCTGTGCTCGCGGAGACCCGAGTTCGAATCCCGTCTCGAGGTCCTTTGCCGATTAAAGGCACAAAAAACACACTCCATAAGTGATGTAAAACTAACGTTTTTGTGTCCTAAGAATGTTATTAAAGGGATAGTTCACCACAAAATGAAAATGATGTCATCATTTACTCTCCCTCATGTTGTTCCAGACCTGTATGAGTTTCGTTCTTTTTTCTGCAGCCATTGACTTCCCTAGTATTCTTGTCAGTGGATCCATCAATGTTGATAGAATGATGACTTTTTTTCTTTTTGGGTGAACCATCCCTTTAAAAATCAGATAACATTGAATGAACATTCTTGAACATGCTTGTTGCATAACTGTGACAGAACATTGCCAGAATGATAGCTGGGTTCTTTTAAAAACGACACACTGAATTTAGCGCTGACATGAAGGATGAGATTCATGTGCTAAAACAAGAGACTTCAACGGCTTAACTTGTGTTTTGAGTTTCTTGAGCACGTGTGTTTCAGTCCATCATGATTCAGCACTTTCACACCGATGATGATGATGAAGAGTGCGTGTTAGTAATAGTTAGCAGATGCACATTTACGGCTGACGCTGGAGTGACCCGAGCTGAAGCCTGTTGCTCAAGCGCTGATAGAGAAACTCTTTCATTAACCAGCCTGAACCAGATACGTCTGGATCACTAGAGCAGAGCTTAACCTGCTAAACCAGCACAAACCATGACGATCAGCTGCACCAGAGCTGGATGGATCGACAATCCTCACTCGGAAACTGAGAGCGTATTTATAAATAACTACAAATAAGTAATGAATTATTAAATGTGAAATTGTGATCTTGTTGAAGATACTCCAATAGTCTCTGGGTTCGTTAGCCTTTCAAAAACTATTTATTTCTTTGACCCTGTATTTCACCTTGAAACGCTGTGTCAGTGTTTCAGCAATCATCAAGCAATATTAAATTATATTATAATCAAATAATTATAGTTAAAACATTTCAGTCATACCCTGTTAAGAAGACTAAATCATTTCCAGTTAATTCTGTATTACATGACCAAGTGTTGAATTAATTCTTAATCATTTCATCCATCAAGAATAATTACTAATCAGTCAGAACAGCCTCCAGTGAGCTGATCAATAAATCAACCGTAACTAATGGAATAAAGTCAGGAGTGAATCTCACAGGAATCAATGCACTTTATTTCATATCAACACAACACTAATAAAGACTATTTATTATCTATTCATTTCTACATTTGTATTATATATTGACTTATTAATTACACTTTTAAACTTTACATTTCCTAATTATTATTTTTTTTCTATTTTTGAAACTATTCAATAACTCTGTAATTTGTTTTGCCATTATATGTAAAAATTAAGTACTTTAAATTAAAACTGAATTAAAGGAATCAAGCAAATGCTCTTAAACAAGATTCTTTCAGATTCATCAGTAAATCTAAATTTATATAAAAACTATGCCGTGCATTAAACAATCTCACTGAACAAGACATCAGCAGTGATTCATCATGATGACTACAGACAAACATCTAGTGTCCTGGTCTGGTGTGAGCGTGATTCTTGAGTCTGTAAAGTAACAACAGATGGCACAGGCCGTGGCCACTAATTATTAATGTATTTTATGTGTCTCTCATTGCTAAAATGTTAAAAGTCATTATCAGACATACTGAAGACAAGCTCCGAGCAGAAGCAGTGATTCCTGCTGAATCAGACTCTCATCACCATATGCATATGAAGAACATGAGTGATTTACAGGAGAGTCTGGAGGCAAGATTTTCTTAAAAACCTGTGAAAGTGAATTCAGAAACATCATTCCTGACACAATCCTGACATCTGCTGGACAAACCATGAACTTCACGCCTTTCTGATCTGATGTCTTTTAGCGCCACCTGGTGGATCTACAGCTGCGAACACACAAACACAGAAGAACAAACATTTAGACCTCATTTTACAGGTATTATGCCTAATAAAAATTAGAATATTAAAGTCCATTTATTTCAATAATTTGTTTCAAAAAGTGAAACTTGTATGTTATATTAGTTCACTACACACCAAGTGAAATATTTTAAGCCTTTATTTGTTTCAATTTTAATGATTATGGATTAAAGATAACCCCCCCCCCCATCCAGTATTTTACAAAATTAGAATATCATGACAAAGTTCAACACTGTAGGCTCCCTGTGTCCCAGTCTAGTCAGCTAATTAACGCAAAACACCTGCAAAGGTTTCCTCAGCCTTTAAATGGTCTCAGTCTGGCTTAGTAGGCTTCAGAATCATGGGGAAGACTGCTGACTTGACGGTTGTGCAGAAGACCATCACTGACACCCTCCATAAGGAGGAAAAGTCTCAAAAGGCAATTGCAAAAGAAGCTGGATGCTCAAAGAGCGCAGTATAGAAGTATATTTACAGAGTGTTAAGAGGAAGAGAAAAATGTGGCCGGAAAAGGTGCACAGGACCGTAGCCTTGAGAGGATTGTCAAGCAAGGGCAGTTCAGAAATCTGGGGGAGCTCCATAAGGACTGGACTAACGCTGGTGTCAGTGCATCAAGAACCACCACATACAGACGTCTGCATGACATGGGCTACAGCTGTGGAATCCCATGCGTCAAGCCACTCCTGAACCCAAAACGACGTCAGATGCGTCTGTGCTGGGCAAAGGAGAAAAAGTACTGGTCTGTTGCTCAGTGGTCCCAAGTTCTGTTTTCAGATGAAAGCAAATTTTGCATTTCATTTGGAAATCAGGATCCCAGAGTCTGGAGGAAGACTGGAGAGGCACAAAAGTCAAGCTGCTTAAAGTCCAGTGTGAAGTTTCCACAGTCAGTGATGGTTTGGGGAGTCATGTCATCTGATGGTGTGGGTCCATTGTCTTTTATCAAGTCCACAGTCAACACAGCTGTCTACCAGGAAATTTTAGAGCACTTCATGCTTCCTGCTGCCGACGAGCTTTTTGGGGATGATGATTTTATTTTCCAGCAGGATCTGGCACCTGCCCACAAAGCCAAAACTACCAGTACCTGGTTTAATAGCTATGGAATAACTGTACCTGATTGGCCGGCAAACTCGCCTGACTTAAACCCCACTGAAAATCTATGGGGGATTGTCAAAAGGAAGATGAGGGAACAGAGACCCCGAAATGCAGACGAGCTGAAGGCCGATATCAAAGTAACTTGGGCTACCATAACACCTCAACTGCGTCAAAGGCTGATGGCCTCCATGCCACGCCGTCTTGATGCTGTAATTAGTGCAAAAGGAGGCCCAACAAAGTACTGAGGACATAATACCGTACATTAACACACTTTTCAGAAGGCCAACATGTGTTTAAGATCCTTTTTTTTATTGGTCACATGAAATATTCTAATTTTATGAAATACTGGATTTGGTTTTTTTTTTGTCTTTAATCCATAATCATCAAAATTGAAACAAATAAAGGCTTAAAATATTTCACTTTGTGTGTAGTGAACTAATATAACATACAAGCTTCACTATTTGAAACAAATTATTGAAATAAATGGACTTTCCCTCCATATTCTTATTTTTGGGCACATACCTGTACACAGAAGTCAGTTTTAACCCTGTTAAACTACTGTTGTAAATGATCAACATGATCAGATGTTAAACCTGTCTCAAGTTAGACAATCTACAGATGTCTTCTGTCGTCTGATTGATAGTTTAGAGTATTTTATCCAGATGTCTTCACTGTAATTGTACAAACGTCCTCCTTCAGCTGGTGCTTCTTGTGTGTTTTTGCTGTGAAATCCTGACTGATTTTGATCAAGTAAACGTCAGAATAACTGCAGTCATATTTCCAAATGAACACTTACTGGACTGAAGCAGCTCGGCTTTACTTGATTCTCCACAAATCGTTTTTTAGTCTCAAATCTGATCATCAGGATCTTTTGAGGATTGTTTGTCTCCTGAAGCTTTACTTTCACTGTTCCTCAGTGGAGGATTGATCTTCACAAGCCTCCAAAACATCTCACATCTTTTGAGGAACATTTATTTGTTCATCTCTCAATCATCGTTGCATTATATGTTTGGATCATTTCAGTCTCATCTTACAGACACATTACTGGACATATAGAGATATTTACATCATTTTATGTCAGGATCTGCTTTACTATTATAAAGATCTCTTTGATTTACATCACAAGCAGCAGAATTTCATTTTAAAAATATCAGCATCCACAGAAAATTCATATTTTTGATCAGTTTGAGTCTCTGAATAAAATTAAGCTGTTTTTACTCCATATTCTCACTAGATCAGCCTACAGTAAAAACAAACAAACAAAAGAAAACACGCAAACTTAAATTGTCAGAAGTTTCAATAAACCGTTCCATTTCTAATCTGTGATTGAAGAACAGAATTAAATCATAAAACTAATGACCTGTGTGATAACAGAATATATGAATCCGTTCCGGAGGGAACACAAGGCCATTTCTGATGTGCTTTGTATTCATATATTGATGCATTTAAAAAAAAAAAATAAATAAAAAAATCTTTAAAACCACAAGAGACATAAAACACACAAAGCTAGTCTGTATGTGAACGCAAAGGAGGAATAAAAACGACAACCTGGAGATGCATTATTTTATAAAATGTTTTATTTGTTTAATTGGCAGCTAATTGAAATGCATGAGATTGTATATGATGGTGTGTAATAGACACTGTCCCAAAGAGAAACACTAGTAACACTTTCAGGATCTGATATAAATAATAAAAGAGTGACACGTAAACGGTCATTATTGACGATAACAGGCGTGAAGACGTGATTGAGCTGCACACACGAGGATTTCTGAACTCTACACAACCGCTCATTCTCCATGAAAAGATGTTCATATTGCAACCGCAGAGAACGATCAATGGCAGCTTCAAAGCCAAAGCAATGACAAAACACAAGAGCTTCAATCACCCATGACACAGGGCTGGAGAGAAAGTCCTTCTTTGGAAATGCCTCTTTTCACACGGAAAGCCTTCAGTGATTTGATTAAGAAACTCGTTCATCTAGAACTGGGGAACCAACATGAAGATGAGCAGACACCCGTGAAGCAGAGCCGTCATTTGGTTTCATCTTGTGCTTAATGTCACTAAATCAAATGCATTCTGATGCAGATGTTTTCTATTCCAGATCTGAACGATCGGGGCGTTTCGAACAGGAAGGCAACAGAACGAAACGCACACAAGTCTGTACTGGCGACTGGAAGGCACTCGTCACGTTTCTTCAGTCTACTCTCACGTTAACCAGCTCTGATGACGGAGTGACTAAAGCGAGCGAACGGCACAAATCTGCCGTCCGTTTAATGCGTGAGAAAAACAAAAATGACCTTAAACGAGAAGCAACAATAACATAAAAACAACTAGTACATCTTTACTCTGAGCTAAACAACAAACTACATTATCAAAAGGCAAATAGTCGGTATATTGCAACTCTCTCCACTAAACTACCTCATCATCATCATCATCATCATCATCATCATCATGCATACAATGTCACTTCCTGTCAACGGCCACCTGATTGGCTGACGGGGGCATGTGACACACTGGCATCTCGCAGGGAACAAACGGCCGTCTCTGTAAAGGGAAGACGTCACGCCGCGGCTGGAGAGAGAACGACCCACGGGTAGTTAGTTACCAACTAACTAGACTGGAATTCAGACAGTCTGCGTTTGGACAATTAATTATAATTTGAAATACATCATAATGGCTAACAAATTACTCTGAACAATCTATGACTAAAATATAATAAAAGTAACAACCCACAGGTAAGTAGTCACTCCAAACTTAGCAGTTTGGAATTTAAACAAGCAGATTAAGGTTTGCATTTGGAATATATATTATAAAAATGGCAAACTGATAATACTAAACATCTAATGACTAAACATATAAAATAAACAGAATGACCCGTAGGTAGTTACCACCTAACTAGTTTGGAATTCAAAAAGTCTGCATTCAGCTGATTATTCAGTTATATATATATAAGGCATATATATGCCATATTATTATATTATATAATGTTCTATAACATAAGTTTAGTTTTACAGAACTAGCTGAGTTTCTCTCTCCAGCTGTCGACTTCCTGTTAGCAGCGGTTCTCTGGAGTAAAAGCGAACGCGGCAAAATCTGACCCGATATTCCCCGAGTGGACAGACGAGCGCAGAGCGAACCGTGGGATTCACCAGGAGCCATGAGTCACTATTTGGCAGCGAGTGAATGAGATTGTGTTCAATTAAAGATTCATTGATTCAGTGACTCAGAATCAGAGCGTCTGTCTCTCCTGGTGGTCATTACGGATCCCACGACGCGATTTCGGCTCCGCGTGCGTCGTCCGGTCGGGGAGCAGTTGCATATTTATTTGCTTTAGTGCTCATTTACTCCAAACGAATGCGGCGGCTACAGCCCGTCGATTGTTTTCCTCCCACGAGTCGGTAAAGTGCTATAAGAGACGCCGCGTGTGAACCCGAGCCGCTGCGCCACAGCCGAGCAGAAGAAATCCTTTAGGTTCTAAACATCAATGATTGTGAATTCAGGTTTCTAGAATCTAGAAAAAAATTAAGGCAAATGCATTTGAGAAACCGAAGCTCTGAAATTAACCTACGCTAGTAAACTAGTCATCTAGTTGAAAAACGACTACCGTTGATCTCTAGAACTCTCGGCGACGCTCCTCCGGCCGATTCAGATTTGTTCAGTCGAGCTGCGAAACAAAGGCGTTCGACGCTTCCGTCCGAGTTAACCCGAGTTAACTCGCTCACGCTCATCATTGACCGGCGTGCGGGACACTCACACCATCTGTGGACCGATCGCAAGCCGAGGCCTGTCGTATCGTTATATTAAAAATAGTGCAATTTTAGACATTTATATAAATAACTCTAAAATCGTGCTTTTAAGTTTGTTTTTTCAGTTTTCCATATACATGTATATATATTTATATAGTAGCCTATATACACACACACACACGGGAACGGCGCGCTCAGAGTCGGCACTTCGACCGCTCTCTCTGACCGCAAACAAACAAACACTTCCGTATCTGCTCCAGAACAGTCTGCTGCGTCGAATGTTGTGCAAAACTCGAAATGAGGAAGTCATGCACATTTTACGAAAAAACCGACGACTGTGATGAAGAATCACAAGACTCCAATTTATGTTTCTAAAAGGAAGACCGGCTGTTCTCCATCACTCAGGGAAGTGGGCTGCAAGAAAATGTTTTGTTTTGTTTGTTGTCAGAGTTTGAGTGCAGAGAGACTAAGAGCATCGAGGACAAAAAACACGTAAATATTTATAGAAAGTCTGAAGCGCCGGCTCTTGTGTCCGAGCCTTGTGAGTCTGTTGTGCAAGCGCTCTCGCCGATTCTAGACGTGCTGTGCTTTCACTTTGTCTTTGTTGCGTGCGTTTCTGCTGTCCGTGCGGCTGATGTGGATGACGCCCTGCACCAGCGCCGGCGGCGCGGACTGAGTCTGTGCGTGTCGCGGCAGCGTCGTGGGGTGGTAATAGTGGCCGACGACCTCGCTGTACGCGGGCGGAGCGCCCTCTAGCCGCCCGGCGCTGATGCCCGCGTTGACGCTCGGCGGGTGCAGAGAGGCGTCGATGAGCGGACTGTCGAAGACGGTGCGGTTGGGCGGCGCGCGGACCGACTCGCGGTTGAGCTCCAGCTGCTGCTCCGGGTCTCGCAGCTGAAGGGAACACGGGCCCTGGTACGGCGGAGGCTCCTCTCCGTCTGACAGCGAGATGGTGGGCGGGAGGTCGATGATGGCGTGCGGCAGGTACGGGTACGTGGGCTGGAAGCGGGACAGACGCTCACGCTGAAGGTACGACGGCACCCGGTCCGGCGGTCGAGGAGCGTAAACCTGCTGGAGACACATTACAGATGGTATTTGTAAGAAATGATGCTTTCGGCTGTATCCGTGTAGTTACCGATGAAATAATGATAAAATCGTACCTCACTCATAGCACTAGAAGAGCCGGGACCATCAGAGGACCACAGACTGCCCTCCTATGAAAAATGAAGAAAAACAGAGAGAAAAACACATTACAAATTTTATAGGACACTTGTAAATTGCTTTAATCACTTTCAAACTGAGTTGAGCTAATTTTATGTCTCTCACTCCACACTCTCTTTCTGCTCACATAATACAGTGATTTCAGCCTAAATCAGTATGTCATGTTTACTGATCATTTGATTACTTTAGATCCTTATTAGTGTCTTTATATGTGACACCGGACCACAAAACCAGTCATAAACTGGTCAATTTCTGGAGATAAATAAAAAAGCTTTCCATTGATGTATGGTTTGTTAGGATAGGACAATAATTGGCTGAGATACAACTATTTGAAAATTTGGAATCTGAGGGTGAAAAAAAAAAAAAAAAAAAACCTTTAAAAGCTGTTAAAATGAAGTTCTTAGCAATGCATATTACTAATCAAAAATTATGGTAGGAAATTCACAAAATATCTTCATGGAACATGATCTTTACTTAATATCCTAATGATTTTTGGCATAAAAGACAAAAATGATCATTTTGACCCATACAATGTATTTTTGGTTATTGCTACGTAAGACTGGTTTTATGCTCCAGCTTTCACTTATCTCCTACAGTTCTGTTAATCTATAATCTCTGAAAGCATCATTTCTCAGCATGAATGCGCTGGTCGCCTCTCACACATTTGGCTCGGTTTCAGTCATGATTCAATTATGATAACATGATGAATCATAATGTGTTTGATCATGACATATTGCAATGTGTGTCATGTTGTAAGGAAGCTGATCTACATCCACTAGGTGTCAGGATTCCTTCAGTCAATCTCTATGAGGATGAGGAATTACAAGGAAGTTACAGTCTGTTCATTTGCTAAATTATCTAGATTAACGACACACAAACATGAGCAAACGCTAGAATTATGGGATGATTAATAACATCACACACACACACACACACGAGTCATGAGTCACTGATAATGTGACCCAGCTGAACCTAAAATTAGAACAGTTACTCCACAGTGCGACGCTTGGAGTGAGACGGACATCAGCGTGTGTGAATGAAGCCGTCACGGACTGTGTGTGTGTGCGTGTGTTTCTTACCGATGGCAGAGGCAGGTGTCGTCTGCGCGCTCGTCCATGCCGGGAGATGAGAGATCGCGCAGACAGTCTGTAGTGATTCAGCAGACACGTGATCACCACCACCATCATCATCATCACCACCACGATCACCAGAATCTGAACAAACTCCAGCTGGGCTGCAGAGACACACACACACACACACAAAATGTAAATCACAATGAATGCATCTGTACTATATGAAGTCATGCTAATAAGTGTGTTCCTAATATAAGTGAAAACTTAAATAAACATAAAAAAATGATTCAGAAGAGAGTCTAAAAAAGATGTCAAAGGAGCTTCATGAACTCTTTTTAGTGTAAAAAAATCACATTTTACAGTAAAAAAACAACTTTTAATTTCTACTAATAATAATTAAGAAAAACTACTAATTCCAAACACCAGACCAAACTTCAAACAATTTAATCATTACATAAACAATTAATACTGAACATTATGTAGAAGGGGAACATCCACAAATATACCGTACAGACACACATTTATACACTAGTGTCGGGGTCAATAAGATTTATTAATCTTCTGCTCAGCAGGGCTGCATTTATTTGATCAAAAATACAGTAGAAAATGTAAAATATTTTTGCAATTTAAAACAGCTGTTTTCTATGTGAATATCTGGTGAACTGTAATTAATTGCTGTGATGCGCAGCTGAATTTTCAGCATCATTACTCCAGTCTTCAGTGTCGCATGATCCTTCAGAAATCATTCTAATATGCTGATTTGCTGCTCAACAAACATTTTGTCAGTATTAAAACAGTTATGCTGTGCAATATTTTTGTGGAAACCATCATTTATTTTATTTTCAGGATTCACAGATGAATAGAAAATTTAAAAGAACAGCATTTATTTAAAACAGAAATCTTTTGGAACATTATAAATGTCTTTACTGTCACTCTCATCAACTTAATGCATCCTTGATGAAAAGTATTCATTTCTTTAAAAAAAAAAACATCTTACTGACCCCAAACTTTTGAACAGTAGATACGCAGATATTTTCACAGTTTAGTCAGCATCACAGTGAATGTTAAAAGATGTTCAGACACAGAAAACTGATCTCAACTGTACCGTTACATGTACAAGGACTGACCTGAAACAATCAAAATGAAATAAAACAATTTCAAGCAGCCTGAACCTCCAACAGCCGTAAAAACACACAGCAGCTTCTCTAAAACACTATAAACACACTAGAGAGTGTCAGACTCACCGCTGCAGTGCGTCTGAACACACGGATGAGAACCGTCCACCGCATGAAGCTGCATGATGCCACATCCACATCCACCAGAGTCAAACTAACACTGAGGCTCCTGCATTCCCACACACCCATGGGGCAGATGGGCATGAGGGGGACGGGCCTGAGCGCCGCCGGTCTAGACTGAATTGTCTGAGCGAGTCGGTTTTGCATACGAAAACAAAAAGAGTGCGAGACAGCTGATGGTGCGAGGATGTGAAGTGAGCCATGAGCACAGAGTCAGAACCAGACACAAACGCACAAAACACACACACACACACACACACACACACACACACACACACACACACACACACACACACACACACACACACGAAAAACATCCACTGCTAAAGCTTCTGCATATTCATCTGCTACTGTATCACTCTCATCAAACACATACATTTATATATAAATCCTTCATGCTCCAACTGTTACATTCAAAATGACTGACAACATTTTTGTTAAATGTTTCATTTTAAATGTTTTGCATCAGTCACTACACAGAATCTTAAAAAAAAAAAACAATTTTTTTTTTATTTTTATTAATTATAATAATAATAAATCTGTTTACTCACCTATTACTAAAGTATTTTAGTTAAAGTATTAACAACATTTTTTGTTCATTGAAACGATGCTAAGAAAATATATAAATATTAATTTTATATTTATAAATATTTAAAATATGCAACAAAAAATTAACTAAGCAATTATAAAAAATGTTGCTTTGGCAATTAAATTTAAATTGAATTCAACTTTATTAAAGCTAAGCTAAAATTACCAACTGTAAATAAAAGATAAACAAAAATTAAAAACTGAAAAAAGAAAAAAGGAAGTAAAATAAAAACATTAGTAAAAAGATCAAACTAGAAGCTAATTCAAATGAATTATATGTTTTTAGTGCTCATTTATATCATTACTGTTAAAGTAGTGGTGTGGACTATTAGAATTAGAGCGATTATTCAAACTTATGGTTATGGTTCTTCGTGTGAACAGCTTTAACTCATGAGGACACGCAGCACAGAAAGGCACTGTTTTCTCAGAGAAACAATAGTGACATTCAATTTATGAATCATTTCCTTATCTGTGGACAGAGTGAAGTTTAACTCTGACTGAACAAGAAATAAACACAGCTCATTCAAGCCATTAAAAACTAAATCATCAGCATTATGCGCCATCTGTCCCTCTAATTTAGATTCATCAGAACCTTTAAAAGCTATATATTCCTGTGTGCTGGTGTATCCATAACAAAAACGACAAACATCTCTTCATCACTGATGTGCAGTTAGTCTGTTATCAGCTCTGGCGTTTCAGACTTTCAGAGGAATCAATGAAAAACAACAACAAAAGCATCAGTCGTTTGAGTCGACGAGGCCGTAATACTGACACTATGACGTCTATTCAAAGAGCCGCAGCGAGCAGCGGATGACGGCAAACACGCACACATTCAGAGATCAGACGGGGGTGACGGAAGGGTCATGAGGGGTCAAGAGAGGTCAAAGCTCTGCCCCTCCCCCGTCTGTTTCTCACGGGTCATTTGCGGTCACAGTCGAGCCAGACAACACTGAACAGACAGACAGAGAGGAGGGGTGTGTGTGTGTTTGTGTGTGACTGTGTGTTTGTTTAGCTGCAGTTTGGGAACAAATCTGACCTCACAAATGAGTTTAAATACGACCAAACCTTCCTTTAGGATCATTTAGGGCCATCTTTATTTGGAAAAAATATATAAAATGTATATATAAAATACCACTTCCTACAGCATATATTATGTATATATATATATATATATATGTATATATTATATATCAAATACATTAATATTCATCCATAAAGTAATTTTTAAAGAGAAGTCTTCTTTTAGGGTTTGTGTTAAGTCTGTGATAATTAGAATTAATTTTATAATACAACTACACAAGTCTTCAGTATGTATTCATTTACATGGGGGGTGTGTGTGTGTGGTTGGACTCACTGTGCTAATGTGTACTGCTCTCTTTTTGCCAAAAAGACCAAAACACACACACACAGTCAGCTGACAGTGGCAGTGCCACAGACGGGTAAGTGGGTGTGGTAGTTGTGTCTGTGTGTGTGTGAGAGAGAGAGAGAGAGAGAGAGAGAGAGAGAGAGAGAGAGAGAGAGAGAGAGAGAGAGAGAGGTCACAGGGTGCCACAATTTGCTTGCAAATTTCCATGGGAATGACAAAGCAGAGAGACACAGAGAGAGAGAGAGAGAGAGAGAGAGAGAGAGACAAAGACAGAGACAGACCTTCTCTCTCTGACTTACGAGCGCTGGCAGTCACTGAGAACCGACTGTGGGAAACACTCAGGGTGTCTGACTGAGACGAACATCATAAAACATACGGCCGCAGCCCTCATGCTGATTGGTTAGTCAGAGTTTTAGAAAAACAAGATCATGCGACTTCATAGTGAATATAGTCCATCTACAGGACATTAAAGGAAAAGCTCAGCCAGAAATGAAAGTGTGCTAAAAAAATGTCCATTTCATCAGATTTTTAGAAACGTGTCATTCAATCACTGTCTCAGCAATGGATGTGAATGGGTGCCACCAGATTAAGAGTCCAAACAGCTGATAAAAACATCACAATAATCCACACCACTCCAGTCCATCAGTTCACATCTTGAGAAGACAAAAGCTGAAACAAATCCATCATTAAGATGTTTTAACTTAAATCCAAGTCCATAATCCATAATAACGCTTCCTCCAGTGAGTCCATCTGCTGTCGTCTCTCACATCAAAATCCAGCCACATATTTGCTTAGAGCTGTTTTGGCTTGTAAACGGTGCTTGATCGGTGCAGATTTCTCTCCTGATTCAGACCAGTCCACTTTTTCACTGGAGGAAGCATTATTATGGATTTAGATACAAACGTCTTAATGATGGATTTGTTTCAGCTTTTGTCTTCACGAGATGTTAACAGTCTCATTCTGACGGCACCCATTCACTGCAGAGGATCCACTGGAGAGACAGTGATGGAACGACACATTTGTTACAAATCTGTTCTTATGAAGAAACGTACCCATACAATTGTAATTTTTTTGGGTGAACTACTCCTTTAACATTCTAGACTGGAACAAAATTCCTCATAATCAGCCTTTGTCATCCATCAAATATTGGCCAAAACATTTATATTTAGTGTTTGATCTGAGACAGACTAGAACTTCACCAGCTTTGGATGAACTAGGCCGGACGGGTTGCGTTAGCACAGCATTGGTGAAGGTTCAGATGTGCATGTTTGGATAAGCAGGCGTTTGTTTTGCAGACGTGTGTGTTTGGTCTAGCGGCGGTCGGCAGCGCAGGTGGGCCTTGAAGAATCGGTCTGAACATGTTGTGTGTGTTTGGGTAACGCCGTTTAAACACGCCGAGGGCGGAAAATGCGGTAAACAATGCAAGCTATGCTTTAATAAGAGAGGGAGAGACTGACGGTTGAAGCCATTCTGAAAAACACAAACTGAATCGCCGTTCAGGAGAAATCAGACGCCGCCTCGAGCAGACGTCATTCTCCACCGACACAAACCATGAAGGGAAGGTTGGGCTGAGAACAATTAAACCGGCAGCCAACGAAAACACATCAATCACCATATACAAACGAAATTTAAAACGCCAATGACAAGGTGACCACTGGATGAAAACGCATGCAAAACGTTCTCACAGATCTGTCCCGAGCACACTCTGTCTGCGCTTCGAGTCGCTCCAGCCGTGTTTGTGTTCGGGCCGATGCCAGGTGCACCTTCCTGCCCCGCGGGCAAAATAACATTCCAGCTCTCATTCCAGACTCTGGATAAACTCCAGCCTGTGCTTCATCGCGCTGGAATGACTCGCTCGCTCAGCTTCACAGTCGAGCGTTTATCAGAGAACAAACCTGAGACTGAACCTCCTAAAACAGCAAATTAAAACTTGTACAAGAAAATACTACATCACTTTTTCTACTTCAAAATATCACAATAACTTCAGTGTTACTTGCTGTTTCATTGTATTCATTTGTGAAAGCTACATGTAAATTTTGAGTAAAAAAACTTTTTTTTTGAGTGGCTATATATTCAGTTTTCTGTACACTGAAATAAACAAATGTTAAATTTAATTTGAAACAATTTTCACTGAAACAGAATTGCTGGTAATTATCACAAATAATTAAAAAGCAAGAGCAAGTAAAACATTAAATTTTGAAGTAGACAAACTGAAATCGTATCTTCTTGTAAAACATACTCCAATAATCTTGAAAACTAAAGCTGCATTTAGATTTGCATACTATACATACTAAAGAGAATTCACACCAAAAACACGTCCGTGTGTCTGAGGTGTATGAAAATCCAGCCTATTATTAGCTGTGTGTCCGCAGACACTTTCAGTTTTATTCTAACCAACACAGCAGAGATTACCATCGGTTTAAGTATCATTATTATAGAGATTGGTAATATTTTGAATTAGAAATGTATTTTTATGTTTGCTGTTTTCATATTCATTTTTTTTTAAAGTATATCTGTATATTTGTACTATTTTTATAGTTTTATTATTTATTCTTTTTAGTTTATTTAGCTATTTCAGTACTTAAACTAATCAAAAATGCTAAATGTTGCCTTGCCAAATATGTAAAATAAAATAAATGTAGGTTTTTTAATATCTTATCTTATTTCAGTTAACATTTCTTTTATTTCAAGCAAGAAAATGTTGGTTTTAGTTAACAATAATATTCCTGTGAGAGCTCAAACACAGAGCATGTGATTCTTCCGCAGAAGCCGCAATACCTGTCGCTAACAGACACTATTAATGTCATGTGACCACGACCAACCCGTCTGACAGCACGACACCCGTCTGTGTGCTCAGACAAAACAACCTGATGGAAACACACACACACACACACACACACACACACAGAGCAGTGAAAACACTTCCCAGACTCGTTTCTCAGACTGATACATTCAAACATACAGGCTGAAATAGAGCAGAGGTCACGCTTCACTCTGAGTGAGCACACTACTGAGGGAAGGTGGACGACAACACTAAAACTAAAGGAGCTGAACCACAGACGGACAGACAGATCATCAGTCTGTCTTCAAGCCTAAATGAAGTCAAAATTGTATTCTTAGTTAGCACACATTATTAATGTAAGGGTTAACAATTCATGCAATCCAGGCAAGTTAGGAAATAAAATTCTTTGTAAACAGTAAACACTGAAATCAGCTGATAGTTCCCATGAGAAGACATTCAAAAATGTGAAATAATAAAGGTTAGGAAAAAAAAAAAAAAAAAAGTGTAATATTAAAAATATTATAAAACATTATATTTTAATATTATAGTTTATAGTTGTTAATATTGTAATTCTTATAATAATATTTTACTGTTACTACATTATGTTTCTGTGATATATTTAACAGTATATTAAATATATGGTATAGAAATTTAAATGACAAAATTATGTAGGATGTTTTATAATCTAATGATATCATTGTATTATAAATATGGGCGTAAATAAATAGGCTACAGTGTATTTATAAAAAAATAGAGAGACAATAGACAATGAGACAAATATTTCAGAACGTGGGCTTCAGCGCGTCTCACACACACACACACACACACACACACACACACACACACACACACACACATGTCTGGTTTATTATCCTTGTGGGGACTCTCCATAGGTGCAATGGTTTTTATACTGTCCACACTGTATTTTCTATCCCCTTACCCTAACCCTTACAGAAAACTTTATGCATTTTTACTTTCTCAAAAAAACTCATTCTGTATGATTTATAAGCTTTTATACCCATGGGGACCTCAATTTAGGTCCCCACGGTGACACTAGTCCCCATGAGTCTGTGTGTATTCAGGTTTAGGTCCCCACAAGGATATAAAAACAAGTACACACACACACACACACACACACACACACACACACACACACACACACACACACACACACACACACACGAGGATCATGGGAAGAGACGGGGAGAAATACTGTGATTTAGAATCTCTCTCACACACAGGCCTTTATTTCACAGGCTGGTCCTTTCTCTGACCTCTGACCCCTACAGCACAGACGGCCCTACAGCTGCAGCGTCTCATATGCTAAATGCTCATTTACATACATCTGAATTAAACCAAGACAGTAATTAAGACTCAGATGAGACTGTGAGACTGAAGAGACCTCTACAACACTAAAACACACACACACATAACCTACATTAGTTCATTTCAAACAATGGATGATTTTATCTTAAATAACTTAATATCAACATCTTTTCTTCACAGATGACATTTGTAATTAATTCTGAGACAACTACTAATCACATATAAAAAAATATATATATTTGAAAAAAATCATCAAATAGACACAGAAACTTACAGATCTTTACTACAAACCACTAAAATAAAAATGTTGTATAACTTTGAAAATGATGACAGTATTAATATTCATAATAAAATGAGCAGCTCTTAATTGATTTAATCTATACATCTATCTATACCAACATAAACTTTAAAATGATAAAATGTAATAAAAGAATTACAATATATTACATTATATTACAAGATTTTACATTATATCAAATTATAAACACAGGCATAAAGAAATAGACTACTTCACATCACTAATACATAAGGATCTAACCTAATCTAAAAATAAAATAAAACTAAATAAAATGTATAATTTTAAGAGATTAACTCTATTGGTAATTTTTCATGAATTCATTTGCTTTTTGATTATTTAAATAACACATCAAAGCTTCTTTAATGGAATTTTTCACAATTTAGCATTTTTATTAAAAAATAATAAATAAATAAATTTAATTTCATTTAAATTTTTATTATTATTATTATTATTAAAATGGAAAAGGTTTTGTGGGAAAAAAAGAAGTCAGATTTGAGTCCTACTTATGTCTAATTCTCTGTCTCGTTCTGACTGTCTGGACAATGACAAAAGTTCCCAATATAAGAGAATTCTCATGATTCAACACACACATGGTCATAACTGGAGCTGCTCAGGGTGGTTTTAGTCAGGAACGTTCATCTGAAGAGAAGTCAGACTCAGAGAGCATGCTGGGAGAGCGAACGCAGACGTGACATAACAAATGACTAATGAAATCAAAAGTGTGTGTGTGTGTGTGTGTGTGTGTGAGTCTCAGGGGTGTCTCTATATTCCCACACACCCCATCTGCTATTTATGGCTCCAGACACTGAAGCGTCTGTGCGTGTCTCGCTGAACACAAAAAGAGCCGAACGCCAGGCAAACCTTCAACCAAACACCGGCACCATCGGAACAGATCGGAAACAACACCGGCACATGATCTCTAGGTTAACTAAACTAACTCCATGTTTCCAGGAAAAGCGCCTCAGACGTCCTGCTGCTTTACGAGACTGAAGTTCACCTGAGGCTGGATTTCTTCAGGCTTTGGTTCGGCCGTCAGCTCAATTCGGACCGTAAATCCGTGTTGGCAAACCGGCGTCTGCAAACTGCTGAATAGTCCAGAAACAAAGCCGATCTCCTCGCGTCTCTGCCAACGGCATATGGCTCATAGACGCGCAAACAGAGCCCAGACTAGCTTTACCTTCACCTGGGCCGCTGCCAGAGCGCTTAATTATTAACTCACACACTCAGACAGGAACTGTTAATGGAGACTAAAATAGCCGACGCTCGCTGATTTGAGTCTGAACCTGATAACGGATCGCACAGAGTGTGTCAGAAACACACGGATAAAGAATCAATGAACGGCCTATAATAAAACATTGTGACGGGACAAAAAAAAAAAAAAAAAAATAAAAATATTCACACTTTGAGCATCTTAAGATGCAACAGATATCTTCAGCAAAGCACTGGCTCACTCAAAACTGTTGTTGCTAATAATCATAAATGTTTGTTGAGCAGCAAATCAGCATATTAGAATGATTTCTGAAAGATCATGTGACACTGAAGACTGGAGTAATGATGCTGAAAAGTCAGCTGCGCATCACAGAAATAAATTACAGTTTAACATGTATTCACATTGAGAACAGCTGTTTTGAGCTATAATAATATTTAACTGTTTTTACTATAAACCAATGCATTTTACACCAACTATTCCCTAAGTGTACATGCTTCTGGAATAATAACTATCTCTAATTTCTAGAAAAATCAATCAAAAAAAAAAAAAAAAAAAAAACAATGCTGCAAAAGTATTTTGTGTGAAAAAAATTTAAAATTTGATACAAAAAAATAAGTTTGTCGGCACCAATAGCCTCATGGGCATCATCTCACGGACCTTTGCCGATCCCGTCCCCTCTCTTTACCACTACATTTGCTGTCTCACTACTGTCCTATCAATAAAAAAAGGCAAAAATAAATCTTTAAATAAATAAATAAGTTTCAGAATATAGATGTGGAACTGTCTCAATTCTGAAGGTCATTGTACACGGAGTTAGAAACTTTCGTAAGCAGGGTTTCTATCATATTCGTCATCCTTTCAAAATGCTTGCCACGGATGTGAGAAAACAGAAAATCGCACCTGATCCGAATTTATGATGGATGAAGTTTTCGAAGGCAGTGTGTACGAAAATTTCAGATGAAAATTTCAGACTTAATGAGCAAAGGCCTTGACATATACTATGTAATTCCTCATCAGCAGCTGAAGTTACTGTAACCGTGTAGTGAAAGCACGTGAAGTGATTTGAGCAGATCGGACTGACAGTACAGACTCGTGAAAGTTGATTCTGAAGTGATTTATCACGTTCAGTCGTGTAATCATGAGTGCTGCACATTCTGAATCACAGCTAAACAGGACGACAGCTCGTGATGAAACCCAATGACCGGAGCAGCACATGCTCCACAGAAAGACAGATAAGCAGACTGGATCTCTCTCACGGCGGAGGTACGAGGAAGAGAGAGGAAAGGGAAAAACCACAAAAGACTGGGAACGGAAGAAAAACAGGTTTCACAATTTTTCATGATCTTCTGTAACCAGATCCCGATCCAAACCACACACGATCGAGGCATGTAGCCACGTGTGACCGATACCGAGACAGATAACGGAGCGCAAGCTCGCGTCTCGCCTGCGGTCACAGACAAAACACTCTGAGACGAACACACACACACTGGCCCGATTCTGCGGCTCGACCGCTGATTGCTCACGGACAGAACAACAGACTTAAAAAATACAGATAATAACACTGATGCTAAATGTGTCATACTGATATCCATTTATTCAGAACCAATACTGATCGTTTGGTTTTCTTAAGATGAAAATCTCTAAGTAATGGACCCCGCTCCTTTGGTACATTACTATACTATTAGAGGTTAAGATGAACAACTCAGTTGCACATAAGGTAGTAGATCTGTCACGCCACATTTAAGTGCAGCAAAACAGCCTTAAATGTTTGAACTTTGTGATAAAATGGACAGAATTTGGAAAGAACTGAAGGCAAAACTGAGGGCCTGGCAATCCTGAAACCTGTTTACTGCACTTTTTAAAGCAAGATTTCATTAATGTATTAATATTGCATTAACTTTGACAGCCCTAGGTTCAACACAAGAGACACTTCCTTCACGTACAAGTTGCAGTCTGACAGGGTGTAATCGGCCCTGATCATCTGCTGTTTTTAAACAATCGGCTGATAGTGCAGATAACTGCTTTTATCAGCCGATACCGATTGCTGGCCGATACGTCGGTGCATCTCGACAAAAACCCCAGTGCACCGACATATGGCGTTTCTCTCTGGATGAGGCCTCCATACGTGTCAGGACAGGTGTGTTTCAGCAGTGACTGAGCGCTGTGAGACGGTGATGTCAGCCGAGTGCAGACTAAACGCGCTGACGGAGGTGAGTCAAAGCAGCCCTGCAATTAGTAGCGTGTCCGCGGCAGAGACGCAGCCATTATGAAGAATGAGCAACCATCGCCGCCACAGCGCTCCAGCTGAGATCAAGAACATCCAGCAGAAGAACCTAAAAGCCTCATTTCACCCCAAAAAACAAAAAAACAAAAAAAACAACACCACAGTTATCATTATACTCTACGGCTCACTGAGGCTGCATTTTCTAACAAAAATACAGTAAAAACAGTGAGAGATTATTACACTTTAAAATACTTTTCTATATTAATATATAGTAAAAATGCAATTATTTCTGTGATGCAAAACGGAAAAAAAAAAATTCCAAAACATCTTAACTATTTCAAACTTTTAATGGCAGTGTAGTTTCTGTTCCTCTGAAGTCATATGATAGCGTCTGTGAGGAACAGATTCGCACGTAACCGGTCAGACACTGAAGAATCGCGCCGTGAGGCCGAGTACACGACAGAAAGAACTCTTTAGGACACAATGCCGACGAGCGGGACGGCTCTTATGTAGCCGTGGGTCTGAAACAGGCGTTCTGGAGCGCAGCTGTTTCCTCTTCCTGTGCTGTGATGAACAGAACACAGTGGTGTTTCCTCAGCGCCAATCGCAGCAGATGTGTTTGCATCAGAAAATTCTGCCTCGGGCCTCAGAGACACAACGACGAGGTCAAGGCTGGACAATTAGAGGAGCGTCGACCCAACAAAGACACGACAAACCCCAAATCAACAGCAGAGACGAGCAGCCTTTCACTGAGAGTCACGAAACTCGGGGACAAATTACAGCAACTACAGTCAAGTTTATGAGCAAACAGAGCTATTGATTAGTCGATTAGAGCCATTATCAAATCACAAAACCATTTTCACAAAACTTGCAATGAAAAGAACAAAAGATATGCTTTAAGGGTTCCTGCAGTTTTCCACTGAAATAAAACGTTTAACATTTAAAAAAAAAAAAAAAGCAAAATGAAGACAGCCATTAATATTAGTATGGTAACTTTACATTTGTAAAATAAATACATTTACTAGAACTATATTACTCGTCTTAAATTCTCTTTATTAATTTTAATTTAATTACACGTTTTTCCCTAAATTGTGCAGCCCTAATGTTAAATATAATTCTTAAAGGGACAGTTCACTCAAAAAAAAAAATCTGTCATCATTTAATGACCATTACAAATCCATAAAACTTTTTGTTCATCTTCAGAACACAAATAAAAAATATTTTTGAAAAAAGTGCTTGAAAGTCATTAAAAGTACTTGGGTAAATGCTTCAGAAAGTTTATTAAGACAGAGCATTTTACTTAGGATTTTATTCAGCCATGAGGTATGTAATTAATCACAGGATTTGCATTTCTGGATGAACTATCCCTTAATTGGATGTACGTGCTGCTCTTTAGATTCGCGTGCACGACTAGATCATCAGTGAAGAACTGTCTACTAGAAACATGCAGGAACTACAGAAGTTTTCCAGTGAAACGAGGTCAGGGAGCAGAAAGACATTTTTCTGTGATGCGTCTTCAGCTGATCTGTGTCTGCGTGTAGTTCCTCTTAAGAAGAAAAATCTAAAGAATCTCATTATAATTGACAACCACATTGTTTACATGGGTGACAACGACTTCTGTTCGGTTGCCAGATCTGCCCACAACATCTACCAGCTACCGTCAAACCCTAGAGTCTCACACAACACAAAGGATCAGAGGAAAACCGCCAGCCGTAATATCCTGTTAGGAGGAAAAACCATCCCTTCTCCCCCTGAAGGGACGATCCGGTCCATCCTCCGTTCAAAATGCAACAGCCGCTTCAGACGAAAAGCAATTCCTGTAAATGAGGAGCTGATCTCATCTGCTGCTGTACAGTGGGTGGTCTGTGTGTCACAAAC
Source organism: Cirrhinus mrigala (assembly GCA_036247105.1). Taxonomy (NCBI): domain Eukaryota; kingdom Metazoa; phylum Chordata; class Actinopteri; order Cypriniformes; family Cyprinidae; genus Cirrhinus; species Cirrhinus mrigala. Next base: position 35,872,737 of record CM070012.1, on the reverse strand, counting down.
TCATCAGCACTGGAGAGGAAGGAGCTCGGGTTCCCGTAAACACGCGGCGGGGGGCGTCTCGATGAGAACGCGCTGCTCACGTCTCATTTGTGCTTCTCACTAACCGTTCCCGCTCATCCTGACAGATAAGGGAGATCATCTCACACAAGTCTGCACTTAACGAAGAAAATGCAACAACAGGCCAAAAAACTCTCGAATCAAAAGAAAGAAATAAATCCTATATGATGCCCTATTACTGTACAAATAAATAAATAAATAAATTATTAAATGGGTAAATTTTCATTCAATTAAATTCAACTCAACTCAACAATACATTGTATGGGTCAAAAAGATTGATTTTTCTTTTATGCCAAAAATCATTAAGGTAAAGATCATGTTGTATGAACTTTAAAAGTGATTTTGTCAATATTTCGATTTTTTTGCACCCTCAGATTTTAGATTTTTAAATAGTTGCATCTCAGACAAATATTGTCTTATCCTAACAAACCATACATCAATGGAAAGCTTATTAATTCAGCTTATAAATTAAGAAATTGACCCTTATGACTGGTTTTGTGGTCACATATAATTTTTTACAGTGTGACAATTAGCATATATTAAAAGCAGCACAAATACATGACTTATTTAAAAACACAAAATCTTTTGTTCCAAACATGAATTAGGACGAATTATTGCTTTAATTTGATATAGGTGCTAAACTGATGATGCACAATTATCAATAAAAAATTTACAGAAACAAAAGTTAAACATGTCTAAAAATAACATCACAATGCAGAATATTTTATGATCCTAAAACAGACTTTATGTAATGCACGCAAAATGCTTTCTTTTGTATTTTGAGCTGAGTTTTCTACTCTGAGACGTCATCTCTTTATTGAACTCCGCATGTTCACCGAAGCCAGAAGAGATGGAGTGATAGTCGCATTTGACAGGCGCTGACACACGTCCATCACTCAATCTCTCCTGGCTTCAGCGATCATGAATGAAGCGAACATGAGCACGGACATGTCCATGCTTTCCATCCGCCTTCTGTTTCCAAGACGCAGCTTGTAATGAAAACAGCTGAGCACTTGAAGGAAAATGTTAAACCCTCAAATCTGCTTAAAGCGCCGTTTCTGCGAGCTGAAACAAACAGGCTTCCATCCCGCAAAACAACAATAAAGAAACAGCAGCTCTGAGCTTCACGCCGACAAGCCGCTACAAGCCGATTCGCGTTCATTCCGCTTCGCTCGCGGCCTGGAGCGAACGAAGGGTGACCGCACGTCCTCCAGGACATGTACTGACCGGGATTTCTAAATTGCCTAAAATGTCTAGGGTTTGGCTTTGTTTTCCTATTGCTTTCATACTTGAAGGCAATGACTGAAAAGTATTTTTGACCAATAGCGTGCAGGCTACTGGTCAATCGACCGATCGTGGCGTGCGAGAAGGCGGGATCTACGGAGAACAATCAAAGCGATGCGAATACACTAATAAGCCACAACCAGGACATTTAAGGCAATTTAGAAATCCCGGTCAGGACGTGTCCGACGACAGCAGCAAAATAAAAACCAGAACAAGGCGTTCAAATGCTTTCCTCGCCTCCCACTCGAGAAACAACTCGAGTCAAGCGGGTGAAGTCCTGATGAGTTCACGTGCTTCAGAACAAACTCAATTAAAGCAGCGCTGACTGACTCGATAAACTGGCCATTTGCAAGAGTGTTGCTTTCATTTCCAGAGAACATCATCATCAGGTCAGGCGTGACTGAGAGTCTGTCTAGACAAACAAGGGCAAGACAACGTCTGAAAACAGAGATAGGAGCTGTGATTACAAGGAACATTATTTATTAGCTGGCAAAGGCAGAAGCCCAAGCCGGACAGCGCGTTCTGCTCTGGAATTCAGCAGATCCTTTCCCACGACTCCGAGCTCTTACCGGTATCACCTTGTTATTTGTTCAGCTTTTTACAACAGATTATGTGGAAACTGCAGACAGATTTTGCAAGACGGTTAATCACGCGTCCTCAAAGAGAATTCCACGAATGAGTGAGTCTGCTGGACAACAGGGGGCAGCTGTCTGAGACAATAAGTTAGTCACTACAAATTAAGTATTAGTCGGGCAACTCCCAGCTGAGGATTTCAGAGCAGACAGAACGTCACACGCGCAGCCGACCGACAACAACCGTCTGACTGACTGACTGAGAGCAAACCACATCCGTCTGATAAACACACCGGCCTGAGGACATCAAAACGCTTCAGACCAGATCTTCAGCAGGCTTATGAGAAAGTGCACATTATTACATCACAATATTATCCTGTGGAAACTGCAACATAGACAGACCTCTAGTAGTTCACCCAAAAATGAGCATTTACCATCAATTACTCTGAATTGTTTCTTCTGCTGAATGCAAAATAAGATATTTTGAAGAATGAACGGAACTGTAACTGGTAGCCATTGACTTCAGCATGAGAAAAACCTATAGAAAAGTCACTGCCACAAAACCAGTCTTAAGTAGCACGGGTATATCTGTAGCAATAGCCATAAATACATCGTACGGGTCGAAATGATACATTTTTCTTTTATGCCAAAAAACATTAGGATATTAAGTAAATATCATGTTGCAAGAAGATATTTTGTAACTTTCCCACCGCAAACAGATCAAAACTTAATTTCTGATTAGTAATATGCATAGCTAAGAACTTCATTTGGACAACTTTAATTGATTTTTTTGCACCCTCAGATTCCAGACTTTAGTTGTATCTCGGCCATCATAACAAACCATACATCAACGGAAAGCTTATTTACTGAAGTATAAATCATAAATGATGGCCTAAATGATGTTTTGGGGTGAACTGTTCCTTTACCTCGCTGAAAAGTTTGTTACATGGATATCACTCTTATTCTATTTTAAACCAAACATGTCCACAGTCATACGAATTCGATCATAATTCTGTGCCGGTTTTAGTGTGCTGTGATCTAATACGAGCTAATGATTATAGACCCGCACGAGTGTGTCTGTCACTGACCGCTTCACCTACTAACCGGATCCTTACACGACCTAAACTAGTCCGCGTCAAAACTTTCTGAGGAGTTGATCTGAGACGTTACCCACCGAGTGAGGGGTCTAAACAGGCAAACAACAGCACAAACACACCGCGGGACTGTATTGACGTCCGTTAAAAAAAGAACCGCGAAAGCCGATTCGAATCGAAGCGCAGTTTGTCTAACGTTAGCGCTGCCGCGATTCGAATCGTTTAGTGAAGAACGTCAGGCAAAACTGAGAGAAAACGCTCCGGGATACTCACTGATCGCCATACTCTGGAATGAAGTGGATCTCTTGCAGTTACATGTACAGGAGACATTGGTGTGGGTGTCGGTGGTTCCGTTCATCAGACCCATGAAGCTGAACATTGAAGAAATCTCACGGATCGACGCGGAAAACGGACGGACGGCGCTCGCTTCACGGCGCGCTGTCGAATAAAAACATTGACGCAGGCTTTTCCTTTTCCTTCGGCGAGGCTTCTTTCTTCCAGGCAGTTACGAGGCGGCTTTCCTCTAGCCGCCGTCCCCCCACCCCCGTCCCGCTGTCTGGCCTCTGTCCTCCAGTATTCCCGGTGTTATTCCCAGACGGTTTGTACTACTTTCCAGCCGTCTGCGCGCACCTCATTCAAGTCCAAGTTGGCTGGGAACCCGCGAGGGGCGGGGCTAGCGCGTGGGGGCGGGGCCTAGAGGCAGACAGCATCACGTCACTGCCAGACTTGGCCTTTCACAGAGTGCATGAGCCAATCAAAGTCAAACGGGGTGAAGAGCTGTTCACATAGTCGCGTTTATTAGTCTATTTCACTGAAGCACACCTAGCTTTTTTTTTTTTTTTTTTTTACCAAGGCGATTACAGACAGACTCGAAATTGTTTTAAAGACGACACTTTTCTATATTCGCGCCCTCTAACTTGAAATGACAAACGTGGTTGCCTAAAAATGTGTCGTGTTGTGAAATGTAAACATGACTAATATGTTCAGTGTGAGTGTCGCAGTGCTTCTGACAGACGGACTCCATCTCAGAACATTTTGAGAGAATAAGCGCCCTCCTCTGGTCAGAAACGGAGTCTTGCTGTTAAAGGAATAGTTCAGCCGAAAATGAAAAGGTGCTTATCCTCAGGCCATCCAGCGAGATGCAGGTGAGTTTGTTTCTTCATCGGATTTGGAGAAATGTAGCATTCCGTCACTTGCTCACCAATGGAGTGAATGGGTGCCGTCAGAATGAGAGTCCAAACAGCGGATAAAAGCATCACAGTAATCCACACCACTCCAGTCCATCAGTTAACATCTCGAGAAGACAAAAGCTGAAACAAATCCATCATTAAGACACTTTTAACCAAAATACAAAAAGTCCATCTCCTGTTGTCTCTCATATCAAAATCCAACCACATTTTTGTTTGGAGCTGTTTTGTCTTGTAAGCGGTGCTTGATCTGTGCAGATTTCTCTCCTGATTCAGATCAGACCACCTGAGCGTGAGGATATTTTAAGTTCAATTTCATCTCTTAGTGAACTATTTCTTTAATTCCTATAATGTTATGGAAAAAATTGTGTAGATAAACTTTATTAAACATGTTTAATAAAAGTTTACTTAAAAACCAGTGCTCAAGACTAATATGAAACGTCATTATTCTGCACAGAATGTAATGCAAACAGTGCCAGTGTGTTTGTATAAGCTGCTGGCCACACCTATACGAGTTTCTTAACACACTGGAGTAGTTAAATATAGTTTGATCCGTTGAGTTTGTTCAGCATGTCTGAGCAACACTGTGAAAGGTGTGTCTGTCTGCTGCCAGGATCTGACCTCTGTTACGATCTCAGTGACCCTGAGTGCAATACTGATGCAGTCTGTAGTGTGTAATAAAAAGAAATATATTTACCCAACGTGGCTTATGTTGCATTTAACAAATACAGCTGATCAGTTCATGCATTCCCTAGGAATCAAACTCATGACCTCAGCATTGTTAGTGGCACGATCTACAGTTTGAGCTATTGAAGAGTGTAGTGCTGCTGAAACACAAACACGGGAAATCTGTTCAATATAGTCCGCTTTTCCTCCACATTTGTGTGTGCGTGTTTTTTTTTGCATTTCTGAAAAAAAAAAAAAAAAAAGTCTGAATTACAATATTACAAAATTGTGATACAAAAAGTTGCAGTTACCTTTGTGTGTGTGCATGAGCTCATGTCTGGATCTGACGCTCTACTGCAGCAGCACAGCACAAAACATCAAAACTGACCGCTTTATTTTTCTCCTCAGCTCTTCTCTTTGTGTTTGGTTTTCTCTGTCCTAATCAGACTCTGAATCTCTGATGTCATAATCTGTCTGAGACCTTTACAGACGATGATTCATACAGCTGGACGCTCACATGATGTGAAAAAGCAAAACTCAGTTGAGCAACAGTTTCCTCTCTGTCTTCATTCGTTTGATCTCGAAATAGAGCAGAAGAGCTCAGCATTATTGAGATGAACACACAGTTCCAGATTAAATGTGAACTGTTTATGAAACCCCATATTCAAATGTAATTCATTTATTTATTTATTATTTATTTACTTCTGTTCATCACTTTTATGAGACCTTTTATGAGAACTTATGAGAGATCAGAAAATATCTGAGTTACTTTTTCAAAAAAGTTATGCCAGTTACTGTTTCCTTTATGTATTTAATCCCATTTTATTAACGAGTGTCTTTGCTGCTGATCTTTGTTGATCCAATTCTTCAAAAATTACTTTGGATTAACTAACATTTGTGCTTCAATTTTTGTTGAACTTCCTTTTCCTACAGTTCGACTGTACAGACATGAATTTACTTTTCCTTCAGTCTTAGGCTTATTTATTTCACTTTTTGATGTGAAAGGGCTTTTATATTTGCTAAAAATCAAACTTTTCATATTAAAAACAAACAAGCAAGCCCTGCCCAGATTTAAAAAGTAATGCAAAAGTAACGAAAAAGTAATGTAACACATTACTTTTCATAAAAAGTAATGTAACACATTACTTTTCATAAAAAGTAACTAAGTAATGTAATTAGTTACTTTTTTAGGGAGTAACACAATATTGCAATGCAGTACTTTTAAAAGTAACTTTCCCCAACACTGTTAATAACAATAGACAGAGTTAACAGAATAATGAAAATGCATAATCATAAATGATAAAACATGCTGCAATAAAACATGCTGCTTCAAATTGTAGTTTTGTATTGATCTCCAAAAACAACAACAACAAAAAAAAGGTAAAAATATGATCTGCAAACTGAAGCAATCTGTTCATGATGACGTCACTTGTCCGTGTGGGTTATTATGTGTCAGAAAATCTGAGACATTAAACACAGATGACAAAACGACTGAAATATTGACATTTTGCATGATTTCAAAATATGTTTTGCTCATTTTGACACTCACACTGCGGATAAACACAGTATTCAGACATCTATTTCTCTCTCTCTTTGTGTACTGTGTCTGTCTGCCTCTCATTCGCTGTAATCGATTGTCTAGACATCAGCGTCAAACACCTGAGAGGAGAGACGGAGCCACTGCCGCTTCATTTCATCGTTCGGAAGGAATCTCTCCCCCTGCTTCTGCCTTCTGCTGTATTTTTAGCCAAATCAGAGACACAAACCACCTGGATCTGTGTGTGTGTGTGTGTGAGTGTGAGAGAGAGAGAGAAGGACTCACACCATGAGGAAAACAAGAGAAGAGAGAGAGATGGAGGAAACATCAGAGACAACAAAAGATCATAAACTGTGTGGAAGAGAAAACCAGAGATCAGGGCAGATATAGAGAGACATCAGTCCATTTGGAATCGCACGCAGAACTGATAATGAGACACACACACACACACACACACACACGTTTGTTTTTGTGAACTGTGGGGACTTTCCATGGACTTCTATAGTTTTTATACTAACCAAACAATATTGTTTATCCCCTCACCCAACCCTAACCCTAAACCTACCCCTTACAGAAAACATGTTTGCATTGTTACATTTTCAGATAAACATCATTTACTATTTTTAATAATTTTTTTTACATTGTCAAAAATTTCAGGTTTTACTATCCTTGTGGGGACATTTGGTCCCCACAATGTAGCAAAAACAGGTCACACACACACACACACACTCTGTCTGTCTGGTCTCTCAGTCATCTGACCCAAATGAAGTGTTCTGAGAGCAATAACAATAAAGCGGCGCATGATGTGACTTGAGTGCTGCTGACTGAACAAATGCATCATGCTGCTGGAAAAAACAGCGTCTAGACTGCAGGAAAGAGAGATTTGATTCATATTATTTCCCTGATTCTGCTGTCTGAGATTATGAGCTGGAGGAGAGGAGAGAAATTCAGAAACGACCTTCAGCTCTTTTGATATTTTCAGAGTAGATCAAAATCAGCACAGGAAATAAATCATTAAAGAGTCTGTTAAATTGCAATTTAAAAACACTGTTCAACATGTTTGTATTAAAATCTCTGCAGCAAAAGGATCAAGCAACAATGAAATATAATAATAATATTTATAAAATAGTACGTATGTAATCATATAATAAAATAAAACTAACCATAAAATCATGCCTGTGAGGACAGCTTTAGTACACTAAAGAGTTAAAGACTTTTGAAAGGGAGGGGAAAAACCTTTCATATTATTTTAACATGTTAATGTGAGAGGTCGTGTGTTCAGTCAAACTCAGTGTTTGTTCCATTTTATTTATAGATGTGAGGCGGCTGAATCATCAGCATAAGACAAAATGTAATTAATAACCCCATGATTGCAGGAATTAACACCCACATGCCAATTAAGCAGCCAAAACAGCAGCATGTTCTCATGGAAATGATGCAGATTCACTCTCACTCACGTTTGTGGCTCACAATAACAGTTTAAAAGTAAGAACAACCACAAAGATCAGTCGTTCTTGACCTTCATTGGATGTAGGGATGATTATTTGAGTTTGTCTGCAGTGTGTGTGTGTGTGTGTGTGTGACGCCTCTCTGTCCTTTCATCCTCCTCCTGCTCTGTGACTGTCTGAACGCCCCTGAATGCTGTGAGGTCGATACTCGTCCTTTACCTCATCAACGTCAGCCAGCTTTCATCCTGATGCTCAAACCCACACACACGTCACACACACACATCGATAGGGATCTGAGTGCATCACATCAACATGTAAACAGAGGAGTGATGTTAGTGTCCTATAAGCTGTTTATTTAAATCACTGGTTCTCAATTCCAGTCCTGGGGACGCCCTGCTTTTGCATGTCTCACTTAATTAACACACCTGATTGAGATCATCAGCTCATTGGTTCAGTTCATGGATCTCTCTCCTTACAAGATGATGATCTCAATCAGGTGTGGTAAATAAGTGAGACATGCAAAATGTGCAGAGCAGGGGGTCCCGAGGACTGGAATTGAGAACCACTGATTTAAAGCATAAAATGTGCAAAATTAATAGGGTTAATACAATATGGCAATACAATATAAAGGATGGATGAAACCAAAAAACAAACTTTTCCATATATTAGTTCAAATGAGCTCTTCCTCTCTAGTGTGCGCTTTCTTTAAGGCCATATCCACTCAACTACAACAGAAAATATACAGCAGCAAACCATACATAAATATTTTAAAAAACATAAGAACAGTAAGAACACAAAAAACAGTAACAGATGGCAACTTAAAGATCTCTCCGTCACACACACATGATAAACATCATCCAACAGACCAACCTCTGAATGTCGACAGAATGAAAGCGGCGCCACCTACTGGAGAAAACTAAAGACAAACATGAAGCCTCACATTCTCAGACAGTTCATCAGAACCTATAATGAGTGGAGTGTCAATTCAGCAAATTAGTTTAAATGACTATAGCTCATAGATCACGCCTTCTTTAATGTCTGAAGCAGATTTGTGATGTTAGTAAAAGTAAATATCTAGGAGTTGATGTTTAACATGATATTATGTTTTTCTTCACCTTTAAGTACTTTAATTCACATCTATACATCATTACTTAATTTATATTATTATTATTATTATTATTATTATTATTATTATTTTATAATGTTAATTAACAACAAAAGGTGTAAAATGTGATATAAATTCAATGTTTTTGGACATCCACACAACATTTGTCTTAAATTACTAATAATTTTTATTAATATTCATATTTATTAATGTTATATCATATAATATTATCAATTCAAGCTGCTGTTATTGAAAGTTACTGAATTTTTAAGAGACATAATTGTTATTATAGTTATTATAATTGTATATACCATATATGTTTCAAACATATGTTTCAGATAATTATCCTTTTTTGTTGTTTTTGCTGTTTTTGTTGTTGTTTTGTTGACATGGACTGGAAAAGCATTCAGTCTCATCATCAGCAGAGGGCGCCTGATTCTCATTAATGAAATTACACAATACTCAATATCCCATTAAAACAGAGCCTGGTTCTCTGAAGATGTCTATTTTAAGTTGTTAAAGTTTAAAAGACTTATTAAGGGATTCCACTTTATGATACAACCTTCTGAACTACACATATCAAATCCAACCCTGTTTTAAAGAGTGATTTAGTGATGACTATAAAACAATAAACTAGTCTATTTGAATTAGTGAGTTTGCTGAACGTTGGCTGGGGTTTTGGTAATTTTAGTGGATGTCATTTTTCTGAAATATTCTGCTCATAAAGTGAGTTTGAGTATCTTTGTTTTACTATAAATAGCAGCTGCTGTGTTATTTGGCGCATTCAGTCATGTTTCAGGGTTCAGATGTGAATGGTGTGTCTGAACTGTGTGTGATGATGTGTAACGCTTCATTTCAAAGGGTGTTTGGCTCAGAGTGTTGCTCATGTCCACAGCAGACTGATATTATGAGTGTAATCAGTGATTATGAAATGTGATATGGAAATGTGACTGTCACAGTGACAGTGCTGCAGCTGAGCTAGAACATCAGGATCTGCACTAAACTATACACAGGATATGAACTAAACAAAAACTCTTTCAGCTACATCTGAGACCGGTTGCATAAAAGGTTTAGACTAGTCTTAATAGTCAGTCGTCTAATTTTTTTTTCTCCAAGACTGGTCAAATTGAATCCAGAATATAAGACTGATTACCCCTTAGTTAACTTCTAGTTGGTCAAACTAGTTCTTAAGACACAGTGTCTGAACATAGAGGGTAAGTTTATGCAACTGGCCCCTGAACACACACACACACATATATATAGACAGGGCTGTACAGTGCGACACACATATATATGTCACACATGCTACGAAAAAACTGGTCTGTGCGATGAATAAATTTACCACCGTAGCACATGCATGACAGTTTTGTATGTTCATAATGCAGCCGCTTAACAGTTTGAAGTGATTTTGTTGTGCTTGTTTGTGTGTGTGAGATTGACTGTACTTGTGCTACAACCATTTGGCCTGCGCTACAAAACTTTCAGCCTCTGTAGCACCAGTGCGACGTGCAAAAAAAGTTAACGTATAGCCCTGTATATAGGCTTACTTGTCTTAAACAACTAAAAAGCAAAATGAATGAATGTGTATAGCATGTAATACATGAACTGACAGGAGCGAATGAGGATCACAGGCATGTGCTCATCATGTGCCGTCTGTGCGTCACATGCTGCTGGTTTATTTTTGTTCACTATCTACTACTCTAGCAGTCAAAGGTCTGGAAACACAGACTAAATTTATGTCTCTTGTGAACTTAAAAACCTTCTGATCTAAAAGCTCCTGGTGAAATTCTTAACCCTCATGTTGTGTTCGAGTCATTTTGATTCAGAGAGGATTTTCTTTTTCCTGAAAATTGTAGTTAATATTATCGTACTGGAATAAAACTGACTGACTTGCTCATAACAACTTCCCAAAAAAACTTGATAATATTTGTATTTTTGGGGGGATTTTCCTCCAGCTTCTTACACTTGTGCTGTTCCTGTTCAAAAATGATCAGCCTACCAAAATTGCTTATAAATTTCTCGTTACCAAATCTTGGATTCTATCTTTTTGTCAACTCATTTTCTTTTACTTAGCACGGGGTTTTGTATTTATTTCTGGAACTGATTGATCACAGGTCTCATTGATCTGAGCTCATGCTCCTCAGTTTTCTAGTAAAAAGGGATTATTTGTGGATAATTTTGTCAATGTTCACTAAAAACTGAAGTGCCTGAGCCAGATCAATGAGACCTATGATCAGTCAGCTCCAGAAATAAATGCAAAACCTGTTCTAATTAAAAGAAAACGATTTGACAAAAAAAAGATGAAATCCGATTTGATGATAATATAGAATACTGAGAGGTTTACAAGCAGTTTTTAAAAGGCTTGTACTTAAAGCACAACATTAAGTAAAAGATTTTCACGTTTTCATCCCTACATCGCTCCCAGAGTTTAATGACTATTAATTCTAACTTGCGAAAAATAATAATAATACTACAGAATAAGTGTGTCTAAACTTCTTATGTGCCATTAGACCAACCTATTGTTATATCAGGCTACTACAAAAGTTCATTGTTTAAACTAAAAACTAAAAGTGACCTTCTAATGTCACGTGATGAATGAATGTCCTCCTTCAGATCTGCGGTCCTTGAGAGGAATGAGTTCCCGTGACCTTGATCATCCTCACACCTGTACAGTATGTGCACTAGAAACTCCTGACGCAACGCTCACTATCATGTCATGTTCTTGCAGAGTTTTAATGGCTGTTCCATACATGCGCACATTCTCCGGGCGGGAGTTTTTTCCATTCAGATCACTCGACTCTGATTGGTCGAAGCGCGTCCTGCGCGTGTACGTACGTCAGCGGTGGGCGGGGCCGAGCGGCGGTGTTCTCGAACAAACGGCGGAAGCGGCGCGGTGTCACAGAGCAGCACTCGCGCTTTAAACTACTATAATACAACAAGAACCATGAAGATCTGGACGTCAGAGCACGTATTCAAGTGAGTGAATGTGTTATTTGTCGTTTGATTGCGGTGGAGTGATCATGTGAGCGCTGGCGTGTCGTGTTTGACCGGGTTTGTCCGGTTAGCGCCTCTGAGTGAATGTGCACGAGGCGCCAATGCGTCCGACCGCTCCTGTCAGTTGATTAAAATTGATATATTTGTGTTTTTTTAAATCTTAGTTGTGTTTATCTTTTTCTAACGAGGTAAACTCAGTGTACCTAACGTGTTAGTAATGTAAAAGGTGATTTAGTAACTTTAGCTATATGCTAATCTATAGTCAGTGACTTTGATCGAAACGGCTGATGACTAGTAACTAATGATGAATAATTATAACTAAACACTGCAGACAAACACCCAGTGTTTGCTAAATACATTAGATAAACAGTTGTGAACCACTAGCAGGTTAGTTACACAATCTAACCGCCATGTCCTTGGCAGCTGAAAGACTACTAAATGATCATACTGAGTTTGACTGGACAGATTTGGATTCTATTTTCAGTTTGTGTGGAATAAAGATTAGATTTCATTCGTTTCAATACTAATTGTTCCGCAGAAGTGTCAGTACTAGTGGTTTTGTGTTTCACTGGGTCAGCAGGCCATGCAACTAACTTCCCTGCTGGTTAGTGTGAAGAGTTGGTTAGTTAGTGTAATGTTGAGTCATAACCTTCATATCTGTGGTGGACATTGACTGATGAACATTGACTGATGAAATGGCTGAATTACAGATGTTCAGGTGAATCTGTGACCTTTGACCCCACGTGTGTGGATCCAGTCTTGTGCCGCTCATTGCGTAACTCTCCTTGACAGCGAGTGCGGCCGACCTTTCCCCTACATGGACCTCCCGGCACACGTCACGTGTCATGTGACCGCTGACGGTCTCCTAGGCAACCATTCATATGACGGAATGTACGAGCCGAAGCCGCCAGACACTTCTTATTAAAGGAGCAAACAGTTTAGTTGTTTGTTCTGTTCCCAAATGCTTTAGAGCACAATATTCACATACCGAATAGTAATAACTAAACACTGTACACATGCATTAAATAACGTGAAATATGTCAGATGTGAAGCAAAGGTGGCTTTGGTGTTTCTGGTAAAAAATCACTAGGCTTTTAAAAATATATCGTAAATTTTTCATTGTACTGTATTATTATCAAATACTGGATTTAATCTTTTATCAATGTGTTTTCTTTCAGTTAGCACAGGGTTTGTGTTTCTTTTTGGAGCTGATTGATTGCAGGTCTTATTGATCTGAGCTCATGCTCCTCAGCTTCTGAGTGAAAAAAGCTTTATTCGTAGATCACTTTGGCAATATTCACTTAAAACTGAGGTTAAGCTCAGATCAATGCGGCCTACGATCAATCAGTTCCAAAAAGAAACACAAAACCTGTGCTAATTGAAAGAAAACATGTTGATAACAAGATTAAATCCAATATTTGGTATTAATATAGCATAACATGAAATGTTATGAGCAATTTTTGTAGGCTGGTAATTTTTGAACAGGAACAGCACAAGTGTAACAAGTTATGACTTAGAAGAACCAAAGCAATTATTGTTAATAACACGAGGGTTAAATCAAGGTGTTTTTTAAGATCATACACAGAATACTTCCTGTGAAACATACTTTGGTCAGTTTTTTTTATGTCAGTTTCATTTGGATGTAGAACACGGTTGTGCATTTTTAATGCAGATATGGACTATTATCTATTTCTGACATAATTTCAGTTTTTTTTTCAAACTCTTCACTTTGCATTTCTTAAAGCAGTGGTTGAAACAGACTGTTGATCGGTCATCAAAGTTCTTCCTGTTTCGCTGAATGAATGGCTCGTGATGTCCCGCGGTCACATTGCAGACGTAACGGCGCTCATGTTGGCTTTAACTGCAGTCGCTCCTCAGCGATCATGTTACGGTTATGCACAGATGCATGCGGATGCATTATGTAACAGTCATATTGCGCTTGAGCTCTAATTAAAGACGCTGAATGTTCACCGTGTTTTAGGCTCCTGCAATACTAAAGTCTCTGTTTGTGTCTCTCACAGCCATCCATGGGAAACCGTGACCAAAGCTGCCATGCAGAAATACCCAAACCCCATGAACCCCAGCGTGTTCGGTGTGGACGTGTTGGACCGTAACGTGGACCAGCAGGGACGACTGCACAGCAAGAGGCTGCTCAGCACCGAATGGGGCCTGCCGTCCATCGTCAGATCGGTACTGACTTCCTGCTTTTCTCCTGGATAGGACAAACGAATCTGTTTGTTTTATTAAACTGCATGTTTCACGGAATTAAATCAGGCAGCTGACGTTAATCTCAAAACTGTAAGAAGCTCTCAGTAGCTCATTGTTCTCGTCACGTTTGGTGGAAACCGTTAAGACAAAGCTAAATCCTGCCGAGCGCTGAATGAACCCCGAGTTCAGTCTTGCCGGTGTTGAGATCCCAACTATGGGAAGAGTTCAGCTATTCCTGACCTGGTTCATAGTTGACGCAACCTCCGCTCTTCAGTGTGCTGGTTTCTGACCTGTAGTTGACCTGACTGAACGGTTATATCAGTCTGGTTAGTCCTCAGCACATGTCGTCCTGGTGTCTTGTTTCTGTATGAAGTGTCCCGCTGTGACGCGAGTCTGAATATGACCTGTGCCTGTCATCCTTGACCCGTTATGTTTATTCTGCTCAAGGACTATCAGAGGTTATGATGGTGCCAAAACTTTCCAGTATGATTCCTAGAACTCAAGTGAGTTTGTTATTAGTACTTTATTAACACATCACTGATGGGGAATGATGAAAATCCAGTTCATGTGAATTCCAGGCCTTCAAGTTTATGTATTTAGCGCTTGCCACAGTACATGTTGTTTCAAAGCAGGTTTATAGAAATGGCATGTTTCAGTGCTACAAACAAACACTCCTTAATCACTAATAACTCCAAGAGATCAAAGACTTCTGACCAGATATTAAAGTGAACCAATGTTTCTGATCATTTCCTGTTTTTCCCTCAACATATTGGATTGATGTTTGCTATTTTTAGTCTTTAATAAAAAGTGAATCACCCACACAGTGCAAACAAGTGTTTGAGTGTTTAAAAAAGGAACCCGTCCGGCCTGTAAATGAGCTCATTGTCCCATTTCATTCGTTTAGTTTTCTTGTTGTTGGAAACAATCGCCATAGTGGTGTCTTTTTGAGAAATGAATGAGATCTGAACCGTGTTCACATGACGGTGTTTTAGGCTTTGAGTAATGCTCTGTAAATAGAGTCTGTACTAGTATACGTCAAGGCGATGGTAGAGCAAAGGTGGGTTAATAATAGTTTATCTTGTTCCATTCCGAGTTCAGGCTTAATACACTGACTGAAACTAAAGCCAAAACAGAATGTGGCTTTAAATCACTATGTATTTGTGCTGATCAGTAGTGATTTATTCATTAACCTGCTGTCTTGTTTTATTGCAGATAATTGGCAACACACGGACATGTACGTACATCCAGGAGCAGTCCGTTGTCGATCCCAAAGAGAAAACCTTTGAGCTTCAGTCCACCAATGTAAGTGATATCATATTATTATGGGAAACGCGTGTCTGTACGCGTGCTGTATCCACGTCGGCGCATTACATTCGTCATCACTCACTGTGTGACTCCCAGTCTGACAGGGAGTTTCTGCTTTTCTGTCTGTTTTGTCAGCGTGTCTTCGTTCTTCGTCCTCACGCCTTTCTAAAGCATTATAATCTTCGTAAAGCTAAAGCATAGAGTTTATGTGCTTGAATGTTTGGAATGAGACCAGGCCTGTCTGTGCATAAAAAATGCTGCGGGCTGGGAGGGCGTTGGTTTCTCTTATGGTTGTAAACAGCATATTCTGTAAATGTGTCATACCCGTCCCACTCTGGTTTTCTCACCGTAGATCACTTTTACTAACATGGTGTCTGTGGACGAGCGGCTCGTGTACCGACCGCACCCAGAGGACCCAGAAAAGTAAGTTCCTCTCGTTTCTCTGATCTGAGAACTAGCTGCTTGAGCTCATCATTACATGGGTTTGAGGTTCTTCATGTGCTGCTGATGTTCCTGCAGGACCATGCTCACCCAGGAGGCCATCATCTCAGTGAAGGGCGTCAGTTTGAGCAGCTATCTGGAGGGACTCATGGCCTCCACCATCTCCACCAATGCAGGAAAGGTCAGCAAAGCAAAACACGCTCAGAAAAACAAAACAACCCAACTTTAGAAAGTGAAGGACAGATTTGTAAAAAATATAATTTCACATCAAGAGGTGAAATGTTTTCAGCAAATCATAAAACAGAAAACCAGGACAGGTTCTAGGCCTCAGAGTCATGCAAATTTCTGCAGTGGATATGCATTTTCTTTCTCTTACAGTTTTATTTTTTTTAATGATTATTATTATTATTATTATTATTATTATTATTTGCTACAAAATGTTTCATTTGCTTCATTGCTCAGTGGTCTCCCAATATTTTTATTTTATATTTGTGACCCTGGGCCACAAAACCAGTCTTAAGTAGTTTAGGTATCCACCTTATTTTTCAATGTGGAAGTAAGCTGTTTTCTGGTAATGTGTTAGACGTCTGGTTCATAATCCGCCATAGGAAAATAACGAGAAGAATATCGAAGTGCAGTAAACGGTAAAACAGTTTGCACTACAAACCAGTGTGTTCATAATTAAGATAATACATTCAAATAATATGGTACAACACACCAGTTTGCAATATCAAGCAGCATAACCAGCTTTTTGTGCAGCTAAAAATAGCTGGAAGTGGATGAGACTGGAAGCCAGACACAAAAAATTTACAAATGGCTGCACCCACTCTTATGGGAAAAATAAGGTGGATATTCGTATTGGCCAAAATTATTGATTTTTCTTTTATGCCAAAAATCATTAGGATATTAAGTAAAGATCATGTTCCATGAAAATATTTCCTACCGTAAATATATCAAAACTTAATTTTTTATTAGTAATATGCATTGCTAAGAACTTCATTGAACAACTTTAAAGGTGATTTTCTCAATATTTATTTATATGCTCTTATTATTAGTAATATATATATATATATATATATATATATATATATATATATATATATATATATATATATATGATTTTTTTTTTCCAGATCTTCAGAAAGTTGTATTTATTCAGGTTTCAGATGATCTATAAATCTCAATTTCCAAAAGTGACCCTCATGACTGGTTTTTGTGGTCCAGGTTCACATTTGATTTCATTCATTTTATATTTTAAAATAGTATATTAGCCTTATATATATAAATTTTCAAGACACATGCATAATTTTTGAATGCATGGATTGACTGCTGAATTGAGCATTTTTATTTCACATAATATTTACTAAATTAGGAACAAATAATTTGAAAATTAATTATATAAAAAACTGACTTTGATTAAAAACTAAAGTAAAATAATCATATTTATACTTTAAATAGAAACTGATTCTCTAATGTTATTACAGTATTTCTCACAACTTAAGAAATGGTTCAAAATCTGGTAGTGATCTGATAAATCTGTGTGCACTGGGAATCATATTTTTTTAAATAAAAGCAAGGTTATTACTAATAATAAGAGCATATTTCATATACCATTAACTTTGTTTAACAGTTCTGTCTAATAATTTGAGACGGTTGCATTTAATGAAGATGTAAAACAAACAAAAGTCTTAAAGCCAAAATAGAAGTATCACTTCCAACACACTGGCAAAATAAAAATGTAAAAATAAGAAAGTTTAATATTGAGCAACATATTGCTTGCCCACTAGTTTGGTGTGAGATATGATTTTTAAGCGAGTCAACTGTGATTCTTTTCAGTGGTCACACGGTTCACAAATTGGTCAAAACGGTTGATTAGTGAACTAGTCTGAATGTGGTTAAAAAGTGTTGCTAAAAACGGATCTGCTCAGTCTGACGCGTTCATGTCCGTCCGCAGGGTCGTGAGGCGATGGAGTGGGTGATCAGACGTCTGAACACGGAGATCGAGGAGCTGGCCATCACAGCCAGAGGAACCCTGAGGACGCCCATGGCCGCCGCCGTCACAGAGAAATGACGGCTCCCGTACCGCCGCGCACCTTCCTCTCTGTCGCCGCTCTCTACGCGTCTTTCTCCAATGGTGGAAGTTCATTCTCGGCGTCCCGCGCATTCAAGCGTCTACATTAGAGGCTGACGGGGACGTCCGGCGGCAGAGAGACGGTCCGAGCTTTGACGTCGACCTCTGTTAAAGCACAACGCAAAGGGGACGAGGAGCGCTACTTTACGACAAACTCTCAAACCTAGTTTTAATGAATCAGTGTAACGGGACGGGTGAGGGAACAGATCCATGCTCTCTGATATAATGATGGAAGAGGAACGTATGCCAAACCATTCAGCTCTGTTACACAGTCAGAGAACGCAGCTGTTGGACGCTGGCTAGCATCGCTTCACCAGCACTTATACACTTGAAAGTTGTTAGTAATATTCTAAGTTATTTTTATTACTACTAGTAACACTTAATCCAAGCAGCAAGGAAGGGAACAAACTCATCCAGACTAGATTTGGAGGACCATTGCGGATGTTTGCTGGATTCTTCAGAACGTGCCTCGTTAGAAAACCAGTCAGACGCTGAGCGATTAAGAGACGATGGTGTGTGAAACGACAGAGCATCAGCTTCATTAAGAATGTTCTAAATAATGCTAACTATCTCCTTCCCTCAGTAGTGAACATATGTGCACTTGCTGTGCTTGAAAGTGAACCGGAGGCCTGATGGATCCAGACGTGAAGTGAAATGTGTGTGTGATGACGGGAAACATCAGAAGCGTGTTTGACGAGGGTGAAATACATTCTATTTATTTATTTATATTTTGTAGGTTTATGCAATTTCATGCATCCACAAATCACAGCTCCGGCGTCTTCGTCGTCATTGTCGGCAACTGGAAAACGGTACCTCGAATGTCAATCCTTGTACGTGACGGTGAAGACGGTGCTCGTGTTTGTGGATGTGTTAATGCTTCAGCACAAAAACCTGTCAGGCATTTACAGATGGTTGTTTTTCCTTCTCGATTGAATCGCATTGAAGATCTTCTGTATGTTTGGTTTACTTCAGTTGGAATGTTATGGTGATCTAAAATAAAACGACTGCATTTAAGCGACTTATTTATACTGAATATAAATGTTTGTTACTGGCGTATTTAGTATTAAATCACAAAAAGCAACCAGGTGGAAAGTTTGAAATAATTTAGGAGTGAATTAAACGTCTGTAGTGTTTTAGAGTTGCTCGGTTCTGACGTAACGAGACGTCGGTGAACCCGCAGCGATGATCTCTGTTCATCATTTGTTCATCATTTGTTCTTTGAACGCAGCCAAAGCAGTTTACAAATGCTGAAATAAACTAACATTCATACTAAACCATGGCTCATTTTGCTTCATTATTGTGACTAGATCGAATCTAGACAGAAGATTAAGAGAGTAAGATTGAGATGAATTATGGATGTGAAGACACTGTAAGAGTAAATATTAGTCATGAAGTGATTTTTATTATGCATTGGTTCTGATTAAACTAATTTTGTCCCTTTTACTATTTAGGATTAAATCAGAGAGAAAAGGAGATTTGTGGGTGTAAAATTCATTTATTAAACAAAATGTCTTTGACAGAATGAAATACACTTTATTTCTGCGGAGCCCAAACCTCTTGATTTAATTTAAGTGATTCCAATAAAAGACGATAACAAATATGTATATTTATTTACACTACCAGTCAAAAGTTTTAGAACAGTAAGATTTTTAATGTTTTTTTGAGACTCTTCTGCTCACCAAGCCTGCATTTATTTGATCCAAAAATACAGCGAAAGCAGTAATGTTCTGAAATAATTTTACGATTTAAACAAGTTTTCTATTTGAATGTGTTAAACTGTAATTGATTGCTGTGATGCACAGCTGAATTTTCAGCATCATTACTCCAGTCTTCAGTGTCGCATGATCCTTCAGAAATCATTCTAATATGCTGATTTGCTGCTCAACAAACATTTCTGATTATTATCAATATTTGAAACAGTTTAGTACAATTTTTCAGGATTATTTGATGAATAGAAAGATCCAAAGATCAGCATTTGTCTGAAATAAAAAGCTTTTATAACATTATACCCCTATACCATTCAAAAGCTTGGAGTCAGTATAATTTTTGGGGGTAAAAATGTATAGAAATTAATACTTTTATTTAGCAAGAACGCTTTAAATTGATCAAAAGTGATGATAAAGACATTTATGTTATTTATGTTACAAAATATAAACACTGTTCTTCTGAACTTTATATTCATCCAAGAAACTTGAAAAGTAATCAAATCAGAATATTCGTATGATTTCTGAAGGATCATCTGACTGGAGTAATAATTCAGCTTTGAAATCACAGGAATAAATTACATTTTAAAATATATTCAAACAGAAAAATATATTTTAAATAGTAAAAATATTTCACAGTTTTACTGTTTTTGCTGTACTTTGAATCAAATAAGTGTTGACTTGTTGAACTGTTAAGCAGAAGAGACTTCTTTAAAAAACATTACAAATCCACAACTCCATCTTACTGTTCAATAACCTTATATGTATTTTTTTTTTTGTTTGTTTTGTAACATTTTTATTTTTGCATTGAAATATAAACAAGTGGATCTAAAATGCACCAAAATATTTTAATTTAATTATTTGCTTTAATTTCTTCTTTTTTCATTGTATAAATGTAATGTATGTTTTGATGCAATATAGTTGGATATAGTGCAACATTTAGCTTTGGCCCACAGCTCTGAATCAAGTTTGATTTTTGGTTGTGTGTGATGATCTTTCGCGCCACCTACTGGTCACTTCCGCTCTACAACGATGCGTTTTCCCGGCTTCGCTTGCGGGGCCGTTGCGTCACATGACGATTTCTCCAACAACCAATAGGATTAGAGTTCACTGCTCTATCTGACCAATCAAAAATAGGATAATATTTAAAGGTATTTAAAAGTGGGATATTTGAATTTAAACAGGCCAGAGTCGCAGCCGCTGAGGAGAATCGTTCAGTCATCTCTAGTTGTTAATATATTTATTAATGAGTTCTTTCGATATTAAATTCCACACACGGCTGGTTTAGTGAATGGTTGCGGATTATTAACACGGCGAGGGGGAAATCATCGCGTTTGTGTCCGATTTGAGGAGGATTTGTCGTTTGGAATCGGCTGTTGGAGGTACTGACCGCTGTTCATCACGACGACAAGAGAACACTAAACAGTTTAATTCATTATTGACCAGTTCGTTACTTTAATGGGTTTCATGTTAATAAGTTTGTTGTTTTAAGTTATTTTTAATCTGTCAATATGTGTTTTAATGGAAACATTAGATTGTTAGTCATCTGAACGGGTGCCATGGCGTGTTAGGCCTCAGTCTCCACCGCGCTTTGTTATCGATATATTTGTTCTCTGCTGGACTGAATGTTATTGTAGTTTAATTACTTATCTTGTGATGTGATTGAGGTTGTTTTGGTTGTGATGCATATATTGTATTTAATCAAATATGTCGTTGTCTAAACTCAGAATATGGAAACCGCTGCCAGAATTAAATCAAGCAAAGACGTGAAGATTCAGCGACCTGAAAATGAGAAGGTATTTGAGATGAACTTGTGTATTTGTCAACACACAGTGTTTGTTTGCTTGCAGTTTTCTGTGCACCAAAATCTTCATTTGAATGTTCATTTGAAAAAGGCAGGGAAAAAAAATAGTCTTCCTATGTATTGTATGACTATGTTTTCACTTTAAACACAGGAAGTTTTTGTTTTTGGCTGTTACTTAAAGTTGTTTGTATTAAGGCTCCCAGTTTTCATCTGTTCTCTCTCGATTTTTATATATATATATATATATATATATATATATATATATATATATATATATATATATACACACACATACATATATACATGTATATATGTATGTGTATATATGTATGTGTGTGTGTGTGTATATGTTCAGATCTGTTTACTAAGAAGGTAAATAGTAAGCTGTCATTGCTCTTAATAACCTGCTAAATCTATAGTATGATTATTACAGTAATTAATTTTCTCAAACAAATATCTGTTTTTGACATGTACGATGTGTTTGTGTTCTGCAGGTTTCTGCTGTTGGGCCCAAGCGTGTTCCGGTGACCCAGAACTCTCAGAAGCCCGTGTCGACGCCTCACACGCGTGTTCTTGGCACGGCACAGGGGCCGCAGCGTGTCCAGCGGCCAGTGGGTCAGCAGAAGCCAGTAGGAGTCCAAGTTCCTGTGAAATCCTCGTGTCCTGGGGACCAGAACATCAATCCAGATCAGCTCAAAACATCACAGAGCAAACCGCAGCCAAAGCCGGTTCCTGTAGCTGAGCCTACAAAAACTAGTGAACCCAGCAAACAGGACAGACCTCAGCGTAAGCACAACTTCTGCGGATACATATGATCTTATGACCTTGCGTCACGTTGAGAACGTTTATAATGATTCTTTCTGATCCTTTCCAGAAACTCTTTCCACTGGGATGTCCAATTCTGCAAAGTAAGTTATTTACATATTATACTTTTTCAACTAAAAGTGCAGTTGTCTCATTTTAAAATGGGATAGAAAGATATTTAAGACACTACGGGGGAGATTTTGGTTTAATTTACTTCTATAACATGTTGTCTCTAAGACTAGTGGAAGAAAACTCAAAGTTTTTGAGATTATATATATATATATAACTATTATTATTATTATTATTATTATTATTATTATTATTATTATTTTTATTTTATTTTCTTTTTACATTTGTAGATTTTAGTTATGACCTTTTAAAAAGGTTTTTCTTTTCTCTTACATACACCAAACTTCAGTTTTATTCCTCTATATTCTGAAGGCTTTTACTGAGGGGTTTGTTTATATTTCATTCACACTCATTTAACATTTTGTTCCTAATAACCTCATGAAATTTGTTTTCTGTCTGTTGGCAGTGTTTTCTGATTTATGTAGTGATTTAAAAATCCAAAATCCCCTCTGGAAAAACCTTTAACTTGAATATGATCAAACTAAAATTCTGATCCTAGCTATATCCAGTATTCAGATTGATGTTCTGGAAGTGTATTCAAATAAGTGCATATTTAATTAGACAATATCTCGTTTGCATATTTAAACTTCTCAAAATACAAAAATATTTGCAATTCTTAATGTAATCAATCAACTAGGACAGTATGATATCAATTAGTTGACTTTTTATTATTATTATTTGTGAGTGTTTTCCTACTGGCTTGTGGACATCAGTCTGTCACCTAATCATTTGGAAAGAATATTTTCTGTCCCTGTGTTTAATGCTGCTGTATTCTCAATATCAGTGTTCATGAGTCTCTGTGTCTTGTCTGTTCTCTAGGAAAGCGTGGAGTTTAGAGAATTTCGACATAGGCCGTGCTCTGGGCAAAGGCAAGTTTGGGAGCGTGTATCTGGCCAGGGAACGGCAGACCAAGTTCATCCTGGCGCTCAAAGTTCTGTTCAAAAAGCAGCTGGAGAAAGCCGGAGTTGAGCACCAGCTGCGGAGGGAGGTGGAGATCCAGTCACATCTCCGGTAGGCCGTCGGCCTGTTTTTATCTTTTTTTTTTTTTTTAAACGAGTCATTAGGCTTGTTTCATATCAAACTAAAATTGGGAACATTTGCAGACTTCAGCATTGAGTAGAGCTGAATGACAGAAACTGGTTTGAATAAACAAATGGAAACAGTTGTGCAAGAAAATGCATCTCCAACTGTATATTAGATTTGTGCATTTGATCTTAACATGACCGCAGCCCGAATAAACCTGCTCCTTTCGGTGTTAATGTTAAAGATCCTCCCTGAATAACTTTTGTAACTTTAACAAGGATTAATCTGTTTTATTAAAAGAAAACTATGTAGTGGTGTTTTACACTTGATATTCAATTTCTGTATTTTGAACTTTGTTGTATTTCTTTGTGCTACTGTTTATTTTTTTTTTAAAGACAAGAAAACAGTTAGTAATAATGTTTGAAATCATTCAAACTTGCAGGCTAATCATATATTAGTTAGTCCAGTTGTTTTTGCTTGTGGTTTTAACACGTACTACAGCAAGTTCCTTGTGTAAGTTTTCTTTTAACTTGATTTTTGTTCATGATATTCAGTTGCAACAGTGTTTTGCAAAAAAGCCGGAGATGTGTGATCTAAATGTTTTGACTTTCTTTTTAATTGACACATTAATTAATTAATTGACAGATTAATATCTTGAAACTGGGAAACGTTAAAAATCGAGTCATTAAAATTCAAATAATCCCAATCGTAGCGCTGGAGCCCATGCATTAGGAAATGTGTGTTGTAAAGTGAACTTAGTGTCTCCTTGTCTCCTTTCAGACATCCCAATATCCTGCGCCTGTATGGTTATTTCCACGACACAGCACGAGTTTATCTCATCCTGGAGTTCGCTCCTAAAGGAGAGCTATATGGGGAGCTCCAGCGCTGCGGGACGTTTGATGACCAGCGAAGTGCCACGGTAAGAAACCGCTGTGCGCAACTATATTGAACGCTCATGATTAATGTATGAAGGCTGATAACATCTCATAATAATGTGTGTTTATTGTCTGTTTGCAGTACATCATGGAGCTTGCAGATGCTCTGAGCTACTGCCACTCAAAGAACGTGATCCACAGAGACATTAAACCTGAAAACCTGCTACTGGGGGCCAATGGAGAGCTGAAGATCGCAGACTTTGGATGGTCCGTCCACACACCCTCCTCCAGGTCAGTCTTGCATACGCTATGATTCAGGCAGCTGTAATCGTAACTTTGGTTTTGTGGATGTCAGTGTTTCATTAAGCGTTAAAGTGCAGCTCATTATTTTCATTTCATGAGGGTGTTTTTGTGTATTGGTTTGGGGTTAATGTGTGTTTGTTACCGTCTGTCAGGAGGTCAACGCTGTGCGGTACTCTGGACTACCTTCCTCCAGAGATGATTGAGGGCAAAACACACGATGAGAAGGTCGATCTGTGGAGTCTTGGCGTGCTCTGCTATGAGTTTCTGGTTGGCCGTCCGCCTTTTGAAACAAAGAGCCATGAAGAGACGTACCGCAAGATTTCAAGAGTAAGTCAAACGTTTGCAATCTAACTTTGCACAGTTGATTGGAACTGCAATGAAAAGTTCAAGATCCTCTTTGCAAGAATCTTTTTGTTGCGTGTAATATCATGTGTGACCCTGGACCGCAACCACTGATGTATGATTTGTTAGGATAGGACAATATTTAACAGAGATGCAACTAAGTGAAAATCTGGAATCTGAGGGTGCAAAAAAAAAGTATTGAGAAAATTGCCAAATGAAGCCCTTAGCAATGCACATTACTAATCAAATTCATTTTTGACACTTATGGTAGGAAACTTACAAAGTATCTTCATGGAACATTATCTTTACTTAATATCCTAATGAATTTTTTTTTTTTTTTTTTTTTCTTTTTTTTGTTTTTTTGCATAAAAGAAAAATCAATAATTTTGACCCATAAAATGTATTGTTGGCTATTCCTACAAATATACCCCTGTAACTTGGTTTTGTGGTCCAGGGTCACATATGTTTGAGAAAAGACCTTTTTTTTTTTTTTTTTTTTTTTTTGTTTGGTTGCTTTTTGGTGCATATATATATATATATATATATATATATTTAGTAGTAACTATGTAGATATGTTGATCTATATACCTTTCTATGCATTTAAAAAAAAAAAACTAACAATACTAAATGTTAATATGGGGAAATTAACATTTAAACAAGGTTAACGTGCTGTAAACGTACTGTATCATGATGCCCAATGTGATAAAAGGAACCTTACTATAAAGTGTTACTTTACTAAGCTTTTATGCTCTGTTTTGGAAAATGTGCTGCAAGATCAGCTGATGTTTCTCTTTAGACTGATACCTGCAAGTGTCTTGCAAAAATATTTTAAACTTATGATCTTCAGTCTGTCTGTGTAGATGTCTTTATTTTATAGGGCTTTCACTGTCATTGTTTTCAGTCTTGATTGATTCAGGTGTTCATACATCCTCAAACATCTGTTTCTCTTCAGGTTGAGTTCACCTACCCAGCTCATGTGAGCGAGGGCAGCAGAGACTTGATAAACAGACTGCTGAAGCACAACCCAATGCACAGGCTCCCAATCCAGGGCGTCATGGTGCACCCATGGGTGGTGGAAAACTCGACCAAACAACCAACCGCTCGCACACCAGCCAACAACTGAGGACTAAATTGAACTTGTGGAACAAAACGAACTGATGTGGCAGTAATTCGTCTCTTTGATCTTTGCTGCGGCTCTGAGGCGTAACTTTATGATTTGTATGTTGTTTTTTTACGTGTTGTGCTGTTCACACGCTACAATTTACATGCATTTGTAAATATGTAATTAAGACACAAATTGTAAAGTTTTAACCATTACTTGAAACAATAAATGTTGTTTTATTATAACTTGTGAGGATGTCAGTATAGAACATTTTAATGTATTTTGCTATTTGTCTTTGTTTGGGAATAAATTCCTGGAAGATAAACCAATGTTGAATGACTTTTATTATAATACTTTTCAAGATCTACAGATCTGCTGTTTGTTCTCAACTATCGATGGGCTCTGTCCTGATGTTGCTTTAATGGGTTTATCTCACTTTTCAAGGCCAGCTCTACAAATGAGACAAACTGGTTTCATTTAAATCTGTGAGTTAAGAAGAAATGATAAAGCAGCGGATGTTTTGTTAAAAGCGGGTTTTCTATCCTAGTGTTCATCTCGATCGAATCTCATTGGCGCTTTCGCATATTCAAACTTCGCGCCTCACGAAGTGACGGTTGACGTTCGTAAATTTGAATGTGCAGGCGAAAGAATTGAGCGCGGATTCTCATCGGATAACTGCTTTAGCTTTCACTATTGGTGCTTTATTTTATAGTGGTTGTTAATAAAGTTTGATAGGCTTTGTGCTTCGACGGCAGTCAGGGCATTCTGCTAATCATCTCCGTCTGCCTTACCTGGAGAAAGTCATACGGCTTTAGGACGACGCTGAGGGTGAGTAAATAAAGAAGTATTTCTTTTTTAGTTTCTGTCAATTCCAAACGGTCTTTAAGAAAATATTAGTCTAATTTTAATGTTACCCACCGGCAACTTATGAACACCGCAGTCCATATGCAAAAAGCGCTCTTTTCTATTTCCATAAAAGTGTCATCAGTCCGTAATGTTCGGATATTTCAAACGACTTGTCTGTCTCTGTGTTTGAGGAAGAAGTTGAAGTACAAGCAGACATTTTCTGAGTGGGAACGGGTAACGGCTGCTGTTGTGATTTTACGCCTCAAATCGTTTAGAAAAGCTGATTGTTTATGTATGGCAGTATTTAATGTTGGCGCCAGATGGCGCTACAGTCAGTCTCAGAGAACTCGTGTTCCAGTAATGAGAAAATGGCTCCTTCTGGTTGAACTCTAATTCCCACAATCCAACACGACCGACATTTGCCCAAATTCCCCAGACGCCTTCATTGCGTTGTTAACATTAAAACATAAAGGATCATTATGGTCGAAAATTTCTTCATTTTATTTACTTATTTTATTTTATTTTTATTTTTTTCTCTCCACAAGACGGTGAAGAAATATTTTGTGCAGATGTAAAATCTGAACTACAATATTTTTTGGTAAATAATCTTTTTGAAAAATCTAATGCATTCTTATCTTCCCATAGACTTTTTGATGTTTTTTTATTTTTGTTTTTTAATCTTTATGCTTTGTTCAGGCACGCAACCATAGGCTATGTGAATGCGCATCTTTGTAGTTTTCTATTTTCGCCTCAGTAAGTGAGAAACAGTTCGTGCAGATGTCTGACTGTGTGCTCGCATGTTTACCTGCGGAATCAGAGCCGAGAGCAAAAATCTGTCGCGCATTTTCTGCATGAGTTCACTTCATTCTGTCATTGGCTGTTGCGCCTCATGAAAGACGAATGACAAGTTACATTTATTTAAACGTACAGTCTATTTAAAGACTGAAATAATTCCTTTAAATCCATTGGACAACATGTAATTCATTTATTAGCTGCGGCCACTTTTTTTTCATATTGCGATACTGAATTAAAGCTGCCTGTTTTTCCAAGCGTAATTGTGATTGTCTGCTGTATGGTAATGCATCAAATTAAGCCTTTTATTTTTCTCTTTCGCAAATTCAGGAATGATTAAAAAACGGAAATCTTGAAAATGCATTTGCTCATTCAACAACAACAAATGTAGGCAAATGATGTGGATGTTCTGTCTTTCCATGCGCGTTCGGAATAAATCTCTGAGAGGTGGACTCAACTGATTTATTGTTTTGTAGATTTATTCTGTTTTGAAGGGAAAAGATGCACGTGTTTCATTTTTCCATATCACACAGAACCAAAAAACAGTTGTACAATATAATTTCACGCGTTTCTTTATTCTTCAATATATTCATTTTCACGATATATGATAACGATTTTGTGATATACATTCCATCTTTTAAACCACAATAACACAACACATACGGTTTTATAACATTTCCACAGCACCCATTGGATTGCACAAAATGAAAAAAATGTCTTATGCAAGTCCCTTTATTTCGAATATTGAATCAGACTTGAATTCGTTCCAACGACGCTATAAATAAATCTCACTGAGGGGAACATGAACATTATTAATTGTTTTAAATTACGACATTTGATATCCGATAACCAACGCAGTGCTCAACATTGAAATTTAGTGATTCGAGTTGGCGGGTTGTTGTTTTTTTTTGTTTTTTTGTTTTAATGTTTTCCATAATTTCTTCTGGAGTTTCCGAGTAATTTTCGTTTTCCTCTTCTTCGTCCTCATCTTCAGCGACTCTTTCTTGTTCGTTATTCGTTATGTCTTGTAAAAATACGAGTCTCTTTGTGTGTTTTCTGGCAGATTGAAACGCAGCGCAATCCTCATGTGAATAAAACCCTCGTTTTCTTCTGAATATCTCTAATACTGCATGGACATCATACGATCAGAATGCATAGTTAAAGTACGTCTATTCACCGTCCAGTAGGCTGCCCTTATTATTATTTTCTATCTTGCCCTCTGCGTTTTGGTTAAGCAAGCGATAATAAATAAGACTTGTGTGTGTCCTCAGATCGAATTAAGAAAAATTGATTTTAAACATACTCTATTGTGTTTTTTATTGCCATGGCGTTGGTCCCCTGTAATTAATTCGTTGTTGTTCTTTTGTTCTTAGTCGTGTATTGCAGATCGTAAAGACAGGAGATTTGCACTCTCACAGCATTGCTTTGCACTCAGATCCACGCGTTTGAAAAATGAAATGATTTCTTCCTCGATTCCTGTGGAGTCGGGCCAAATCAAAGCTGAAATAAATTCTCTTGTAAACCATTATTATCTCGCTTAACAACAAAAATATAAGTTTGCTCTGGTGTCTATTTGTGTCTCACGCGCTGCTGTCCAAGGCATTTCTCAAATGGATGCGTAAAGATTCGCTGATTTATTGTGCGTTAAGGTCATATCTGAATGAACCTGGGTTAAATGGTTTTTATTCATTTATTTATTTACTTATTTCATTTTTTTTTCTGGGGGAAACGTATCGGTTTGGTTATCAATATGTGGGATGCGTAACACTTATCACCAAACTACCACCGGCCTTTTTCCAGACTAATCCGGCAGGTTGTATTTGTACGCCTCGATGAGGCCCTCGACAGAATGGATGAAGCCAGAAATGCTGCATATACCCCCGATCACAAATATGGCCACGTCGAAGAAGACCTGGTGCCACAAGAGCTTTCTCCACAACAGCTTGAGATGAAATAGGCTGGGGAGGAGAAAGCACAGGCCCGCGCCCGTAAGGCTGCCCGTCAGACCCATGAGGAGCGCGAAGTGGGGCACGTAAATGGCCATGAGCATGGTGAACACGACTAGGGCGCAGCGGAGCGAAAGGCCCCACGACTTGAGCCGCCCGTCGCCCCCGTAGCAATCCGGGAAGAAGGCGCGCCCTCCGTCTTGGAAGAAAGTCTTTTCCAGGACCTCGACGGCGGCGAAGAACGGCAGCGGGTACGACAGCAGCGCCTTGGCCACCAAGAAGATGTTGACGATGGCTCTGATGCTGGACGGCAGGTTGTCGGTGATCACCTCCTTGGTCTCGTCGGCCCACGTCAGGTAGGCCACCAGGGCGAACAGGCCTTTGAGGATGCAGGCAGCGATGTGAGTCCAGTTCATCATGCAGTGGAACTCGCTGGGCTTCTGCATGTTGCCCTCCAGCGAGGGCAGGAAGATCTGCGAGGTGTAGCTGAACACGATGATGCCGATGGAGATTGGGAACTTCTTGACGTCGATGTAGAACTTGACCTTGTCCCATGCCCAGTCCCGCGCCCTGGACAGGCAGTAGGCGATCACCAGGATGTTGATGACGAAGTGCGCGAGGGTGCAGAGCAAGCTGAACTTGGACACGGCCTTGAGGTTCTTGAGGAAGGCGCAAGGCAGGAGGGCGGCGGTGGCGATGATGGCCCAGGACCTCTGCGACACGGGCAGGTTGGGAAAACTGTTGTACATCAGGTTTCCGCTCACGACCACATACAAAATGCAGGTCATCACCAGCTCGATGATCTGGGCTACGTTGACCACGTGACCTCCCAGCGTGGGGAAGCGCGGCGCGCAGCATGCGTTGGCAATATCCACATACGAGTCTCTCACTCGTACCAACTGGCCGTCTTCGTTCTCTTCGTAGAGGCAAGAGATGAGGATTTTCCCCGTGTAGCAGCACACGACCGCGGCGAATATAATGAGGAACAGTCCGAGATATCCGCCGTGGAGAATGGCGTAGGGTAACCCGAGAACAAACATGCCCTGGGGAAACAAGCAGAGCATGGCTTTATACAACAGAACGCTGCTCGTTTTATGTTCACACAATTCACTACGTAATGCCCCGTGCATTCCATTTGATATGTTCTATTCACAGTACCCACATTGGTCTTAGTGTTTTAATGGACTTGAGCTGTTCTGCGGGGTTGGTTCTGATGAGGGAATGCGCCATCATCAGCTTCTACATTCACTGCAGGTGTTGTGATGGAGCATTAGGAATGCAGCTGAATTCAGTTCGGACATTCCATTTGCTGTGAGCAAAGTCACGCTCACCTCATTGTGTCGTCATCAGGATGAATCAAATAGGCAGGGAGTCACGTCACGGACGTCACTTTTGATGTTAAGAGCTTGAACTGCGCACGATTAAATATTTGGGGGATTTGTCGCTTAAACATGCATTTTTTTTTTGCCCTTATCGAACACGTATTTTAAAGTTCTCTTTTAACGAGAAAGCAAACATTTCGAATGCGCAATTTGGAAGGGATCGTTTTTCGGGACATTTTGCTCTCCAGTTTACGCACGTCGAAAAAGGGGGAATTACTCGTGCAAACCACACAAAATCTCAGTATAGAAATGCGTATTGCATGCACAGGTTGAATGTTGTTTTTGAATGTTGTTGCTTAAGGTCCCTTAATATCAATCAGATCCCCCGTGACACGACATCAGCTCAAGAAAAAATCTACGCCATTAAAGAAACGTATTGCCTCACTGGAGGACTAACCTTTTCAATTAAATTCTGCAAGCAGTTTTCACGTAGCATTTCTATATCGATGCTAAAAACTTTCGAATTATAATTGTTCGATATGCATCGCCATGCCCGGCGATGGCTCCTTACCTGGATCGCATTGGTCACGTTCCATCCTGCCTCCCAAGCAGTAATTTTTGGCTTGTCCGGGCCGCCGAATTCGGAGCAGAATCCGCCGTCTTTGGACGCTGAGGGCGGTGGACCCGTGCCATCCCTCTGGTAATGGCTGTCCCCTTCGACCGTCCCCTCGCCCCCCATTTCCCCGCCGCCCTCTCCACCACCCATCTCGTCGTTTTTAAGGATGTCCATTTGAAGCCCCTGCCTGTGGTCATAGTCCAGATCGTCGCAGGCGGCGAAGCCCAAAGCCTCCTCGTCGGTGGCGGCCTGGAAGCCCAGTCTGGCGAACATCCCGCTCACCTTCGCCTGCGACTTATTGGTGACCGTGGTGGCCGCGTTGGACAGCTTGTTCGAGATCTTGCTTCTAATTACCGTGGCCATGGTTGCTCTCCTAAACGAGACTGGTGTTGTTCAAATACCGCTGCTAATGTGTTTCTAGATATGTCGAATTTAGAGTGCGACCGGAGTTCTTTGTCTGCGCATCAACGGAGCGAGAAGAGAACGGACTCTCGTGGTGACGCGTATTCGTTATCTCCAGTTCTGACTGAAATCACGCCTGGTGTTTTTGCCAGTTCCGTGGTTCATGTCACTTTCAGACGTAGATGATGCCTGGCACCTGCATCCTGCTCGCCCGCTCCTCTCTCTTTTTTTCTGGCCGAACTCTTATGCGCGCTTCCCGGGCGAGAGCAAGTTGAATGTCCAGTGCGTAACGGAGAACGCTCGCGGTTTTGCGCGGCTTTTCCGTTCTCTGTATCCGTGGCACAGCGTCGACTCCTGCGTTCCAGTGGCCGTCGCTGATGCCAATGCGGTACACGGGAGCTCGGGGGTGTTGAGAGAGAGGCACGTGTCACCGTCAGCCTGCCAATGCTAAGAGTCTCGCGCGCAACGCGCGTCTCCGGCTCCCAGTGCGCGCGCTACTCCGCACCGACAAAAAACGGGGTAAAGATTTGCTGCATTTCTAGGGGAGGTGCTTGCAGTACCCCATCCTCCTCTCCACTCTCATTATGCCCAATATACTTGGTCACAACACCCAATGGCATCCGGGGTCTCGTAGTGTTGCATAACTTTACGTATATATAAACGGACTCCACGCATCGCACTAGGTCTTGCATGGACACTAAAAGTGTTCTCGAAATATTCTTGTTGTGTTTTCCTGTCACAGCTTGAGCTCTACAGTTTTTTATTGCTTCACATGAAGGTTTATAACTCATTTTTAACAAGAGGAGCCGTGCCACCCTCGAGTTGGTGTTGGAATACTCTTTTGAACGGATTTAAAATCTTCCTTCATTCGACTAAGGGAATGACAAGAAATATGTCGCTGATTTGAATTAGAATCGATTGTTTTAGATTTGTAGACGACTTTATTTGAACTTGTCGCAAATGTTGCTTTTTTATTTTTATTTTTTTAAAGTTTGTTTAGCAAGAAAATTTCTCATGGATTATGTGTCACGGTGCAGAAATATTGTGCATTGGGTTGTTCATCTGCATCATGTTCACGGACCTTTTTTTAAAGTGAATGAAGATGATTTTGAAAAGTTATTAAGCGATAGAAACAGTCTCTTTTTTTCTCTGATGGAATTTCCGTTCATTTTTCTCTCGCCATGTGTTCATCATATTCATGTGCAGCCTACTTTATGAAAGCGTAGTTCTGATCGATCTGTGTCAATTCCTACAATCAAGCGGACGCTTTTTGAAAATCATTTAGGCCCGTGAGCACATTACAGTCGTGTTCGTTTCGATCGAATTATTCACTTTAGCCTAAAATATTGTGATACCATAAAATACCATAAAATCATCGGTTCTTTAAAATATGCGCTGTATTAACGTTTTGTGTTTTCATATTCGCGAAAGAAATTAATTATAAATTAATCAGTCGTTAAGACAGTGATACGCGTTAAAGTTGTAATTGTAGATGTTATGTTCAAGCTCAGATGTAAACGAATAATCAAAACGACATATCTTCGCTTTATCATGTTTTTAACAAAAATAACAGTTCCATTGAAATAAATAAATCCTACAAAACGAATTTATTGAATATTATTAATTTTCATCGGACGGTAGTAGGTTATGTTGATGTGGTTAAAACGATCGGAAGAAATTATGTAAATGTAGTAATTATTTAGAACGTTGGCTAAACGTAAAGAAACGCTTCAAGACAAAATCTAAATGTTTAGAAACGTTCTTATTGATTTTAGTTCAGGTAAAATATCTAAATCGATGCAAATTTTGGTTAGGGGTTTTTACTGAACCTCATTTCACTAATAAATGTATTTCTAATTTATGGATACATTGTGCTTTATATACGGTAGCTATAGGCTACATACTGTATATAGAATCCGTGTTGCTCTGTATTCGCCATATCTAATCTCTCATATCAGTGATTGTCTTTTCCCCGGAGATGTTCTTTATCCCGCAGGCTGTGCTCGGCCTCTCGGCCTCGGTTTCCCGGTGGGAGCGGAACGGGTTAATCGGAGTGGCGTTATCAGACGCGAACAGATCCGCGGCGATTCACAGCTGCGAAAATACAATCAGGACAAAAACAGACGCGCACGGGGTTTATACAGCGACTCTCAGAGCGTTTATCAATTCCGCTGATATATATATGATGGGGAAAAACGAGAGTGACAAACAGAATTATAATTTATAATTTTTAATTAATAATGTTGAATACAATATAGAATATAATAAATACCCCCCATCACATGCAACCGGACATCTCTTTTTGGCTTTCTGAGCATTATGAAGAAATAATTTATAGATTTATTAAAGCTAAATTTACTAATGATGTTGTATCGACATTCTTCGTAAGTAGACCGTGTTGTAAAAGGGTTCAGATTCTGTTAAGTTTCTGTTCTTCAGTGTGAAAAAGCATCAGATTGATTTTCCTCACCTCCACAACCACTATTATCTGGCGCCATATTTGCCATCATTCCCATTCTGTTCTGCTCTTGCTTTCACTGTGACTGAATCGTGTGTTTTTCACTGCGCAACTGGTAAAATCAGAGACAAAGCACGTGATGCTCATGAACAAATTTCATGTGTATTTTGGCACAGTGAATGTGATGGCACGTCATTATGTGCGCGTGCACGCGCTTGAATCTGAGGTCCTCTCCTTTTCTCTTACAGTTTATGACCCTTCAGAAAAATCATAGAGGGCAATGAGAGGTCAGGGTGCTTCTCCTCAGAGTCTCTCTGCACATAATCCTCAATCTGTCCCCCGGGACACCGATCCAGGATCAGTCAGGTGTGTCGCACTGCTGTCTTTGTCAATGATTCAATGTTATCTCGCTCCACAAGGTGATCTCGAGCTATTGTTGAAGAACAGCAGTGTCATGATTCTCTCTGTCTTTTTGTGTTGTCACGGTGGATCCCGGAGTGCTGAAACAAAAGGATTTTGTCAGACGAATGATCAGTCCAGTCCTTTGTCCCTGTGGCTGCTTCATTCGGCTCTGTCCTTTTTCTCATTACACACTTCACTGAGCTGGGCTAGTGTAGCGGAGCAATTCCCTCTTCTTCTGCTGCTATATAGAGACAGATCATTAATTAGCTTCGCACTGAAAACTATGATGCTGCACAGAAGGGACGCAGAGTAATGAGGCTTATCGTTCACTGCAGACAAACTCACATCTGCAAGCATGAGCTCAAGCAATGTCATATGAACAAGTGTACTTCTGATGACTTTTCCAAGGCTTTAAGGATACAACTTTGTTCCTATAGTTCAAGGGCTGTATTTGCATCCGAAACTCACATTCTGCATTTAGTCTGTACATAATATTACAAAAATAATAGTTAAATTTAGTATTGTGGTCCAGTTTCAGCACATTTCAGTGCGAGAGAAAAAAGCTTGCATGATTTATACAGTATACTCAAACTTTAGAGACAGCGTACTGTACTTAATACTTGAGATGCACTCTTAAAAATAAATGTTCTAAAAGGGATTTTTTGCAACAATGCCATGACAATACAGAAACGTTATGTTTTACATTTCCTTTTTTATTATTTCTTAAGAGATGTTAAAGAAACAGCACTCTTTAAAAAAAGGTTTCAGTGACGGGGTTTTGGTGTGATGCCACACTCTTAAAAATAAAGGTTCCTTATTGGCATTGATGGTTCCATAAAGAACCATTAACATCCTTAGAATGTTGCCATTGCAAACAAGGTTATCAGCTCTTAAAATAAAAAGCATTTTTTAGTGTGAAATTCAAATTTGTCCAATGGAAAGCTTCGATGGATGTTAAAGGTTCTTCATGGAACCATCAGTGCCAATAATGATCCTTTATTTTTAAGAGTGAGTATCTGCTTTGGACTGTTTTATCCTTATGTCTCAGACACGGTATGAAACCAACAGTCGACACCACTGGCAGCCTCTTCTGCAGCTCAGCGAGGCAGAAAATAACACATAACACACTTCAATTAGAGAGCCAAACTGAAAAGACACGTGTGTCCCTGGGGGCCACGGCGTAGCGAAATTAGCCAATCGCGCGCATTGGCCCCTCTCCGAATCCATTACTATTAGCATCACAATCCCAAGTACATTATTGTGCTGATTATCCGCTATCAGAACAAATATATGCTGCTTTTATAAGTGGAGTCAATAGTAGATGTTCCCAAAAACACTTTCAGCAGTGGTTCATATCCCATTGTCACATATGTTTGTTTATATTAGATTTGCAAATGAACATTTAGGACAAAAATTTGCTTGACAAGCAAAATATTATGTGCAGTTCATCCACACAGGTTTACATAAGACATATTTTAGACTTTTAAATAAAGGTAATTTTAACCAACACCCCAACTGACAAAAACATGTTTTAAGAACATTTCCCATTAAGTTATAAAAACATGATTTCTAAATGTTTTCAGAATGCTCAGAACATCAGTTTGTTTTTTTGTTGTTGGTTTGTTAAAAGCAAATGTTAAAGGAACATTCCATTTTATTATTTTCCAGAAAAATTGGTAATGTTACTTTTGAATGTTCTTGGAACGTTCTGAAACAAGCAGTAACATTTAAAAAACATTGGATGAACATTCAGCTAAAAGATTTTAGAAATGAAATGTTTCATGAATGATATAAATGATGTTTTTGTGCTAACGTTTTGAGAACATTATTAAAGACCGGTTAACTCAGAACAAATGTTCTGTTAACCTTATAAGAAGAATGTTTCTCAACAGAACCTTGCCAGAACACTTTTGAAAATTAGAAACATTTATTTCACTTTATTATGATTTATCTGTTTATCTGTCTAAATACATCAGATTAATAACACTTTATATATAAATGTATGTATATGAGGCATGTTTTGTCCATCTAACAATCTGAAGTAAACCTACAGATGATCATGATAATTCACCAAGGCAGAGACGTATTGAGAGTCTAAGAAGAAAAACAGAAAAATCACATCCCATAACTCAAATAAATTTGTCCCTTTTAGACATAAACACACACACATATGAGAGTGAAATCCAGGTGGTCCTGTGGTAACCACTTAAAAGCCTTTTCATTTATCCTAATGCGCCTGTTTAATGGCCTATTATGAGATCCCGGGAGAGATGTGGGTTATATTAACCCTGCTAGAGCACAGAATGAACACAGCACACACACACACACACACACACTTCAGTCCCTCTCTCTCTACATGTCAGATACGAGAGCAGCTCTCTCTTTTCTGAAGTGACCTGCATATATTCATACGTGTGTCTTTCCTTGTTGATTGCTGCCGTTTTGCTTTCCTCTGGCGGTCCAGACGGCAGTATTTCTAGCGGTCCTGACTCACTCCATCACCTTGTGGATTTTCTCTCCTTGTTCCCCCCCGCCAGGACACATTAACATTGTAATTGCCTTTTAGCCCTCTCCTTTGAACACACTGTAAACTGGCAGTGCTCCTCTGGGATGGAGAGCCTGAGGCCTACACAATCAACACAGCAATCTGTTTCCATTATATGCTTCTTACAGCCACGGCTATCATCCATTATGGACTGATACATAGACTGTGTGTGTGTGTGTGTGTGTGTGTGTGCACATGTGCTCAAGGTAAATATATAAAGGTATATATTTAAGTAGATTTTATTCTGATAAGGTTTTGTGCATAAACATGAACTGAAATGTGAGTTTTAGTTTAGACTGTAGATCATGGGGCTGGTAAGTCGAATGTCCCAGGGAACGCATGATAACGTATAAACGCGTAGAATAAAAGCATCTGCTAAATGCATAACTGTGAATATAGATCAAATGTAGTTCATAAGACCGAAAGAATCAAATGGCACGAGAGTGACAGAATAAAGAGCGCGCGCGCACGCTCAGTGGCCGCGTGTGCACGTGCGCGCGCACAGAACGGCTTGGTCTCAGGGTTCATGAATAAGTGAAGAGAAACAGCTCCGGCTTCCACATGGGACAGTTTTGTCCCGTTAAACAAAACAACACGCGTTTACAGCAGTTCTGAAGCTGTTGACTTCATCTGAGCAAATGGAATTGAAATCGAATCGACTGTTTAAACAGGAACAGGTTTTTGTTCACGTCTTATTTTTCTGCTGGACTAAAACCCGAACTGTCCGTGAGTGAAGGTCCCATTGAAACAGCAATAATTACAGTCATTACAACACAAACGCGAGCACTCATTGAGATGCAGACCACCTGCTTTTAATAACAGTGCGCTCATTCAGATGAGATGGAAATGTGCTTTCTTCCGTAACTACTGAACTGCGACGGTTCCAGCTACGAAATGTTCGCATTAATAAAATCTCGACAAATATGAAAGATATGAGCAGCGATCGCTGAGAGCCTCATGAATATTCAGCGCTCCGGCGCTCAAAAGCGCTCGGCGGCGCGTCGTGACGTCATCGCACGCGCTCCCTTTGATTTTAATTGGACCGAGCAGGAGCAAAAAGAGCTCTGTTGATTGTCAATTTAGAGATGCGGGCAGACACACGGGAAACCCTCGAGCGCCTGAATAGAGTCTGGGTTCATTAATACAGTCTCAGCACATGATTCAACATCACCGCTATTGATCTGGGCAGAAATAAAAGACATGTTGTTG
This sequence comes from Cirrhinus mrigala, assembly GCA_036247105.1. Classification (NCBI taxonomy): domain Eukaryota; kingdom Metazoa; phylum Chordata; class Actinopteri; order Cypriniformes; family Cyprinidae; genus Cirrhinus; species Cirrhinus mrigala. The sequence goes on along the minus strand of CM070012.1, from coordinate 35,834,085 downwards.
AAAGAAGAAAACGCTTACAAAATGTTGTATGTTTATAATGTGTTTGTTTTTACTTAAAATAGTAATTTACTGCAAAAAAATAAATATATCTTCCTTGGTATTTTGGTCTTGTTTTCCAGTAAAATTTACTTAAAATGAAAAATATGAAACTGAACAAAATTACGTGATTTTACGCATAAAATCTTCTTGACAGTGATGAATGAAAACTTATTTTCTCTTTGAATTAAATTGATATTTGTTTTTGTTTTGATCATAAGCTCGCTTCGTATTGATACTTTTTTTTTTTTTTCAGAAAATAAGACTGTATTAAGTAATGCTTGTATTAAGTAATTGTGCATCTCCTCTAAATGTATCTTAGACATTTAGACATTTGCACTGGAAAACAATACAAAAATACTGAGGAGGAACATACATTTTGCAGTTTGATCAAAAGGTACAGTATAAGATATTTACATATTCTAGTGTTTGGAAATAGAGACGTTCAAGCCTTAAGCTATTTCTTTTGTAAAATGAACTAAAAAGTAATGGAGATCTGTTGGAAATTGAAACCAAAATTTATTCAGACACCTTCTCACATTATCACAATTTATTTGCTATAGTTTAAAAGAAATGGTAATACATATGACAAGAAGTCAAGAGTTAAACTGTGTCAGAACAAATTCATCTTGATAATGTCAATGTAACAAAACATGGTCAGGTCAAAGTGTCATATCAAATTTCTCGTCCTAAATTTGTAGCAGTTTTACTGGTTGTTTTTGGGTATACAGTTTGCTTTATTTTGCTATCCTCACTTACATAAATGATCTATAGTGTCCTGCACCTGGTGTCTGAATAATTTCTGGTTTGACTGTATATTATATTTTAGAATTCCAATAAAACCTTTGGACAGATTTAAACAAGAAGTATTAAGGAAAGTCATGTAAACCTCTTGCATTTGACCATAAACAGAATTCATGTCATGGTGTTAGAGGAACACAAGAGGAACATGAGTCGATTCATAGTTTTCTCAAGGGTCTTTTTCTTGTACTGACCGGTGCTGGACTCAGAGGGTCAGAGGTGATCTGGGTCAGACCCGAGGCCATCAGTAAACGCAGCCCTGCTCAATCCATAGATGAACGGCACACGTGTTTGACTCAGTGTGTGTTTGCCCCGAGGCGGCAGTTGCTGTGAGCTTTTATTTCCTATTGTGCGAACAAAACACTTCAGCAATAGCTGTATGGATCTGGAGCACAGGAACGTTTTGTGTGGTGCATCATGTGCTGTTTAATAACCCTATCAGAAATGTGTAAAAACTTCCTCTGTATGATGTCAGAAAGGTGCAAAACACTTCAGTGTCAGTAAAGGCTCTTCTTGTGCTTAATTTACACTGTAAAGGTGGCACAGAGGCACTTCTGAGGTGGCATTTAGATGTCTTTAGTTGCTGTTTAGAGGTGGCATGAATGCATTTACACAGCAAATACAGCTGTATAGGGTCTGAGCAGGTATAATTTAGTTTGGTCTTTATGCATCCTTATATCTTCACACTGAATCGTGAGTAGGCACAGAGCAGCCTTAGCTAAGTAAAGATGCCTGATGTTTAGTACCTCAAAAGATGAAGAAAACGGAGGCTGCTCATGATACAGGCCCTTTCTGGCGTCTCGTGTATAGCGTCGCCGCAGGTGGTGCGTCTCTGTTGGCAGCAGTTCATCAGGGCTCCACCCCGCAGTCCCGCTGCCCTTTAAAACACCCGCTTCCTTTCACGGGTTTCGCTCTGAGGTCAAGTGCGCGTCGCGTGCGTCAGCTCTTCATCTACGGCAGAGTTTGGAGGGTTTATGTTTCTGGCAGCTGTGCTTTGACCTGCGTATGATAGCATGAGGTCAATATGACCCATCTCGCTTTTTTCTACCCACTTTCTTTCTTCAGAAAATGAATAGTAATGCAAAAGCCATGCGCTGTCATTCCCCTCTTTGAAACGTGTCACAAAGCGTGCAGCGTAATACAATGTCGCGTACCTTCAACTGTGACGTGACAAATGCACATCACTGTAGCAAAGCAAACACAGAGCTGTATATTTCCTATAGGGTTGGCTTTTAGTTTAGTATGTTCCATTATGTCGTCTCCTCACAGGGAGTCTGTGAAGTCAAAGACTATTCATTTTGTTTGCTGTGGAAATGGTCCATTTGTCTTTTCCCATTATCTGACATTGTGGACGGGCCCCTCAATCATGCTCTCGGTTACATGAAAACAATATATATGCGAATAATACTAGTTCAGCTTCTGAAATCTGGTGTTTCATAAGAATGCCTCTGCTATTTATGTGTTTGGGGGGATGTTTTAATGCGGAAAATATAGTTTTTTGTACCAGTTGCAGTACAGGTTTTGATACACACCACTAGTCAAAATGTTAAGATTGCTCACTGCATTTATTTGATCAAAAATACAGTCAAAATTGTGAAATATTATTAGAATTTAGAATAGCTGTTTTCTATGTAAATATCTGTTAAACTGCAATTTATTTCTGTGATGCGCAGCTGAATTTTCAGCATCATTACTCCGGTCTTCAGAGTCACATGATCCTTCAGAAATCATTCTAATATGCTGATTTGCTGCTCCAGAGACATTTCTGATTATTATTAATATTGAAAACAGTTGTGTTGCCCAATATTTTGGTGGAAACCATAATACACTACCATTAAATTGATCAAAAGTGACAGTAAAGACATTTGTAATGTTACAAAAAATAAAATGTATCACAGCATCACAAGAATAAGTTACGTTTTACAATATAGTCATATAGAAAAGTTATTTTAAGCTGTAATTATATATCAGAATATAACTGTTTTAATCAAATAAATTTGGCTGCGGTGAGCAGAAGAGACTGTAGTATATATATTTTTTTACATTTGTCATTTTAATGTTCAAAGGAATTTTTTGCCCAGAAATCCATCATCTGTCAGAATATCTGTCATCATCATGATGACATGAGGGAGAGTAAATGATTCTCATTTTTGATCTGTTTCTCTCTTATGTTCCTTTTGTCCATCTTACTCTCTGTTGTGCAGTAATGGAGGGATAATTGTGACTTCACACACACACACACACACACACATGCTGTTATCATGTCTCTACCCCTCACACCTGATCACAGATAATCACTCTTGAAAGGTGCCATTTTTATCTGCTGCAACAGCTGCAATTCAGTCTGAGAAAGAAGCAGCATAAATAGCTCTGCTGTCTGTCTGTCTGACTGTGTGTGTGTGTGTGTGTGTGTGTGTGTTTCTGTCTGTCTGTCTTTGAGGTGAGATCAGCTCTCGACTCTGTTAACAGCTGTGAATCGTGACCCGCCGTCCTCTCATCACAAACACACTTTAATCCTGTTCTCTGTGAAATGTTTGAGCCGTTATGATTTATGATTAATTACATTTGTATTCGGCTTTATTCTTGTTTGAATGGGAGTTTTCTCACTGTGGCGGATTAGATATTGATTCATATAATGACTTGTATCTCTGAACGCTGTCAGTGAGGAAGACAAAGCTCTAGAGTCAGTGTGTGATCGCTAGTGAAGGGCTTCTGGTTAACTGTAGGTAAATGCCAGACAGGTTAAACAAACATGATGAGCTCTACTGTGTCCATGAGGATGATCATAAAAAGAGCCAGTGTTTGTGTGTGTGTGTGTGTGTGTGTTGCACATCAGAATCAGCGTCTGGTTCAGATTTCGACCCCCTGAAGAGAGAATTTTGGTTGAATTCTGCAGCACAGTTGAAATAAACTGCTCAGCGTGCTGCCGAATCAAGCAGAAGAGCAGAGCGAGTGACACACACACACACACACATCAAAACTTAAAACTGAGTGATTTTGTGGAAAAATCTGTAAATATTCAGAATAACATTTGCTTAGTAATTCCAGCTGTCTCACTCGATGAAACGCAGAAAGACAGCAAACCCTGAGTAGAGAGAGAGAGAGAGAGTCAGCGGGCGGCGGATTGTTCGTTCTGAGCATGAAAAGGCAAAACACAGATAATTTCAGAGGCCTCTAATACACACTATTACTGATATTACTGCAAATTGGTTGCCATGGTTATCTATTTAGCTTTGGACCTGAATGGAGAATGACTTCTGTGCGAGAGACAGACAGTGCCGGTTTAGAGGAGCCGCTAATGCTGCGAGCGTCTGTGGGCCGTTTTCCAAGATAGTTGCCATGGTCACGGTAATTGGGTGGCAGAAATAAGGGCAGGAGATGACGGAAATCCACAGAAAGAGACTCGCGGCGATAGAGACAAACTGAACTAAAAATACGAGAGCAAACCCGTCTTCTGTCTTCTGGACATCCGAACTATCTGGAACAAAAGAATCCAACAAATCAGTGTTTCAGCTCTTCAGCTTTTAAAAGAAAAAAACTAATTCTAATTAGAAGAATTATAAAGACATACAAACAGAGAACAACAAAGTAAATATTTAAAAAATACATTTAAATAAGATATATAATGTTCAAAATGATAGTCTGTAGTACAGTTTTAGATGAAGAAAGCAGAGGAACCTCATGAAAATGATCAAGTAAATACATACATTCTATGTGCATCTAATTCTGTTAATGTCAAAACTGTAAAAAATGTAAAAATAGAAAAATTAAATATTTAAAACAATAATAAAAGTACTGCAATAAATACAGAAAATCAATACAATATTTATATATATATAATATTTAAATATAATATGTAATATTTAAAATGATAGCCTGTTGTACAACATTAGATGAGAAACATTATCAAAAAGTGTTATTATAATGTTAAAATGAACTAAGTCTGAGACCTTTTATTTGCATCTAAATCTATTAATGTCAAAAATAAAACAAAATAAAAATATTTAAATACTCAAAACATAATACAATTATGAAAAAATAATACAAACAACTAATAATTGTAGGCACTATTGTTTTACAGATAATAATGCAAAATCATAACATTGCAATATTCAAAAATGTATAATATTCAGAATTATTAGAATAGAGAAGAGCATAAATCTGAAGTTGAGCTGCTCAGCATCAGCGCTCAGCGAGAAACTGTGAGGCCTTCTGGGTCACAGTGACATCTACAATCATATCAGTCCATTCACGCTGAACCCACAGGCGCTCGTGTGTGTGTGTGTGTGTGTGTGTGTGTGATGAGAACAAAGGCAGAGGAAGGAGGCCCGCACAGACTCCTGGCAGAGCTCGTGATGGCCCGCGGTGACGTGGTTTGCGCACGGCTGACAGCAGAGCCACAAATATACGGCAGGAATTCTGGGACATTCCTCCCGTTTACCCAGAATTCAGCTCTCGTGTCAGCGGTGAGGCGTGACACTGATTCAGGCTAATCAGAGATGAGTTTCATGAAGGAAGTTTCCACAGATTGATGATGCGTTGATGATGTTTGTTGACGTCAGAGGAGCGTTCATGCTGAGTTTGAGTGTGTTTTTATAAGCTCAGATAAAGATGTCTTTCATCCGATGCACTGATGGTTAATGCATTCATGGGACAGGTGTACTTGAGTTGGGCAAACACAGCGTCCGATTGGACATGCGGAGAATCAAAGCGAGCACGAGCCGCTCTTTAATGCGTCTGTTTTTCAATGGCCTTACAAAAGACTCAATGAGAGGCTCTCCTCTGCCAATCTCACGTGTATTTCCAAACATTCATTCACCCATACACCTTTACTGTTTGTTTATATATCTGTCAATCTTTCATTGAGTTCTATTTAACTAAACGATATGGGGGGATTTTGATAGAAATGATTGTATTACTGCTTCCTATTTGCATGTGGAAAGGAGCGCCGGGGCTTTTATTTTAATCTGACTCATTTCCTCCGCTGGATTAAACTGTGATTTGAATATCTTTGAAGGTCTTTGACGGGATCGCCGCGTTTCTGCTCCTGCTGCATGTGAGATAGCATTCTGGGCCTTATTGCCATCATTAATTTAAATGCTAATTGATTCTCTATGAGGCCTTTTAGAGAGTGTCCGACTCATCCTCTCATCTGTGTGTGTGTGTGTGTGTGTCTGAGAGACAGAGAGTGAGTGTGTGTGTCCCCACAAGTATAGCAATACCAGTAAATTTTGACCTTGTGGAGCCTTTTTCTGGTTGCCACGAGGAAACAAGCTTATAAATCACACAGAATGAAGTGTTTTGAGACATGCCTGTAGTTTTTTCTGTCCCCATACTATGGAAGCCCATTTCTGATTTAAAAAAAAAGAAAGAAAAAAAAAGAAAACTGCAACTTTTTTCTTACGTCAAATATTAATGTCAAAAATAAAGCAAATATCTATTCCAAAATATTTAAATATTGAAAAAAAACACATTACGCATAAAAAGTTTTAGCATTTGAATTCTGCTATGTAACATAACAATACAATTTGCATGAAGCGTTTTAATACATTCTGACTCTAAATTCTAAATTCTAAAAATCTCATCAAAAATATTATAATGTGGAAATGCACAAGTAAATCCAGTTCTATTTGCATCTAATTGTATTAATGTAAAAAATAAAGTAAATATTTAAAATAAGAAAATATTTCAATATTTAAAACAATACAATTTGGCATAAAGTATAAAAATTCTAAATCTGATATTAAAAATATACAAAACATTTAAACACATTATTTAAATAAATAGTAAATATTCCAAAAGCACACAAGAATAGTAATACCAGTAAACTGTGATCTTGTGGGAAAATTTTTTGGTCCCCATGAGGAAACAAGCTTATAAATCATTTGCAAAACATTTGCAAGTTGATGTCTTGCAATTCTGACTTTACATCATGCAATACAAGTTTATATTACACAATTAGGGAAAAAAGTCAAATCTGACAGATAAAAAAGTTGCAATTACCTTTTTTATTTTTTACTCAGTGGCAGAAATGGGCTTCCATACCCTAAACCTACTTCTCACACAAAACTACTTGTGTTTTCTCAAAGGTAGAGGAATTAATTCTATTAATGTCAAAAATAAAACAAATATTTACATTTTTAAAAATATTTAAGTATGTAAAATAATACAATTAAGCATAAAAAGTAAAAAAAAAAAAAAAAAAAAGATCTAAATCTAATCTTTAAAATAATTAAATTCAGCATAGAAGTTTAAACATTATAATTCTAATATTAAAAAATCATCATCAAAACCTTATAAGACATATGTGACCCTGGACCACAAAACCAGTCTTAAGTCGCTGGGGTATATTTGTAGCAATAGCCAAAAATACATTGTATGGGTCAAAATTATTGATTTTTCTTTTAAGGCAAAAATCATTAGGAAATTAAGTAAAGATCATGTTCCATGAAGATATTTTGTAAAATTCCTACTGTAAATATATCAAACTTAATTTTTTAATAGTAATATGCATTGTTAAGAACTTTATTTGGACAACTTTAAAGGCAATTTTCTCAATATTTTGATTTGTTTGCACCCTCAGATTCCAGGTTTTAAAATAGTTGTATCTCGACTAAATATTGTCCTATCCTAACAAACGTACATTAATGGAAAGCTTATTTATTCAGCTTTCAGATGATGTATAAATCTCAATTTTGAAAAATCAACCCTTATGACTGGTTTTGTGATCCAGGGTCACATACTAGTAAATACATTAAAAACTTATATTTGCATCTAAAAATTAAACAGATATTTAAAGTAATACAAAATATTGAAATATATTTAAATATAATATTTTTAAATGATCAAAAAAGATCATTCTGTATGATTTATTATTGTTTCTTCAAGAGGACCAAAAATGTCCACACAAGGTCAAAATTCACTGCTATTACTATAATGTAGAGAAATCAGGTACACACACACACACACACACACACACAAATGATCCTTGACATGTTGCTAGGCAACTCAGGGTCTGGATTGTGCTGATAAGTGTTAGTGTTTGACTCTTGCATGCATCTGCGGTAAAGCGCAGGAGGAGCTGCAGGACGTCTTTCTGATGTCATGGTGTCTGTCTGTCTCTTTTGCTCTCTCTCTCTGTCTGTCTCACATAATCTCCAGTGATCCTACAACCACACACACACACACACACACACACACGCATGTCAGTCTGTCAATCCAGCATCTCCTCCCAAACACTGCATTTGCATTTGATCTTTCCAGGCGTTAGTTTGAGCACACGACTCGTGTTCTGTCTGTCTGTCTGAATCGTGTGCGATCGGCGTGATTTGGCAGCGCACAAAGGGAAGGTCATTTCAAATGCAGCACGTGCAGAAAAATGACAGCAAAAGTGGTAAAGTGGCCCTCAAACGGCGGCTCACGTGACGGGGTCAGTCTGAGCTCATGCTGTGATTGGTGGAGGAGACGCGCCGCACAAAGACTCTGATTGCTAATCACACGCAATTACAAGTATACACATAATGACACGAGAATCAAAGGCCAGAAATAGTCGGAGAAATAATCTTCATCCATTCACCTCTCGCTGCCTGCTGTCATTCGGCCCTCCTCCATCCGTTCTGCAGCCCTTCACACACGCACACACACACACACATGTTGTGTTTCCATGTTTTATGGGGACATTACATAGACATAATGGTTTTTATACAGTATAAACCGTATTTTCTATCGCTCTACACCTAAATCTAGCCCTCACTGGAGACTGTGCACACTTTTACTTTCTCAAAAAAACTCATCCTGCATGATTTATAAGCCTGTTTCCTCATGGGGACCTAAAAAATGTGCCCATATTGGTCCCCATAACGTGATAAATACCAGGTACAGACACACACACACACACACACACACACACATTTGTTTTTGTGAATTGTAGGGACTTTCCATAGACTTCTGTAGTTTTTATACTGACCTACCGATACTGTTTATCCCCTCACCCAACCCTAAACCCCTTACAGAAAACCTGTTTGCATTGTTACATTTTCAGACAAATATCATTTACTATTTTTAATCATTTTTTTACATTGTGGGGACCGCAGGACCGTACACCCAGACACACAGTCTTTCACTGCTGACATCTCCGAATTATGACAGGAGTTTTGTCTTTGTAATTCTCTCATTTTAGATCATGGGATCTGCTCAGGTTCCTCTTTATCATCATGTCTTATCAAGAACTGTGAGCTGGAAAATTATTATTTCAAATAGTAATAAAATGCATAAAAACCTCTACACATTCTAATTCTGTTATTTACAATAACAATACAGTTGTGCATAAGAAGTTTAAACATTCTAATTGTAATATTTAACATTTTTATTTAAACGTATTCTAACTCTAGAATTCCGAATTCCAAAAAAGTTATAATGTGAAAAGGAACTAATTAATCCATATATTCTGTTTGACTCTAATAATATTAATGTCAAAAATAAAGATTATTAAAATATTAAATATTTAAAAAATATTTAGAATATATATAATATATATTTATTTATTATAATATATATTTATTTAAAAATATTTAAATCCAATATTCAAAATAATAGTACAATTCAGCATAAAAAGTTTCAACATTTTAATTCCAAAATTCAAAATTAATAAAATAAAAATAAAAAACTCAAAATTTAAAATAATAATAATATTGAAATATATTTAAATAAAAATATATTTAAATAAATATTAAATTGACAACATACACAAAATGCAGTTTAAAATTCTTGGAATAATGCTTTACAAAAAGTCATTAAAATCATTTAAATAGGACATATAATATTCCGAATATTAGAGAAGAGCATAAATCTGAACATGCTGTTGACAGAGCTATTAGGCATCGGTGCTCAAAGAGAAAGTAGTTGTGAGTTAAGGTGCGTTCTGGGTCACAGTGACATCTACAATCACATCAGTCCATTCACTATGAACATGCATGAAGAGCTGGTTTATCAGTAACAGACAGAATAACACAAATGCAGGTGAGAAATGCAGTAAAAGCAGCTGTAAATGATCAGATGTTAATTCACTGAAGACGAGGGAGAGATACGGATCAATGCAGGAATCACGTCTGTGTGTCGCTGATAGTATTGAGCCGCTGTTGTCATTTTACAGCACACTGGACAGAGATAATGGGCGCGAGACGGACGTCAATCCACCATTCACACACACACATCAGATCTCACACTGAATTCAGATCATTCAGAGTCATTTATTACATCATGAATACAAATCTGTTTACAAAAGCCGTTGTCACATTTACAAGCGTTTACTGCAATATCCTTCACATTACAAGAGCTGCACGCTGCAAACATGACATTCCTCCTCAGTATTCCTGTCTTGTTTTCCAGAACAAATATCGAAACATTCTTATATCAAGATGCATTTATTGGAAATGCAAAATCACATATAAAAAAAGAGTTTTTGAGAAACTGATCTGAAACTGAACTTATACTGGACAAGGCAAAAATCCTGAGGAAGAGCATCATTTTAGCAGTGCAGTCAGACACAGAGAAACACAGATTATTATACGACACATTAAAACATCCATTCAGAGAATGCTAAAATAGTGTTCATGTCATTTGCATTTATTCATGTGACTGACAAACTGTCAAATTCCCAAAGAGAGAGAGCGAGTGTGTTTGTGTGTCATGACTGGAGTGTGTGTGTGGATGAACATATGTGAGTGCTTGTGCGCTCATGGGAAGTCGCGCATGTGTTCACCGCGGGCTTCGGCGCTGACCTACATCTGATTATTACTGCTGACAGAACATCCTTCTTCTGTCTTTGTCCCTGACCAACCAACTGCGACACACAGACACTGAAGAACACACCAGTGCTGAGACCACAGCGTCACACACACACAACATATCCAACAGTCCAGATCAAATGAGCTGGAGAACTTGTGTGTGTGGTGCTGAAACGTCACACATATATCCAGCATGAGGAGAGCGGTTTACTCTTGGGTTTAGCAGTGTTAGTCAAGTCAGTCATCACTAGTGCTCCTAGTCGTGTGATCAAGCGTGAATGATTCCTCAGATCATGTGTGTGTGTGTGTGTTGAGGAGAGCGTGTGCTGCTGGCTCTTTACTAGTGATCAGATGCAGCATTTTCATCAGCTGGAACAGAAAACAGCTGAAAACCCCACAGACACACAGTGAAGGAGGGACCTGAGCTCTTTAACCTAGAAACCACCCAGAACACCCTAGCAACCACATAGCAATGTGCAAGCATCATGTTTTCCAAAATGATCGTAAACCAAAGAGATAGTTGAGAGTCGAGGTGCTGGTGGTTTCTGTGATCTACTTACAATGCTTATGAAAAACACAATACAGGTGTGTTTCTGTCTCAGCTGACAGGAAACGTTCTCAGAACGTTCTGGCAAGGTTACATTCTTGCAGAAACATTAATAGAATGTTTAAAGTTGTGTGGTCAAAACATTACATACATTGCTCATGGAACATTTTAGTTTTCGTTCGAATAATGTTTTTTGAACGTTACTATTTAAGAACATTCAGAGAACAAAGTAACATTCCCATAATGTTACAAAAAATGAAGGAATGTTTCACACGACCAAGATAAACGTTTCTAACATTTAAAAAACAGGACATTTTGAAAGTTCAGACAACATATAATGTAATAGTGAAATGTTCTTAGAACATATTTTTTGCTTGGCATGTTAATAGCTGTTTTTTTTCCTGTCTCTGCATCTTTAGGGTGTGCAAAACCTTCATTTGTAGATTGTTTTGTTTAGAACAATAATTCATCATCAGACTAGAAATATTTCTGAAGTGCGCAGAGAGTGTGGCTTTAATTTGAGTTTCACATCATCTTCATTATGATACTGTCAGATGAACATTAGCAAAATGACTCTAAAATATGATGTTCTCAAAGCTGAAGATAAACTCTGTGTGTGTGTGTGTGTGTGTGTGTGTGTGTGTGTGTGGAGCAGGATGAGACTGACAGTGTGTGATGGATGTTATACACTATTACACAGCATGATCTCACTAACACTCGCACGACTCTGACACCACTATATGAGCTGCTGGAATGACAAATGAGTGTGTGTGTGTGTGTGTGTGTGTGTGTGTGTGTGTGTTATGCACAATACTGTCTGAATGTTTCTTAAACATCAGTTTAGAGTCAAAGAAATACAAACTCTATCAGAAAGATGTGGAAAAGCTTGGAAGTGCTTCAATATAATACAATAACATTTAAATGGACTGAAGATAATCATTTGGATCAAAACAGTCGACAGGAGAGAGAGAGAGAGAGAGAGAGAGAGAGAGAGAGAGAGAGAGAGAGAGAGAGAGAGAGCGAGCGTGTTTAGCTTAGTGTCCAGTGGCGTCCAGACTCACGCCGAGGAAGCGTCGTGTGTTTAATACTGCGAGGCACCAGATCTGTACAGCACAACGACTCAGACATTCATTCATCACATCTACAAACACAGCTGTGCACCGGCGCTTAATAAATAATCCAACAATCTCAAGCGCTCGTTCAACATCAAACCATCACAACACAACATCAAAAGAGTCCAAATACAATGCAGAAGTCCAGCTTCATGACATCATTAACGGCGCGGCGTCAGACCAATCTCAAAGCTTCTCGGTGAATTCATTCGCAGACGCTCGGGTTCTCCTTAAGGGTTCAAAGGTCTCCCGTGGAGATCTGAAAGAGCGTGAGGGTTCTGTCCTCTCGTGTGTCTCTACTGCCCCCTGCTGGACGATCTCAGTTTGATGATCCATTCACCGCCAGGGTTGTTGTTGTACAGGTCAAACAAATGAGTCTCTGGATCCAAACAATGTTCACCTGAGCCATAAAATAAGATTTAGACATTAAATATATAACCTTAACATGCATAATGGACATTATACTCTAACTATGTGACCCTGAACCACAAAACCAGTCACAAGTGTCAATTTTTTGAAATTGAGATTTATACATCATCTGAAAGCTGAATAAATAAGCCTCTTATTGATGTATGGTTCGTTATGATGGCTGAGATACAACTATTTGAAAAACACAACAACAAAAAAATCAAAATATTGAGAAAATCGCCTTTAAAGTTGTCCAAATGAAGTTCTTAGCAATGCATATTACTAGTCATGTTTTAAGTTTTGATATATTTATGGTAGGAAATTCACAAAACATCTTGATGGAACATGATCTTTACTTAATATTCTAATGATTTTTGGCATAAAAGAAAAATCTAGAATTTTGACCCATACAATGTATTGTTGGCTATTGTTACAAATATACCTGTGATACTTAAGACTGATTTTGTAGTCCAGGGTCACAAATATAGTTTTTGTGTTGATAGTGTAAATGCTGTCCTATCAACCTGGAATCTATGAACATCAAATGAAACAAACATGAATTTATTTTTAACTAAAAAACCCAAAACCAGTTAACATTAAATAAAGAGAAGGACTTATTTATAGGATATATACATGCACATTTGGTTATATCAGTCTTTCCATTTCATATATTTATGTTGTTATATAAGTTATACTCATTTCTGTCAGTATTATTTTAGTATTACTGAAATACTATTTTAGTTTTTTTTTTTTTTTATTTTGAATTAGTTTTTTATTGTTTTATTTTCCTTTTTTTAATTTTAGTTAAAGTTTAGTAATTTTGTTTTGTGTTTACCATTTTAATTAGTTATTTTTTATATGTCTATAAGTTAAACTAAATGAAAATAAGAAATGTTTCTTTGGCATCTATTTTAAAGTTTTTAATATTTTATTTCAGTTAACATTTATTTTAAGTAACATTTTTTTAGTTTTAGTTAACTATAATCACCATGGTTTGTATCTTCTTGTCTCATAGTGTAATTCTACATAAAAATATATATATATGTATATATATATATATATATATATATAGAAAAAATATCTTACCGATATTTCCACCCACTTCATAAATGGCACAGTCTGGGTATGTTGTAGAACCATTTCTGTATGGGGGGGGGGGGATAATAATCAAATGATTTTTTCATTATAGGTATTTTATTAGTGAGTGTGTGTGTGTGTGTGTGTTCATACCGTTTCAGGAGTCCTCTGCTGTTGTCAGAGGTGTGTAGTTCTTTATAAAACTGTGACATCAGGTCTGAGGCGCGAGAATTTATAGTGAGACGAAACTCCATCGAGAAGCTCACGTCACCCAGCTGGATCTTTACAGTACGACACTGCTGATCACACACACACACACACACACACACACACACACACACACACGAAGAAGAAGAAAAGAATGTATCAGTAACTGATCACAATGAGACAAAAATGATCAGTCAAAACAAAATCACCTCAAAATCAACAGAAAAAACAAGACAATTAATATATTTTTAATATATATAATGATTTTAGATATATTTAATTTATTATATCATAAAAAGTCAACAAGGCATATTTTTAGGAGAATGAGAATTTGTAAGGTAATGGCCATGACAATAATATTAAAAAAAAAAAACTTTCTTAACACAATATATCCTTGTGTCTTTATGTTCCTGTCCACCATACACATCTGCCTTAAATCATATTAGATGATGATTGTGTTTGTAGCTTCATCAGGGATGTTTCAGAGCACACAATCTCACGTTATGATCTCTAGTTGAGTACAAGCTTTAAGCACTTCATGTGTTCTGTCAGGTCCTGTAAGCGTGTCTCGTGATCTCTGTTCTCGAGACTAAAGCCTCTAAAGGGATCATCCCATCATCTCCTCATCCTCTCACGCTCACGATCTGTCGCTCTCAGCTCTCGCCCGTCTCTTTTTCCCTCCTGACTTTTTTTCCCTCCTGAATCTACATTAGCATTTATTCATTTAACAGATGCTTTAATCCAAACAGACTGACAGTTTGGACTGAACTAAATGTTCTGGATCATCTGTATCTTCTCTCTCACCTCGCCGGAGTTCTTGTCGGGTTTTTCTCTGCTGTCCGTGTGGATCTTCCTGAGCAGGTGTTTGATGCGCTTGTCGTAGAACTGGTACCGACGGCTGCTGTTCTCGTTCAGCTTCCTCACCTGACTCAACAGGAAGTTAGGAACCTGCAGAAGAGCAGATCAGACACTCTTGAACTCTTTGAGAAGATGCGGTCAAGCTACGACAGCAGAGGATTCTTCCGCTCTTTACCGTCCACAGAAGGTCCTGGTAGCGGATGAGGAGCCTCATGATGTCGGCCGCCCGCTCGGCCTGCCCCTTCTCTGGACCGTCCACCGCTAGTTTACTGGGAACCGCCTTGTGCAGGAAAAGGTTTGGAGCCATGATGGTGGAGACGGCCCACAGGTTCATGCGGTTACGCCGCTCGCATAAGACCACCTTACTGAGGAACTCCAACAGCGCCTGGAGAAACACGCATTCACACTTCAAGACTTTTCATTCTGTAGTTCATCCAACTCAAAATATCACTCTATAACACTGTATAGTCATAGATTCCATTCTTGTTCCATTCATAAACACTTTCTTTCTGCGGAACACAAAAGAAGATATTTTGAGAAATGTCTCAGAGTTTGTTGTCCGTGCAGTGAAAGTCAATGGGCTCCAGTGCTGTTTGGTTCCCAGCGTTCTTCAAAATATCTCCTTTTGTGTTCTGCAGGAGTAAGTGACATGAGGGAGAGTAAATGATGACAGAATGATGATTTCTGGCTGAACACTCCCTTCAAGTGAATTGGGTTGTGAAGAGCATTTCATGTGACTTTTTACATTCATCAACAGCAGGACTTCGACACAAAGAGACACAGTTATATAAACGTCCGACTGTCAGCTGCGTTACGCTTGAGTGAAAGACCCGTGTGAAAGACCTTCAGTTACACACACACAGCAAACGTTCAGTGTGTTAATGAATCTGTCTTATGTAACGGTGCTGATGAGTCACGTCTATGACACATGTCAACAGGCGTATGTGTGTGTGTGTCTGGTTTGTACCTTTAGTGTGTTTCTGTTGGGTTCTGGCAGCAGCAAAACAAGAAGATTCAACATGTGCAGCTTCTGCTTCAGGTCTGCAATATCTGTAGGAAACAATTTAAACATGATTCTTCTCAGAAAGACTCTTCAGTCTATCAGAAACCATCTTCCGATGACACATAATACCAATATTATCATACCAGGACAACATAAGTTCTTTGACTGTTCATCCATAAATAAGTGAGTATTTTGGTCTCTAGTTCCAGCTACTGCGATTCACAGCACCTCGACACGCTATACGACATACAGGACCTCACTGAGACCCGCTGTCATCCCCACACACACCTCTAACGGCGCTGAAGGTGTTGAGGTGTTCGGCGGTCAGCAGCGGCGCCGGGAGTTCACGGATGAACTTCTTGAGCAGAGCGGCGGCATCATTCGGGCTGACCTCGTCCCAGCTGAACGAACTGCTGTAAAACGAGTTCTCCAGCTTCTGCTGCAACACCTACAACCAACACAACCACTGTGAGCCAAAACAACAAACTTTATGCGATGCACAAATACTGTGGTGGTACCATGGTACAGTACGCAGACTTTAAGTCCCATTGATTTTCTAGGCATGTTTGACTGCTGCACTTTTGTCTTGCATCTTTTACAGTGTCTAAATGCAGCGCTCAAGTTCAGCTTCTAAAAAGTGTCTTAAGACCTTGCGTTTTAGCCCATTCCACTGCCTGCATGTGACGCAGCCTTTGTGGTGTCAGATGGATACCATGGTACTACCAAGGTACTTTTGGTACTTATTTATTGTAATGTTTTATGTTACTTTGATTCTGGACTGAGACCCTGGAACCCGCAGAATCCCCTCAGAATCGAGACCCTTCTTCTCCAGAAATGACAGAAGCTGAAACAGAGAGAAGAAAGCATCATACAAACTATCCAAGAGTCCTAGTTACTAATTTAAAAGTCAGCCTTGAAGTCGATGAAACGAAAGTAGTGCCAGAGCATTGTGAGTATTGTGACGTACATTCAAGACAGATTACTGCAAAAGAAAAAATGTAGGGCAGGACTTGGTTCTGTGCACTGGTTGTTAATTGGATGTTGTTGTGTGGGTGTGGCTCTCGAAAACAGAGGCGGGTCTGAATGTGAGTTTAAAAGCACTGAAGTTATTTTCACTGGAAGATCCAGTTATAACATTACACAAAGCATTTTTTAAAATATGAAACGCATAGATTGGATGCCTTACAATAAGATTAAATAAGTTTGGTAAACTCATATTTCATTTCGATTTTTAAAGTAGCATTATAATAAGAGGTTGAAATGTGACCCTGGAGCACAAAACCAGTCGCAAGTAGCACAGGTTTAGTTGTAGCAATAGCCAACAATACATTGTGTGGGTCAAAATTACTGATTTTTTTTAATGCCAAAAATCATTAGAATATTAAATAAAAATCAGGTTCCACTGAGATATTTTGTTAAATTTCCTACCGTAAATATATCAAAACTTCTTTCGGACTACTTTAAAGGCGATTTTCTCAATATTTAGATTTTTTTGAACCCTTAGATTCCAGATTTTCAAATAGTTGTATCACAACCAAATATTGTCCATCCTAACAAACCACAGATCAATGGAAAGCTTTATTCAGCTTTCAGATGCTGTATAAATCTCAATTTCAAAAACTTGACCTTTATGACTGGTTTTGTGGTCCAGGGTCACAAATGAATGAATCGGTGCACAAGGAGATGATGTCATGACGTACTGTTTGGAGGAAGAGTGGGATCTGAGTGTGGGGTTTGATCTTCTGATCGCTCTCCACCAACGAGGCGAGAGGAACGCCGAACAAACAGCTCTCTGACAAACAGGAAGACATCGGACAGAATTCAGATTATTGGTCACACACATGTGAATGAGTGTGGTCATGTGACAGGAAGCTCACCAGGGATTTTCCGTTTGCAGGTTTTGTGTCGTTTGACCTCGAGCCCCAGCAGGTCACAGAGCGCCGTCATGTCAATCAGAGCCAGCTGACGGACCTTCTTCATGTCCTGATGGGAAAGATCCAGCACCCGCGTCACTCCCAACCGGCACTGCGGACAGATGACCCGCTGCGGACAGAAAAACAGAGGTCGGATTTTATTAGCATTTTTATTTGGGATTATGAGCATCAGCCAATCACTGCAGAGGCAGACGGCGAGTGATGCAATGGTGTGTAAGTGCAGACAGGCAGACAGGTGGAGTCTCACCGGCAGCGCTCCGTCGTCTCTCCTGCACTGGCTGCTGTTGTTCTGTGGTAGTTTGGCTTGTTTCAGTAAGATGGCCGCTTGTTCACAATACGCGACGTCTGTGATAAAGATCTCGTCCATCTGCAGCCCTTGAGTCTCCTGACCGCTCACAGCTACACACACACACACACACACACACACACACGTGCGCTGTTAACGGCTGTTTCCACTGACAGCGGGAAGCGTTCACTATCTGATCCATTTGAATATGATTTCCATGTGAAAAGGCAGGAAATTGCATCTTGTGTTCAAAGGGCACGTGCTGCATTCACACGCGCTGCTGCAGAATAGAGTTCACATCTAATCACTGCTCGTCTCTCTGAATCTGAAGCATTTGAATGTTATTAAACACACATTCGCTCTTATATTAATAGATGCGACAGGTGAAGATCTGCAGCTGAAAATATCACAGAATAATGAACAGACTGCGCTGGTTCCCAATCCCGATGATGGAGAATCCCAACACCGCACATTTAGACGTCTCCCTCATCAAACACACCTGACTCAAGACTCCAGGACCTCAAATGTGTGTGTCAGATGAGAGAGACGTCACAAACGTGCAGCGGTGTTGGAGGCTCTCCAGGCTCTTGGGAGCCACTACTGTAGTGTTTCATTCCAACATCACATCCTACATTTAGTTTCCTTCTATATGGAATCAGAATGAGATATTCACAAATAATCACACTCTGTCTCTGCAAAGCAGCTCGTGTGTTGTGGATGGTTACCAGGGTTCTTATTATTAGCTTTTCAGCCAATAGAAAAGAAGGCGTGTGTGTACCTGATCGTTGCGTCTTTGTCACGCTCTCCATGTTTCTGTGTGTGTCAGCTTCGCTGTTGTGTGTCTCAGGAACTGCTGACTGAATAGAAAACAATTAGTTTGACTCACACACACACACATGAGAGATGTGTTTTCTGTGTGTGTGTGTGTGTGTTTGATGAACAGAACTCAAGCCTTTATTCAGATACACTGATATGATCTGACATGACGTGAATGTGCTATTGTGTGCTGTGGAGCACGAACACATACAGGCCTTTACAAATGCCACGACTGACTGTTCCTCCACACGCGTACTCTCTTTCTGTCATCATTCAAACATAAACACGTGAACACGTGTTAGATGGTCTTACACATGCCTGACACATGTCAGCTGTGGATCTCTTTATTTAAGAGATCAAATCATAGTTTTATTATATGTCAAAAAGCTAAAACAGTAACCATTCACACAGTGGATTTTTGTGTTTAAAATCGTGGGTTGTGCATAAAAACAAGGCCTTGAGACAAGACGAGTTTGTAAAAGCTGAACTATTTCTGCTATAACCTGAGCTCTGTGTTTTTAGAATGGCGTGTAATGTGTGAGACGCTGTGAAAGACACAAGACACAAACACAGTGGTCAAAGATTTCTTTCAAGTGCATGTAATGCAATGAAATACAAAAACGTGTTCTGTGTGAACGACTCCTTAATGTGATCCAAAATCAAATATGTTTATGAAGACACACACACACACACACAGGCAGTGTTAGGAAAAGTTACTTTTAAAAGTTATGCATTACAATATTGCGTCACTCCCTAAAAACTAATTATGTTCCTTAGTTACTTTTTGCGTTACTTGTTAAATCTGGGCAGGGCTTGCTTTTTTTTTTTTTTTTTAATATAAAAACATTTTATTTTTGGTAAATATAAAAGCCCTTTCACACCAAAAGCCTAAATTCATGTCTGTACAGCAGAATGTAGAAGAAGAAAGTTCAACACTCTTAAGCAATAAAAAATAAAAAAGAACAAATGTTAGTCTATCGTGAGTAGTTTTTGGTTATTAGTGTGATTGAATTGGATCACTGAAGATCAGCAGCAAAGACACTGGTTAATAAAATGAAATTAAATACACAAAGGATATTTGTGTAATTTAACATTTAATTATTGCTGGCTTGCATCATATTCTGAGTTGCATTTCACTGCTTTTATTCATTTTAAGGAATACTGAACCTGTTTTTTGTGAGTGAGAGGAATTAATGCATGTGCTCATTTATACTAGAACTAAAGTAACATCTTACTCCTGATTTCTCTCAACATGGGGTGATACTTATTTGAAAGTAACTCTTATATTTTCTTGTAAATGAAAAAGTAATGGGTTACTTTATTAGTTACTTGAAAAAAGTAATCTGATTACGTAACTCGCGTTACTTGTAATGCATTACCCCCAACACTGCACACAGGTGTGCTGTTACCTGAGCAAGGGGGGAAGCAAAGATGTCTCTGACGTGTCGCGGTGGCGTTTTGTTCCTCTTGCGTAGCGAGCAGGTGTACGAGTCGATGCGTCTCTGAACCGCCGCCGCTTGAGTCTTAGTGAGAGTCGACAACAGGACCGCTTTATCGACGTCCTCTTCTTCACCTGTTACCAGCGGAGACAAACCAGCATCCTGCAGCCAGAGCTCCTCCTGCTCGCCGTCTGACACACACACACACACACACACACACACACACACACACACACACTCCTGTCAGTCCATCAGCACGCATCTCTGCATCATCTGACGGCGTGATGTGTTTCGGTCTCACCTTCAGACTGTCTGGAATCTCGCCTGCTGCTGTCCGGCTCCGAGTCGCTCCGTATGGTCTCCACTTCACTCCAGAAGGACTCCAGACACAACCTGTCGGGCTGCTGCGGGGTCGGGAGGTCAGGTGAGTCCGGCTGCGGGTCCCGAGGGTCCGCCCAGGACTCAACATTCATCGCGGTGAGGCTGCAGTCCCTGAAACGCACAGGAAGAGGAAGAAGATGAGGATGGTGACAAAGATGCATCAGTCTGGAGGTTCATATGGGACAAAACCAGAGATTTCTGCCAAGCATGTGAATGAGATGTCTTCTACACAAGAGATCGAAACTCAAATGACTTCCTGTTCCGTTATTACAGGTCCAACAAACAGCGGTTCGTTTCTTTGACATGCTAATGAGTTTCTGGTGACAGCTACTTAGTGGACATCAGTGAGGGGCGGCTGGTAAAACCGGTTTCTGTTGAACTGCGCTGATTAAATCAATGCTGAAACCTCTTGGACACAGACTGAAACGGCGTGTTAAACTCATCTTCAGCAGCGTGTTAAACTCATCTCACAACATGTCAGAAATACAAAACAACATCTGTAGAAGCAAATGTGATGTTTTTTAAGTTGTCCTGCGACTGATGTGGCTTTTTAATGGAGATACAGAACAGAGTAAAAATGCTTATTGCACACAATATTCAGTAAAAAACAGAACATGCTGTTCTATTCTGCTCTAATCTGTTCTGTAGATTGAGGATGATCTGTTTCAGGACTGAGAACAGCCACTTCTGTTAACAGGCAAATTAGCAGAAATCAAACCAAACCAAATGACAGACTAATTAATCGCCTGCATTGACAACAGTGCTGTTCCTCCTCAGTATTTTTGTCGTGTTTTCCGGTCTTTCCAACATCTAACCATTCTTCAATCAAGATCCATTTACTGGAGATGCAAAATGACAGAAGATAGGAAGTGTTTCTGAGAAATGTATCAAAATTAATTACGTTTCTAAACCAATAGATGCCAACAGACCTAAATCAGATTAGATGCCATAATGAAATTAACATGGATGAAAACAAGGCTGTGAGAAACAGATTTAATCTCTAGATTATGGAATTTTCACAACTCACAAGTTTAAACACTATTTTATGGAGTTTGTGTGTAATGAAGGCTATTTTCAGAAAGACGTTTCGTCAGCTGAACAATCGGTATGTTGTTAAACAACAGTACAATCCATCAAACGCTGTACTTCAGTCCTGACTGAGATCTACGGAGTCACAAAAATCAAATTTCAAGGGTAAAACAAGTTTACTTTTCAGATTCCATTCTGGAAAACAGATACTGATGAAGAACTAATGTTTGCGGTGTGACGCATTGATCTGACAGTAGTTGTGCAGAGATATTATTAAAATCATCAGTTACGATTTAGTCACGAGCATATTTGCAGTAAACCACGTTCTCGGTCTCAGAGATGGTTTAGTCAGGACTTTACCTGGTAATTGGCTGAGTTTTGTTTTGGGTTTGTCTGGTTGAGTGTTGCTCATGCGGATGGTGAAGGAAGCGTCTCGGTCGACACAGATTCCCGTGCAGGACGGGTTTCGATCGAACCAAACGTGGTTTTATATCCATACAATACATTCTCACTCACGGTCCTGCTGATCAATCAGTGCGGATGAATAATAATAATACTCCTCCTCTGTTTGAATATTCCTCTGACACACGTTTGCTCATCACATCTCTTTTCCTCTGATAGATTTGCTGGTTTTTATGCTCCACTTTTCCAGTTTTGAGTGTAGAAATGTCCATCAAACAGAATGACAACAAAATTAAATCTTTTCATCGGTTGCTCACTGGTGTCTCGTCTGTTGCTCACTGCCCTCATGCAGTGCTTGTATCTGAGTCTGCGTGTGTGTGTGTGTGTGTGTGTGTGTGTGTGTGTGTTGGGATGGGAGGGGAAACCAGCAACACCTCATCACTGTCACCTAAACCTGCCTATCTAGGGCACACCCTGATGCTCATGAACACACACTACATGCCATTCATAATCTGACACATAAACAAACCATAAATAGAAGTGATGGGAATAATCAATAATCTATAACCTCTAACCTACATGTGACTCGTCAAAACAAAGGTCTTAATAATAAAGATCAGGCAGCATGAAGAGCGTCAGAAGGTCAAACTCCTCACGACTTTCAGGGTCAGATCAGGTTTCATCTCCTGTCAGATCAAGCAGCTTCTTCCATTCAGGTGTCAGGACGTCAGATCGTTTCACTCTCGCTTAAGCAGTCATTTTCAGTCGTTAAGGACTCCGTTGCTACAAACACACTGATTTAACAGCATTTATTTGCCAACAGCCAGTTGCATTTTCTAACACTTAACACTTAATCACTTCAATTCTAAAGATCTCCAAAGATTTAAACCTGTGGAAATCTGGAAATTGAATTTATTACCGCTATTCATGCATTATTTATGAGCTGGTACCAGTTGACAGATGCCGTATTTACTATTACAATGCAGTATTTACTATATGCAATATTTACTAAACTTAATAAACTGTGCAGTGACAAAAATAAACATTTTCTCTTATGCATAAACACATACAGTATTCCTGTAGCTCAAACAATAGATGACAGCGCCTGGGTTTGATTGTCAGGGAAAGCAGCAACTGATCAAATGTGCAGTTTGAATCCAATGCGGATCCATTTGGATAAAAGCATATGCAAATGCATAGATGTAAATGTTAGCCTAAAATACTGATGCTGATGAACAAAAGCACACAGACGTGTGTGTTCAGATGTCAGACATTCTTGTGTCTTTAATGAACAGCGAGGCGGACACAGGTCTGCCATCACTCATTAAATCTGTCAATAGCGCACTTAAAGAATCTCCCGGCTAAGGCTGACAGGAAGCTGAATGACGCAGATACACATTTCATTGTTCTGTTGAATCTCGGCTGCTAGTTTTCTCTCCATAGTGATTAAATGTGCAATAAAACTAGAGAAATGCTCTAAACACAAGAGACTTTAAATACAGTCACAGGTGTCATCTGAATCAAGCTCTCTTCTCTTCTGCTGATGGAATGAAGACAATCAGGCTTGTTTTTTGCTTCAGGTCCTCATGCCGGAAGAACGGTCAGATTATTTTTAAACCTGAAATCCCCCCCACATGTTGAGATTCATTGTTGTTTCATACGACACGCCACAATACGGTGACTTTTATAGAGCGAGAGAACAAAAGCACAGAATGAACGCTAAAGGTTACGACTGGATTCAACTACGGTCAGCACTATATGCAATTCTGATACTATACTGAAGCTATTTCATGAATTATAGACATTATGTTCTTTTACAGCACCAAAAAACACCATCTGAACTTGTGACTGATACTTGTACACTAAACACAACAGACTAGAAATATCCCAGTCAGTATAACCGAGTTGAGGGTCTAACAAACAGCAGCGTGTCACTAACTATTTCAGTACAAAGACATGCAGCAAATGAATCTGTGAATCAACCAGTGAACTGATGAACCGGTGCATTTATATGAACATCAGAACAGACAGATTCACTAAATTGATTCGGTCCACAGAGATTGGTTTTGATTATCTTAAAGGTCTTAATATGAGGTTTTTGATTAACATTTCATTATTGCAACATGACAAAAAATGTGTAGCTTGTGATTGGAGAAGCTCCACTATTTGAAAACACCTGAGCTAGAGTCACACGACCGAGAAAGTTAGCGGCATCAGTAGCTTTAGTTTCTCCTTAGCAGCTCGACTGACGGATCGCCTGTAATCTGCTTCACAAACATTCACAGGGTCTTGCTTACAGTCTTAATCCAGATTGCACCTGAAAAGCTTCTTATAGTTTGCAGAGTTCAACAGTTAAGTAATGTGAACCGCCAACCAGGTTTACTCATTATGCAAGAAAATGAGTCATGCAGTGTTCGATCCATAGTTCTACTATTCCTGCAACATCATTTCTGAAGCATTGGAGATTCGGTTCAGACTCTCATTTCATGCCCTGATGTTAGTAACTTGAAAAACAGTGTAATAATCAGATTAATTAGTAGACGTTCAGTTAGGGCTGAGTGATCTTTTCAGATTTTATTGAATGTTTTGCCAGGATTTTATTTTTGGTAAATCGAGGAATCACAGTTTTGAATAAAAATTAGCACTTAAACACATTGACAGTTTTCCAATAATAATATGCTAGAAAATATGATTGTTTGCTTTTCATGCTTGCATGATGTTTTTACAAAACATTTACTGTTAATAACAATCCACTGTTCATATAATTTTAGTCATTTTGAATTTAAAATGCCTTGAATTTTTGAGTTGACCTCTAAAACGGAACGTCTATATTTTGCCCATGAAATATTATAGAATATTTACATTATTATGTATAATACAATATTTGCCTTCAAATTTCATGCATCTTTTGTGTAAAGATATTTAACAAATGAATTTGTTTCACACCATGTTAAACTTAATTAGATGGTTAATAAAGAGAATGTTACTTGAATCATGTCATAGTTATTTAGTTTAGTTGACAAGTTAAATGTTGAAACAAATTGAAAGCGAAATCTGGAATTGGTTGAATGTTCTGGAAAGGTCAAGATTATAATTATTTTTTTGCCATATCACCCAGCCCTACGTCCAGCGACCCGTAGACTCCGTCGCTCCTACCTGGCAGGAGCGCGTCCAGCCGTTTTGCCTAGCAGCCGCAACTGCCCCGCGCTTTTTCCCCACGGCATCCCGCTCCGGTTCTTGGTGCCGCTGGTCCCGCGGAGGGCAGGAAGCAGCAGCTGGCCGCGTCGAGCGCCTGTGAGCTCCTCGGCGTGTAAACACATCAGAGCCAGAACGCTCCGCACAGGAACGTCAGCGCAGCCCAGCATCCTGCCACAGGAAGAGGGGACGGAGGAGGGCAGCGTGCCTGGGCCAATGCCGCAACACGGGAAGCGGAGGACGAGATGTGGGTGACGCTCTCTACTAACAGACAAATATGTGCAGAAGGAACTCGCTTCTTATCTAGCTTTGCAAACTTTAACTAGGCATACTGCCTGATTTAGCTGCTTCCAGCCTTAAAGCAGTACTTCCAGAATCAAACTGAACAGAAAAACCTCCAAAATGAATCACCGCTGCTGCTCCCGGACCTCCTCCAGCTCGACTGAGCTCAAACCGAGACGTTCACAGCTCAGGATCATAACCTGATTGCTCAGATTTGCACAATCTTCAGGAAAACTGAGCTCTTTGTTTGAAGGAATAGTTTGCGAGGATTAACAGACTTGTGACACACATCTACGTCGGCTAATCAGACGAACCGTTTCTTCACTGATTGCCAAAATAGGATATGTAACAGTCCAAAAGCACTAGAAATCCTGCTTTCCCAGTGGAAACTATTGTGGTGGTTACTGATCCGTGCATATGAGTATCAGACACTACTGTTCAAAGTATGGGGTCAGTAAGATTGTTAAAGAAATGAATACTTTTATTCACCAAGACAGCATTAAATTGATCAGAAGTGCCAGTAAAGACATTTATAATGTTCTAATTGAAATAAATGCTGTTCTTTTGAACTTTTTGTTCATCTGTGAATCCTAAAAAATAAAATGTATGACAGTTTACAAAAACATATTGGGCAGCACAACTGATTTCAACATTGCTAATAATCAGAAATGTTTGTTGAGCAGCAAATCAGCATATCAGAATGATTTCTGAAGGATCATGTGACGATGCTGGATAATGATGCTGAAAATTCAGCTTTGATCACAGAAATAAATTACAGTTCAACATAGATTCACATAGAAAACAGTTATTTTAAAATGGAATACTATTTCACAATTTTTTATGTAATTTTGATCAAATAAATGCAGCCTTGGTGAGCAGAAGAGACTCATTTCAAAGTTTGGTAACACTTTATTATGGGGAACAATTCTCACTATTAAGTAATTGCTTATTAGCATGCTTATTATTAACATATTGGCTGTTTATTAGTACTTATAAAGCACATATTCTACATTCCCAATCCTACCTAATACCTAAACTTAACAACTACCTTACTGTTAATAAGCAGTAAATTAGGAGTTTATTGAGGCAAAAGTTGTAGTTAATGGTTTATTAATAGCAAGAATTGGACCTTAAAATAAATGTGACCAAAAGGTTTACCAAACATTTAAACTTCTAAACAGCAGTGTATATAAATATTTACTGAACAAAACTTCGCTTAAATACTTTCATTTTTTATTTTCTCTTTTCTGTGCGGTAAATAGCTTCTATTCATTTTCCAAATATTTGACTGACGTTGTACATGATCTGTAGCTTTGGCATCTACCGCAACCATCAAGAATCAGATTCCTGTTTCAAAACATCTGCGTCGCCTTGATGTGGAATTTACACTCTGAAAACACACCAAACTGCTTAATGTAAAAGCCTTTCTAGTGTACAATAACACAATAATAAAAACTCATAATGCAGTGATATAATCACTGTATGCAGTTAACGGAACAAAAACATCAGCTTTCACCTCTGCAGACCTCTTTCACTATGGTCTGAGTTTGTTAAGGTGAGCGTCTCATCCGTCTTACAACAGCAGAGATCGGCTGAGGTTTGAAGCTAATTATCAGCATGGCACGTGAGACACACACACACACAGACTGACATTGTGCTGATCTTCTGTTTGGCAGTTTCTCCAGATTCAGACTCTTGTGTGAAAGCTGCTTCAGAGAGACTGACGCCTGCTGCGACGAACAAAAAACAGCCCACAGATGGCAAATAACCGACTTTACTGCGGCTAGTTAGTGACTCATCTGCAGCTCTCCGCTGAATCTGAGAGGAAAATATGAGAGATGCAAATACTCTCGAATGTGTCATTACAACCATATTAGCAGCTGAAAGTATTCATCAAATATTAATATAGTTTCTTTGCGGCTCAACAGAGTTGAGTTCGTTTAATCCCATCACTCGTCTCATCAACATTCCACCATCTCTGAGTTCACATCAGGCCAGACATGACAGACTGACACACATCATGACAACATGAACACAACAACACAGGTCACTGTTCCCTAACCAGCAGGATAATGCGGGATAATCCAGAGACATCTGCACTCTCACAGGACCAACACTCTCAAACACACCTGACATTTCAGTTTTATCCTTTTATACCTCAGGAATTCCTAGTAAATGTGATTAAATAATTACCAACAAACAGCAACACACTGAATTAAATGTGACATTTCTAAGTAGACTGAAATAGTATTTTCTTGTTAAACATACTCAATCGTTCACTTTAAGAAAAAAAGGTACAAAAGCCGTCACTTCCAAAATGTACTAATATGTACCATTTAGATGCTTGATATTTAGGTATTTCCACAGGCTTAATGGTGTTCTCACTTTTACTCAAGTATGATTTTTTGTCTCTGATGTTTCTCTTATAATTCCTCTACATGAGCAGATCATCTGATCTTGGCATAATCGGTTCTCATGGTTTGCACATTCTGATAAAGACGGCTGGTGAGAAGTACATTTATGTAATTGTTCTCAGTCCAGCGTCGTCTCCTGCCCACATGAGCTTCATGTTCTACAGCCCGTCTTGCAGCGTTCAGTGGGCTGTAGGGTCAGATAGAGCGTCCACACACATCAGAACATCAATAATCACCAACAAAATAAAAATTTAGTTACCTATTAGAAATCAGTGAGATTCAAAGGAAAGCAAACACAGACTTCTGTCAGATTTGACAAGACGCCTGATACATCTGTGTCACAAATGACAGCGAGTGATACATTTGTCTCTTTCTTCAAAGGAATTTTAGCAGAAACAGCAGCATTGAATCTCGTGAGGTATGAAATAGAAACCCGTGTGCCGAAGCCATCAGCAGAGCTGCAGCAGTCAGACTCGCATGCATCGCTGCATCACGCAGATTTTCATGTTTATTGTCTCCAGCAGGACAAAGACAATGTTGTATTGATAGCGCGCGCTCCCGCGGTACACACGCGCCCATAGCAACAGGTCTCCTGCCCATAGCAACCGCCAGCCGGCCACGCAAAAAGCGCTAGTATTACAAATGCATGACATTTATGTGGCAGAAATAGTGACTGATCCCTAATACAAACGCCTGGTTTAATGAGCTCGCGTGCCGCTGTGTGAATGGGGTGTAAATGAGACGGACAGTAAGCAGGTAATAAAGCGGATCATCTCACGAAGGCGATGAGAATGACAGAACGGATCTGACCTGTGAGTCGAGCTCTCCGCGCGTCCGGTGTCCGTCTGATGCTTTAATATCGCTGATGTTGCGGAGACACAAAAGCAGGAGCCGCTATTGTCTGACAGACAGATGGTGCTGAGGCCCTCATCATCACGTGACGTCACAACGTGCGCGTGCGCCTCTGTGTATGTGCGTGTGCGCGCGTGTGTGTCACGCGCCAGGTAGTTCGACCGTGACCTCTGCAAGATCCTCACGAAGAATTTAAACTCATTATCGCAATGAGACGATAACCTTATAAATAAATAAATATTTAAAATATTATGTAAATACCTCTACATTAAAACTAATAGTATTATTATGAGTGTGTACACTGACTGTGTAGCTTGATTCAGTGATGTTAAGTGACTTAAGTAAAGTAAAACTAGTTTATTTAATTTGCTACCATATCTAGATGTTTTACTATAGATATTTTCTATCTACTGCACAGTGTCAGAGTATGTACATGTGGATATAGGTGAATATGTGGCAGCAGAGGGAGTTTCTCCCTTCATTTAACTCATGGTTGTAAGAGCTCAATTCTCTGTGAAGCTGCAATATATAAAACAATATATATTGTGACATTCACACACTCACAGCACCAAATGTATGGCTGTATATTTATTAACACCTTTTCCATCTGAATATTTTCACTCATATCTGTTTCAGTCCAGTATCATCCGTCCATCCACACTCCTCTCTCATGCGCTTTGTTTATACTGTAATGTATCTTTATCCCTCAGTTCTCTTTCACAGATAAAATGCAGCCAGTTTCCTGTTTTTGTTTTCTTTTTCACTTCAGCGTCTTCAACTAAAGGCAGTGCGCCGTAATTGTGTGTGTGTAGCTACCCGGCTGTTTCCTTCCATTGTTCCAGCTCAAACCTTCATGAAGCTTTGGGCCACACCCACTTACACCGGCACACACTGTTACTATGGCAACCCTGGGCACAGTAGGCATACTGCAGTGACCTGCAGTGTAGTATAGTATGCACACTGTTACTATGGTAACCTGCAGCATAGTACAGACACTGTTACTATAGTACACACACAGTTGCTATGGTAACCTGCAGTAGTTGAAAAACAGAAACTCACTGTGCCTTCAAAACAATTCAACCAAGGTGCGTAGACCAAAAAAGTTTCCCAAAAAGTACTTGACACTCACTGTTACTATGGTAATCTAGAGTATAGTTCAGACACTGTTACTATGGTAACCTGCAACATAGTACACACACTGTTACTATAGAAACCCGCAGCACCCACTGTAACTATAGTAACCTGCAGCGTAGTACACACCCACACTGTTACTATGGTAACCCGCAGCATAGTGCCCATCCACACTGTTACTATGGTAACCTGCAGTATAGTTCGGACACTGTTACTATGGTAACCTGCAGCAATAGTACCCACTGACACTGTTACTATAGTAGCCTGCAGCATAGCACACACACTGTCACTATGATAACCTAGAGTATCGTTCAGACACAGTCACTATAGTATACACACTGTTACTATGGTAACCATCAGAACAGCCCACCACGTGCACTGGGATCATGATGCTCATGTGCATGAAGATGCATGAAAACCCATATTCTGAAGAAGACTGAACTATTATTTCCTGAAGCAAATATCTGCAACAGAATAGTGTTGAACTGAACTCATTGGAAAGTGTTGACGTTAGTTGTGATGTTGGTGAGCTGCTGTGTGTTTGTGTTGGCATGTGTGTGTGTGACGTGTGTGTGTGTATTACTGTAAGCAGCACATCTAACAGGATTCTCTGCGACGCATCTGTCACCTGCACTGCTGGCCCCGCTCCACGTCTGTCCCGCACGTGAGGGACTCTCAATCCACGGCCCGCAGCACACTGCACACACAATAAATGTGAAAGTGCACACCGCAGTAAACAGAGAGTGTTCAGAGTATCTGTGCTCATTCTCCAGTGAGTGTCCTTCTGTGGAACTCAGGAGATTGTGTATTTGCACTTGCTGTTATAACAGCAATATTTCATAGGGTGGACAGAAGCACAGAGCAGGTGAACACTGGCAGCTTCTGTTACATAAAGAGCCACACAAAGGCCTCTGTTCAAACGAGGCTATTTTTAACAAATCTCTGCTGGATTGTTTCAGTTTGAGATCCACACATGGATTAGCCTCATTCACCAGCGGCTGAGAGAGAAAATTATATAAAAGCCGATCACTGAAACACTGTTCAACTGGACCAGAGACCTGAAACCTGCTGCCGTCACATCTGATGACCGATTATAGTCAGAATCATGTCATGCGTAAATATATTCATCAGAGTTTCATTCTTGAAATGTCAGTATGTTGAACATTGTGTTTGAGTCCAGATCATAAAAGTGAAAAACACTTTCAGGAGAGATGCTAGAAGAACTGAGATTATACATTGTTTTTGTTTTAATCAAATGATTCAAAATTCAAGTAAGAGACTATGAAAGATTATGGAGAGTAAATGCTTTTAAGTAAGAATGAAGAGTGAAATTCCTTACAAGACATTTAATAAGACACAAATAGATCTATTTCAGAAATATCGCCATGTGCTAGTTTGTATTTGAAGCTAAATCGGTATAAACCGGATTGGATGTTTAACTGGAGCAGGTCTGCATCTCTCTCTCTCTCTCTCTCTCTCTCACACACACACACAGAGGGAGGGAGAGATTGTATGTGTAGTTTGATATTTATTCCTTTAGATGGCGCCCTTGTCCTAAAATATCCACCATAGTTCAGTGAGATCTTCTGTTTATAGGATTTATGTTCTGTAGTGTGGAAATATTCTGTTAGTGACTGAATATGTCAGACAACATAAATTTTCATGGTATTGTAAATGTATATACTGTTTTAATGTATAAATGCAAATGCATGAACTAATTTACTTTATTACCTTATTTGATGAACGGAATTATGTAATTATGTAGGTACTGTCAGCATACATACATACATACATACATATATATATATATATATATATATATATATATATATATATATATGAATAAGGCTTTATCTGTCTTGTACATCTGTTTAGAAGTGTGTATATGGTAGTAATAGAGATGGAGCACTAGGTGGTGCTCCAGTAAAACTACATCGGTATGAAGTCATGAAAGTGGAGCACATGAAATAGTACTGAAAATCATCTCAGATCAGACGTCTGAAAGAAATAACCTGTGTTTCATTGCAGTCTGATACGTGATTCAAAACGACACTGAACTGTTCCTTTAGTATACAGACACTATATTCCAAATGATTTGTGAACATTTTACTCTTCAGGACTTCCAGTGAGTCTGAACATAAATCATTCATTAATATGTAAATGTCTTGAGGCGCTCCTAATGAGGAGGTGAGTGAGAGAGGTTGATGAGTGTCTGATTCATGGTTTGTGTTGAGATAAATGAGCAGGACTGAGCCGCAGTGATCTGAACACCATCAGTAACAATAACCGTCCTGTGCTGATCATCTCAACACTAATTAAAGACAGGAGAGGCTTCTGATGATGATCAGAGGATCAGGATTCGTGTTACGACCGGCTCTGTCACATTCGTGTTGTGCTTCAAGGTGAACACTGACAAAACACACTCTATGACAGACTACAGCAGTTTCACACAGTCCCACAGCATTCATACCTGTAGCTCTAACAGCAGACCATTGAAGGTGAGGCGTTGTGTTCTGAGGAGCTGCTAGGGAGTTTTGATCTGTTGATAGGGTGTTACCAGGGAGTTCTCAATATACACATATTTTCAATATACATGCTGCCATTTGGTAATATTATTACAAAATACGGGATTAGTTTCCATTGTTATGCTGATGATACTCAACTCTGTATCTCAACAAGACCAGATGAAACTTCTGAATTATCAAAGTTAACAGAGTGTGTTAAAAATGTAAAAGATTGGATGACCAATAATTTTCTCCTATTAAATTCAGATAAGACAGAGATATTACTTATTGGACCTAAAAACAGTACGCAGAATCTCTTGGCTTACAGTCTACAACTAGACAGATGTACAGTTACTTCCACTACAGTCAAAAGTCTGGGTGTTATATTAGACACAACTTGTACGACCACAAGCAGTACGGGTCGGCAGTAACACTTCCAGCACCATCATTCTTAACACGGGGGCCCCTCAGGGATGTGTGCTGAGCCCCCTCCTCTTCACTCTGCTGACCCACGACTGCACACCATCACACAGCTCCAACCTCTTCATCAAGTTTGCGGACGACACGACTGTGGTGGGTCTCATTAGCAAAAGGGATGAGGCCGACTACAGAAGCGAGGTGAGCCGCCTGGCCGTGTGGTGCAAAGACGACAATCTCTCTCTGAACGTGGAGAAAACGAAGGAGATTGTTGTTGACTTCAGGAGAGCGCACACTCAGCATGCTCCTCTGACCATCAACGGTGCGTCTGTGGAGAGAGTGAGTAGCACCAAGTTCCTGGGTGTGCACATCACTGAGGATCTCTCCTGGACGAACAACACCTCTGCACTGGCTAAGAAATCACAGCAGCGTCTCTACTTCCTCCGCAAACTGAGAAGAGCAAGAGCACCGGCCCCCATCATGTACACCTTCTACAGAGGCACCATCGAGAGCATCCTGACGAGCTGCATCACTGTGTGGTTTGGAGCCTGCAATGCCTCCTGCCAAAAAACTCTCCAACGCATGGTGAAAGCAGCTGAGAGGATCATTGGTGTCCCTCTTCCCTCCCTCCAGGACATTTACAGCACCCGTCTCACCAAAAAAGCCCTCTGTATAGCAGCTGATCCCTCCCACCCTATGCAAAGCTTCTTCAGCCTGCTGCCATCAGGGAGGAGACTGCGGAGTCTCTAGGCCAGGACCAGCAGACTGAAGGACAGCTTCTTCCATCAGGCTGTCAGGAAGCTAAACTCTCTCCCGGCTCTGCCCCCACTCCCCTCTCCTGCCCCACGATATTCCTGATCTGGGACACACACACACACTCACGCACTTACACTTACACTCACACACACACACACACCCCCCACCGACCGGCACCAGTCACTTTGTGTAGTATTGGTGCTCTGCTAACTACCTCATACTACTCAATTACTACCCTCAGACTACCTCTAAAGACTTTGTCACTTTATTACAAAGTGACTGTCACTTTATTACAATCATAAGCTCTTATGGCACAGTATTTCTATATATTCTATATATTATATGTATAATTGTATTTATTTACATCTTTAAAATTGTACTTTTTGTATTTAAATGTTACGTGTATGCACCTAGGGTCTGAGAGTAACGCAATTTCAATTCTCTGTATGTCTGGCACATATGGCAAAATTGACAATAAAGTTGACTTTGACTTTGACTTTGACTTGTCTTTTGAAAATCATATTTCTCATGTTACAAAAACAGCATTCTTCCATCTTAGAAACATTGCCAAGCTGCGAAACATGTGACCTGTTTCTGACGCAGAAAAGCTAGTTCACGCATTCATGACCTCTAGACTGGACTACTGTAATGCACTACTAGGTGGTTGTCCTGCATCTCCAATAAACAAGCTACAGATAGTCCAAAATGCAGCTGCTAGAGTCCTTACCAGGTCAAGAAAATATGATCATATTACCCCAATTTTAAAGTCTCTGCACTGGGTACCTATTAGTTTCTGCATCAGCTACAAAATAGTACTTCTTACCTATAAGGCCCTTAACGGTTTAGCTCCTGCGTACCTAACTAGTCTTCTACCACGCTACAATCCATCACGCTCCCTAAGGTCGCAAAACTCTGGACTGTTGGTAGTACCTAGGATAGCAAAGTCCACTAAAGGAGGTAGAGCTTTTTCACATTTGGCACCCAAACTCTGGAACAGCCTTCCTGATAACGTTCGGGGTTCAGACACACTCTCTCTGTTTAAATCTAGATTAAAGACACATCTTTTTAGCCAAGTATTCAAATAATGCATTTCATAAACTTTTCCTGCAGTTATATCTGATCTAATGCACATTAGTAATCTTTTAGCTCTGGTTGAACAAATCTTTTTTTACTTGGTTTGAACAGCAGCTACGTTAATTATGTTCCTATTTGTTCTGTGTTTCTGCCATGGGATTGACATCCTGGGGTAACCAGGAATTTACAAGCTCCAGTCTGGATCCAGAACACTTAAGAAGAGATGATGAAAACCCTCAGAGGACTTCAGATGATGCCAACCCTGAAACAACATACAGCACTACTGAATTTTGCTACTAATTAATAGTGTTCTTTGTCTGTTTGATTACGTCATTAATTGATCTTTACCATACATCTCTGCCATATGTGCATCAACTTGACAGTCACCACTAGTAATCTACTACTAAATATATTGTAAAAACTTTAATTTGCTTTGCAACGATATGTATTGTGAAAAGCGCTATACAAATAAATTTAAATTGAATTGAGTTTTGGCTTGTTTCTAGGGACTTCTGGGTTGTTGCCAGGGAGCTCTGCACTGTAAAAAATAAAAAACACAATTTGTTGAGTCAGCTTAAAATAATTTGTTACCCTGCTGCCTTCAAATTTTAAGTTCAGTCAACTAAAATAAGTTTAGTCAACTTGAAATGTTAAGTTGTACTAAGTAACAACTTAGATATTTGTGTTTGCTAAACTTAACAGATGGGTAAGTAACCCAGCTGCCTTAAAATTTTAAGTTGATTCAACTAAAATATCTAAGTTGCCACTTAGTATTATTTAACATGTCAAGTTGAATAAACTTTTTTTGAGTTAACTGAACTTTTTTTAAGGCAGCCAGGTTACAAATTATTTTAAGTTGACTCAACAAATTGTTTTTACTGTGTGGAGGTGAGATAAGGTGTACTGAGAAGTTGCTAGGGTGTTCTGGGATATTGCTAGGGTGTTGCCAAGGAATTCTGGGTTATTGCTATGGTGTTGCTAATGAGTTCTGGGTTGTTGCTAGGGTGCTGCTATTAAGTTCTGGGTTGTTGTTATGGTGTTGTTGTTAGAGTTGCTAAGGAGTTATGGGCTGTTAATAGGGTGTTAACAGGGATTTCTGGGTTGTTGCTAATGTGCTCATTTCTGTACCTCTAACAGTAGAGCCCTGGAGGTGAGGTATAGTGTGCTGTGAAGTTGCTGCGGTGCTGCCAGGAATTTCTGGCTTGTTGCTAGGGTGTTTCTAAGGATTTCTTTGTTTTTGTTAGGGTGTTTTTATGAAGTTTTGGGATGTTGCTAGGGTGTTGCCAAGGAATTCTGGGTTGTTGCTGGGGTGTTCCAAGGAAGTTCTGGCCTGCTGCTAGGATGTTTCTAGGGAGTTCTGGCTTGTTGCTGGGGTGTTGCCAAGGAATTCTGGGTTGTTGCCAGGAAGTTCTGGGATGTTGCTAGGGCATTGCCAGGGTGTTCTGGCTTGTTGTTAGGGTGTTTCTAGCGAGTTCAGGGTTGTTGCTAGGGTGTTGCCAGTGAGTTATGGATTGTTGTTACTAGGGTGTAGAGCATTGGTTTGATTCATAGGGAATGTGAGAGCTCATAAAATGTTTACTTAAAGCTCAATATAAGTCTCTTTGCATAAAAGCATCTGCTTAATTGTAAATGTGAACTGTGTTCAGAGTGGTTGTTTAGGTCTTAGTAGACACGACTAACCATGCAGATATGATCACGGGTGAGAGCTATTTGCTAAAATCTAATTTCATAAAGTCTAACGAGCATTATGAGATTATGGATTAGGCATCCTGTGTGTGTGTGTGTGTGTTGTGTTGATGCAGTGTGTTTTATTCATGAGAGTTTACCACCGCTGGGTCTGAATGCACAGCAAAAACAAAGAAACGAAAATCCAAACGTGCTCAGAGTTGCATGAAGTCTGACAGACAGAAACCGAGAGCATCTCTGAGGAGCTCAGGACAGCTGTGAGAGGAGCTTTAAAACGTTCAACTCATCTTTAACTATTCATATGCCCTTCAGTCTGACGGCTGAGCTGACCCGACAAGGAGCTCGAGTCAAAACAAAATCCAGTTCAGTTGTTGTGGCGTTCCAGTCCAGTCTTTGTGTTCTGCTCTGAAAACACTTGAGTGAAATGAAGAAAGCCAAAGAGAAAGATCACTGTGGTTAAAGCAGAATCTCAGGCCGAGATTATGACTGAGGAAGCTTTTAGTGTGGTCTATGATATGCAATACTTCAGTGCAGACATAACTCAATTCACTATCAGCACTAGTACAATACAAGCACGTGCATAATTGCGATCGATGCGGCTCTAATCGATATGTAATGGATTGTCTGGAGGGTGCTTAAGCAGATGGACATGATTTAAGACACGCTGACATGCTGAAGGTCTCGATGAGATGCTTTGATGAAGTGCCCGTTTGGACGCTCACGGCCTGTTCAGCTGCAGAACCAATCGATACGGAGCAAAGCAACTGTTAGAGACGGAGGCGACGGCATGATTTGCAGCGTTACGGACGCAGAAGCAGCAGCGTCTGCAGGAACGTTACATGCGGCACAGATCATGTGTGTTTCTAGTTGCAGCATCAGGCTGAGATTTTACGCCTGTAAGCAGAGACGATGCTGCAAACATGAAAACATCTCTTGCCAGGCTAGTTGCAATATTTCTGTTCATAGTGCTTGGTTTTCAAATAAGAAACAGTGTGTTTGAAATATGCATCTCAAAATCAGTCATTTCTTCACTAATGTCTCCTCCACCCGTCTCTCTCTCTCTCTCCCTGCGGGGAAACCGCCTGTCTGTGACACACATTATACAGCAGAAAAGAAGGAGACGGAAGAGGATGATGATGATGATGATGCTTATCAAATATGCACAGATTGAAGAGAGCTGCACTCAGTCACCATCTTGAGAAGACATCACACACACACACACACACGCTGACCTAGTTTTTAGGGATATGTGGTGAGACCAGGAGAATATCAAATGCTGTTTTTCCGCCTGCATCCGTTTTATTTGGATACACACTGGTCTCACACTTGCTTTATATAAACAGACTGTTGATGTACTGCAAAATGACGTTCAGTAAAGCTTTATCAGCGCCCATGAAATCAATTCAAGAGGGCAGATGTTGCCCTTAATGGAGAAGTTCATTTCTGTCACTGTACAGTTAT
Organism: Cirrhinus mrigala; assembly: GCA_036247105.1. Taxonomy (NCBI): domain Eukaryota; kingdom Metazoa; phylum Chordata; class Actinopteri; order Cypriniformes; family Cyprinidae; genus Cirrhinus; species Cirrhinus mrigala. The sequence continues at coordinate 35,796,192 of CM070012.1, read as the reverse complement.
CGTAGCTTCCTATTGCTGGCTTCTTCTTCTTCTTCTTACGAAACCAGCATTGTTTTTGTCTCATTGTTCTTCACTATTTTAAAAGGTTGCATATTAAATGTCATAATTCAGTATGGATGCAGATGCCCCCTAATGAAAACTTTAAATTCTTTTCACTGAATTGCAATGTTCTTCTTCTTCTTTTATAAAATTTCTTCTTCCTTTTTTTAAATAGGAACCAGCAATTTTTGTTTAATTTTTTCCCATAATTTCTATTGAGTTGCATATTAAATCTTTTAATAAATGGCAATGTGTCAGAAGGGAGGCCCCTCATATTTAAAATGTAACATTTGACAACATCTTTTTTTACAAAAATTTCCCAGCCAAAGCACTTATAAAGTGTTTTTTTTTTCTTTTTTAGTGGCGCCTCTAATGAAACTGTCCTTCCTTTTTTTGTGATTTTATTCTGGATTGATTGTTTTGTACATTTATAAACCATAATTTGCTTTTTAATGTTATTTAAAGATGTGTTGTTTGGTTTCTCTATTTGATTATTGTTGCTTGCTGAATTTCACATTCATTGTAGTAAATTCAGTCAGTAAACGCCATTATTTAGTGTCTTGGAAAAATAAATATAGCAATACATTCAAGCTATTTCATCTTTAAAGAACTTTATAAACCTATACCACCTTTTATTTTTAATTATTTAGCTTTTTTTTTTTTTTTTTTTTTTTTTTTTTTTTTAATAAGTACACAGTATGAACAGTGTATGTTTATGGAGGTGTATATGTATTTAATTGTACTATTAGTGGGTTTATTTATTGTAAAATGTGTGTGTGTGTGTGTGTTTTTTTTCCTTTTCTTGATTTGCTGGCATGGGGCTGGTGGATTGTTTTGTAAAATGTGAAAAGCTTTAAAAAAAAAAAAAAAAAAAAAAAAATTATATATATATATATATATACACCTATATATAAAAAATTATTTAGCTATTTTATCATCTGTATTTTATAATCAGTGTTTTCTCTATCCTTCCTACAGGATACTACCAGTCCAAAGTTTTTGAACAGTAAGATTTGTAAAGTTTTTAAAGAGCCTGCATTTATAAAAGTACTCAACTGTTTTAAATATTATTAATAATGTTGATAATAAAAATGTTTTCTTGAGCAGCAAATCAGCATATTAGAATGATTTCTGAAGGATCATGTGACACTGAAGACTGGAGTAATGATGCTGAAAATTCAGCTGCACATCACAGAAATCAATTACAGCTGAACAGATATTCACATTGAAAACAGATATTATAAATAGTAAAAATATTACTGCTTTTACTGTATTTTAGATCAAATAAATGAAGGCTTGGTGAGCAGGAGAGACTTCGTTCGACTGGTAGTGTATATATTAGGTCTGTACATCTACTTCTGTTCTTAATTTTATGCCATGATACCATGGCAATTTAAATAATTAGCAAAACAAATAATAATAAAAAAAACTCAGCACATTGCAATAGTTGCAAGCTCTAGTGAAAACTGAAATAGAATCACAGAAATTATGCTTTTTCAAGTTAAAAAAATGAATGATTACCATATTAATGTATCTCAGTGTCTTTTGTTTATTTATTCATTTATTGCTACTTTCATGTTATTTATTTTAAATGGTATTCATTTGATTTTTGCCCCTCTTGTTTTAGCCTCATTTGTGCTGTCTATGCTTTTCAGTGTTTTCCTGAAGGTTTTTTTGAACAATTTCATATCAGTTCCTTAAAAAACAAGCAATCATACAAACCAACAACATGGTACATGTCCAAAAACAAGGTTTTACCATAGTACTTTTGTCAGTGTGGTTATATGGGTGTACTTGTTATAGGTCGACATCGCCGTTACAATAATAATATAATAAGTGTAATAACGCAGTTCAGACAGACAGACATGTGAAGAAGATGAGAGTAATTTCCTGTAGGATGTGAGCGCGTTAGCGCTGTCTGGCCCCGCCCGGGAGGAGTGACTTCAGACCGGAGCTCGAGCTCTCCAGCGTCCTTCACTTCACGCGCCACACATCAGCGCACTTTCCCGCGATTCACGTTTGGAATATAACGGCGTTCGGCGCGCGGTAAGTAGCACGTACACGTCACCGCCGATTCCGCCGCTGGAACTCGTTTCCCCGCGCGAACTGTTGGGGAGAAAACAGCGCGGGCTTGTCGCCTCATCGGCGGCTGTCGGAGTCAGACACGGGAGGGGAGGAAGGGAGGTCGTTCCAGCCGCCTCCTCTCGCTCCTCAGCAACTTTGTGAACGAACGCTTGTGTCCGTTGAGCGGCTCGGTTTGCTCGCGTTCTTTCTACTGCGGCATTTCCACGCGCTGCGGCTTCGGCTGTGCTTCTGTACGAGTGTGTTTCGTCCGAGTTGTTGCTCGCAGTCGGGGTGATGTTGTCCGTCTGAATGAGTATCGATCGGTGATAAATCAATCAGTCAATCGACGCGGGTGACTGTGCGGAATGCGGGACCGTTACTCGTCCTCGATGCGACGCGCGCCGCGGTTTTGAATCGGAACGTCGAACTGTAACGTGATGACCTTCTGTTGCAAATAATTCTGTTGCTGTTAATAATACTAACGTGGTTTTGTTTCTGGTGTTCGATGTTGCATTTGTACGTCAGTAAAGTTCGTTATTTAAACGGTTTGACAACTATCAGAACTCGATATTTTCACCACATCCTGTGTTTAGTTTCCATGTAAAACATCTGTGGAATGTAAACAAAGTTAAAAGTAGAGTCTCTGTGGTGGTTCCATGTTACAGTGGTGTCAGGTGGTAATACCGTGGTGTTTGGTATAATGATATTTACATCGTACTTCAAAGAATACCTAGGTTTTACCAGGGTAAAAAACCCAAAACTGGGTTTTTTTCCATCATTCTTTTTTTTTTTTTTTTTTTTTTTTTTTAATGGCGTAGGAGACTCTTGATGTTCTTCACTCCTGATTTAATATTTCTCAGAGAAAACAAATCAGCATCAGAATAAAGTGTGTTTGTGGTTTGCGTGAGCTGCAGCTCCGTTTCCTCTGAATAAACTGGTACAGATAGTGGCTTTAGATCTTTAACGGGTTGTTTTGTGTTTTTGGCTTCTTCAGTATTGACTGCTGTAAAACACGCCTGTCGGACAGATAACCTCGCTCAACAATGTTCCTCATTTTAAATGGAGATGTCTGCTCAGGATTATACAGCGCTGTCCTTTAAACAGCAAGGCTTCAGTGGCATTTGAGATTCTGCTTTGATCAGGTGCATTAGTGAGAGTTTTTGCGACCTTTAAAGGCTTTATGAAGTGTTCAGGTACGTGTGTGTGCGGTTGGAGACGGTCCACACCCTTCAGCTGCTGGAGGAAGAGTTCTGTTCTGCCTGTCTGATCCGCTTGACAATGTTCCGTCATGCGCGTCTACCTGCGGCGCTGTCCTGCATGCATGCGCACACACTGACGGCCATCAGACAGACGCATTTTATCTCCTCTGCTGCAGACCGTGCCCCATTTTACAGTCAGCATGAAATGTAAAAAAAGAAAAAATGTTTTCTTAATGCATTGATCTTATTGTGAACAATTCATCAATGCATATTTCTTATTTTCACTTTATGTAGTAATTTTATTTCTGTGAAATGACAGATTCTCTCTGGTGACGTCTGCCAGTCATTTGTCCACTTAAACCCCACCCTTTTTTTGCAATCAGCTGCAAGCTCACATTAAGATCCGCCTCCAGTTTTGAGAGCCACGCCCGCATTTCAGCATCCAATCAACAACCGACGGACAGAAAGGAGTCCCCGCCCTTTTTTTTACTTCTGATAACCTGTTCCACTCAGATGTACATCTCTCTACAAAAGATTTGTTGCTAGTTCCATTTCATTGCGACTTTAAAGGCACAGTATGTAAGTTTTCGCGTTCAAAACAAACAAAGAAACAAAGGCGTAGTTTGACGCCGTGATTGAGTGTGGAATAATGGGAGTTGTTGTCTGTTATAAGTTCTGTTATAATACTATTCTACGCATTCGTCACCTGTCTAATAAAATGCATAAATATTAAAGCGTCTTTGGGGTTTCCATGTTTTCTACAGAATAAAACCGGAAAATCAAGGGTGTATGACATCATTGGCAGGCGACACAATGACACGGTCCGCTACACTCGTTAAAATTGCTTATTTCTCTGGATTTAAACATTCTTTTGAAACAAAATACATAACACTGTTCTAGTGGTTTTTGGATATTTGAATAAAAATTCTTACATATTGTGCCTTTAATGCATTGATTTTATTGTAAACAATTCATTAATGCATGTTTTTCAATTTTAATTGGTTGTAATTTTATTTCTGTTGAATGACAGATTCTCTCTGGTGATGTTTGCTGGTCAAACTCCGCCCCTTTTTTACAATCAGCTGCAAGCTCACATTAAGATCCGCTTCTGGTTATGAGAGCCACGCCCACATCTCAAGATCCAATCAACAACCGATGGGCAGAAACGAGTCCCCGGCCTATTTTTTTTCGAATAACCCGTTGCAGATGTACGTCTAGATACAAAAGATTTGTCGCTAGTTCTGTTTCATTGCGACTAAGCTAAGACCTGTTCAGACCTACATGAATGTTTGCCAGTTTTTGCATACGATTTACGCAATGTGTAAAAAAACAGCAGATAGTATAAATGAAAATGCACAATCACTGTCTGACCGTAGATGGCACTTTTAGAAAGCAGAAATACCCCATTTACTCCAGGACACAAAATGCTACAAAACTTGTTACAAAGAAGCAGTATTTACACGCAATTCAGATTTTTGTATTCGCTGCATGTTTATCGAACATCACCACAATGTAAGAGAACAGAGATGAGATCCAGATCCGGATTCTTGCTCTGCTATTCACTGTCACTTAGTAAAATGCTCTGTTCATGAGCACCACCAGGTTGTGGTTTTATGTAACAGCAGTGTCACTAAACAAAGGTGTGAATCCTACTGGTCAGCTAGTTTTCTTTGCAGTGTGCTGAAAAGTGATTGAATCACCTCTTTGTAAAAGTCTGTTGCTTTGACAAGATGCATATGTTCGTGTCGTTCTGAACAGATGCATTAACAGCCGTTCGTTCAAATTAAAATCGTGGTGTGAACAGGCCTTCAGTTGGTTTCTCGCTCTGTTATTAGCTGTAAACGGTTGCCATGTGAAAGTGTCGAGACTGTTGTATCCCACGATGATCCTCTGATGTTGTTGATTTGCGAGCGTGTGAGTGTGTGTTTGATGTGGTGTTAGCGTGTGAGTTTGTGCTGTTGAATAATTCCAGCAGCAGAAATGAGATTGTTACTCATGTAATATTAACGGGGTGGGTAAAGCAGACGTGGTCTTTATGAATTAATATGCTCCGCACACGCTGATTGACATCAAAAGCTGTTTTCTGAGCAGTGCGGCGTCTCTGGATTTTCACAAACACCTGCGGCTGCATAATCCACGCGCTGCGTTTGCACACGTCGTGTTGAATGGTGACCCCAGTTTACGGCATGAGTTTAATCTGGGTACAGACCTGTTTACAGTGTGCTTTACAGCTTACCATGGGTGGATGAGATTAAAACACACTGTGTGTGTGTGTGTCAGTGCATGAGTGTGTCTGCTGCTGCTTTACAGATGCAGCGCTGCAGCAAAGTTTTTTGCAATGCAGCACAGATTTTAGGCTTATTTTGTTATTTTTGTGATGATTGCTAGCTGCGTTTGGAATAAACTACCTCAACTTCACTCTGAAGAGCAAATGGCCCACAAATCTCTCTTTTGCTGAGCCATGACAGACATGTTTTTTTCTTTTCCACGCAAACGTCGCCCGCATCAGCACAAGGGCTTTTCAGTTTCACGTGTCAAAAGGATGTCAGAACGCTGTTAATCGTGACCAAAGTCTGATGTGGGACGTGGTTGATGTTGCACAGTATGCTGAGACTTTTACCCATTGGACTGTGTGTGTGTTTGTGTGTTTACATACATTTCTGCCCCATGTGAGAACTATTAATGAGACTCTCAGCCAATCAGATACAGCCTTACATCCTGCACAGGAAGTGACTTCACGGGCCAGGCCGGTAACTGTGTGTGTGAGGAAGCCGCTGGAGCCGAAGTGACTTTGTAGAAGACTTTTCCTTGCATTGTTGTTGGGTGAACACGAGCCAAAACACACAAGCGCTCCAGAGATTGCATGCGTGTCTCAGTTTCAGCAATTGCATGAAATAATCAACATCAGCTTTGACTCTAATGCAGACGAACCAAACGTCATATTGACTTCATAATCTAGTCACACATGTATGTGAGACACGTGCAGACGCTACAGCTATAATCATTCTAAACATTTTTACTACCACGCTCATATTGCAGTAGAGGACGAATGTCATTAGTTATGTAATTCTGATAAGGACACGTGAGTCAGATCTGATGAGGTTTAAGGTTCGTCGTTTTTTTCACGCTGGTATTTCACAAACTCAGAAAGTTCAACAGGTTGCTTTATGCTGTAAATCCTTCACAAATGTGGTAGGCTGGTGTGAAAGTGTCTCGCGCTGATGTTGGGGAAACGCGAATCTTACAGTAAATGAGTTTACATGCACTTAATGGCTTAAACGTAATCCGCCTGAAGCTGTAATGTCTTTTTAAAGCTTTAGTGCATTGTAATCAAAGTAAAGACTAGCACATCTAGGTGATTTGATTGTCTTTCTTCCTACATGTGTACACGTCAATCAGACAACAGTCGGCCTCAGTGTTGTGCTGCTCGTTTCAAAGACAGAAGTGATGTGAATTAACCCTTTGTTCGTGTGTATATATGTAGTCAGGTCACATTTAATTGGCTCTGGGTTAACTTTCTGATTTGGACATTTATAGTTTTTGTGTGTCTGTGGAAATTTCAGCATGCAAATCCATTCTAGTTTCATCTGCATACACTTTTTGAGAGCCACGCCTACATTTGAACATCCAATCAACTGGTGCACAGAATCAAGCCCCACCCGACATTTTTCTAATCTGTTACACTCTTGTCACAAACATCTGTTGCTACTTCAGGTTTATTGTTACATTAATAAGGTATTAAAGCAGCATGCGATTGGTTGTTGATTTACTGTAACACTCTATCTTTGCAAGTTTCGTTAACCCTCAAAATGACACGTGAGACGTTGCTTTGTGCAGGGTTAAAACCGTGTTAACAGTGTGAAGATCCTGATGATGAGACTCTTTTGAGATTCTTTTGCTGTAACAGTGATTGTGTAAATCTCAAGTGGCTTTGGTTTCTGAAGTTTCATTATCAGGAGGTTAACGTCTGCTTTTCTTCAGACGCGTGGCATGCTCAGTAACATCTGCGCAGCTCCTCTCTGCTGCTGGATTGTTTGTTTGCCCCATGGGTTAAGCTGAATGGGGTTTGGTGTCAGATATTTTGAGAGCTTCGTTCGCGCAGCCTTTACTTGTACCTTCCTGTACCAGGCGGCTCCGCTGGAGTGTGTGTGTGTGTGTGTGTGTGTGTGTGTTTGTGTTTGACAGTCAGCAGAGCTGACAGTGGATGTGTGTGTGGTTCTGCATGATGTTTGCGGCTGCTGCAGACTGGCATCGTTATGCATGCATCCGTATTTTTATTCATTTATGGCCTTGCGAAGTTTTTGCTTTTTGTACACTTCATTCTCGAAACCGGTTTGTTCTCCTGCTGCGTGGAGACGTCCATCCAGTGTGAAATATTAATGAAAGCGCGATCATTACTCTAAAAGCACGAGCTTTAGAAGCAGCCCAAAAAAGAGCGATTAGTTCCCAGCATCCTGCGCAGAGGAGAGACCGACTGCTCTCGCTCGTGTTCTTTAATTAGCTCTAAATCTAGAGAGAATCGCCTGCGTGTCTTCCATTTAATTTGACATTTAGAAGAGCGGCAGAGGCGATAACAGTGGGTTACGGCGAGGTGGGGCTGGAGGTCTGCCGCACGTGTCTGACGCTGACATAATCGCCGTAAAGCTTCGACTGATGGCCTCCGATGAGTTGGCAGGAAATGTGAATTGACCAGCAATAAGGAAACGCTGGAGCGTGACTGAGACGCCTGTGGAGATGTGTTGATGAGCTTGTGAAATCCCCAAATTATGCGTTTTCCTTTTGAGTTTTATCTTCTGGATTCCATTTTATGGTTTAATTTAATGTAAATAATCAAACAGGATGTCTAATCAGTTGACTTCATAAAAATGTAGCAATTGAATAATTTATTACAATTTTAACAATATTATTGGCCTGTGAAATGTTTTATTTATTTAATTCTGCATTCTAGGTTCTGTTTTGTATCATTTTTATATTATTTTTTATTATTATTATTATTATTAGTATTATTATTATTTTTTTTTTTTTACAAAGTCCTTGAAATGTAACACAGGGTTGGGCTGTTGCTATGGTGTTGCTAGGGAGTTCAAGGTTGTTGCTAGGGAGTTCAGAGCTGCTGCTCCGGTGTTGCTAGGAAGTTCTGGGTTGTTGCTAAGGTTTGATTCCCAGGAAGTGCTGATAAGTTTACTTTAAGTGCGACATAAGTTGCTTTTAATAAATCAAATGAATGCATAGAACTTTTAATCAAACATTGTGTGATATTAATAATAATAAAAAAAACTGTATTATTATAATGATTAACATGCAAACTTCATTTTTTTTGCACTTTAATATTCGCAGACAATATTCATAATTTGATTAAGTGTACAGCACTTCTTTTAATTAATCCATCCGAATGTTGCCAAATTCTGTGAATTCTGTGTTGTACTGTGTTTTTGGCAATGCAGAAATCATAGGGCCCTATGAAGTGTGCCAGTCGTGGCCATCAGTCATTAAAAGGTGTGTTTATGTGTATGTTGTGAGCTTGTGTTTGTATTTAATGTTTTATTTCTGTTCTGTAATTGATTTATATTCAAACACTCAGTTAGAGTCTGTGCCGCTGGACGGTCGGCTGTGTTTTACGTGGCAGACGGCCGTGTCGCAGCACAAACAATAGTCAGTCTGTGGAGGGTTTGGCGTGGTCACATCTCTCGAAAATAAAAGCACAATCTTTTTCCCAAATGAGCGGCTGCAGTGATGTCAGAGCTCAGTGTGTGTGATGTCCAGCTGCGGTCACAACGGCCTGAAATAGACAAAACAAACACACAAGCCTTTCCCGTTCCACAGAGCTTTTCCATGCAGCGCCGCTGGACTCGAGCCTGTTATGAACGACTGAGAGATTCATTTGCTTTAATGCAGGAACGCCGCCGGTGTGACCTGGAGCGCCGGTCGCTTTCCTCTCGTTGGTGGTTTCATTTTGGTTTTTCTACAGTTTGCTAGCTAAGGCCTTTTGAAATTCTGTTTTCCATTTGAATTTTTCTAGATTCTGTTCATTTCTTGCAGGGTTTCCCAAACTGGGATTTGAGAGTTGATGAGAGGCTAACAATTAAATAAAAATTAAATCAATTAAATTAAATCAAATGTATCATTTTAAAATAAAAAACAAAAAAGCAAATATTTTATTTTATAAATAGATTTGATCAATAATTTTTATTTCTTTTGTATTAATTTAATTTAATTTCTTGATCTGACATCAGAGAACTGTAAATGTGTCAGTAAATTATTGAAATATAACATTTTCAAACTTGTAACTATTCTCTATAATGGGTAAAAAAAAAAAAAAAAAAAAAAAAAAATAAATATATATATATAATGTATAGCATCTAATTAAATAAACTCCTGGAATAATAAAACAGCCTGGAAATAATAAATAATTCATAAAAATAAAATGTTAGAATCTACAATATTTGCAGACCAGTGTTTTACAGAATAGGAATTTTTTAATGTCATGTCACTGTCATCAACAGAAGCAAATGATACAAATCTAAATAAATGAACAAAATCTGTGCAGTGGCATTAGTTTGTATGACATTTGTGCGCTCATGCTTTTGTTTTTGGTTCACTAAGTACCTGAGACTGTGATGACTGACATTTTAACTGCTAGCATTGATCTAATTGTCTGTATGTATTATTCATAAAGGCTCTTACTACAGTTTGACAGGCATGAATCCATAAGTGGCAGCTGTGTGTTTCTGCAGGATCGTTACAGATGATTAGAATGATTGGTTATGGCTGTTTCACCTGTCACAGGTAATCGTGTCTCACCTCTAACCTGATGAGATAAAGCGTCACACCGCTGACCCGCCGCTCTTCTGCTGCTGCTGCTGCAGCGCCGCTCTTTCTCTCACTTCCTGTGTGTGTCTTTCTATAGCTGGCCTGGTTTGGGCTGATAACTGGGGAGACACTGACCCAGAAACAGCCTGAGCTAACACTGACAATCACACACACACACACACACACACACACACACTTGCATGCACGCTCACTCTCTGATGTCCTTGAAGGTTGATGTATTCAGGCTGGATTTCTTGTCCTAGTTGTCGAGGACTTAAAGCTGAAACTGCCATTACATGCAGAAATCTTTAATTCTTTAGAAATACTCATGCATCAGACTGACTCCAGGATAACAGAATCAGCAGAAACACATGCAGAGTAATCTATCAGTGATTTCCTCCATATGTGTGCGTAATATGAGACGCACACTCTGTCTGCTTATATGGTCGTATATACATACTCCAATCAGTGCTCTATTATTAAGCAGGATATATGATCATTATCACAGAGTAAACTCGTTTATGGTGGTTTTCTGACCCTGATCATTCTGAGTTTATTTTATGATGTGTTGACCGCATATTTTCCCTCACATGCCACTTATGTCATGTCTGTGTGTGTGTGTGTGTGTGTATGGTTCAGGGTCACATGTGTGAGGAGGTCAGAGGTCAAAACTAAGTTTAAATCCTGACTGGTTTCGTTCAGCTGGCGTCCCGCAGGAATCTGACGCGCTCGGCACGAGTGAACGAGAGGACGCATCTGCTGATTTGGGCTTCGATTTGATTCAAATTCTGATTCTGTTTTGATTCACACTAATTTGATTCAGTCATGTAGTTTAGACAAAAATAAGTATAATAAACACTGAACATCCAAGAATGACTGTTATACCTCAAAATCAGTTTTTGTTATATTTCTTTCCTTTGTTATTTATTTGTGATGAGAGAGATTGAACGTATTTTGTCACTCCTGCCATTGGCCGGTGACACGAGAAAATATATATTAAAATTATAATAAAATGAAGTTAAAAAATTTCAAATTATATTTTTTACCAGCTGTGAAACTGTGTGCTAAACCATATGTGTATTTCATAAAAAAACAGAGGGCTTCTTTTAGTGGAAACCACAGGTAAACTTCTCTTTTCAAGCACTTCTCTTTTGTTGCTAACAGATTCATAAATGCTTCTCATTACAAACTAGGGAAGATGTTTGGATGTTTTTGCATTTTCCAACTAAGACTGAAACAATCCTTTCACTTCAGATTGCATATTTATATAATCACAAGCAGACTTTGCAGTTTGATACTTGGACTAAACCATATCGGATTCTCTGGCGTTATTAGAATTAAGAAAGTTTTTGCCCAGCGCTGTTCTTTTACTCATTTGGCTCTTGGGTGTTCATTTTAGGTCCTGTTTGTGCTGTTGTAGTGTTCGGCACACGTGGGCTGGGCGGTATAGTAAATTTGTAAGATATATTGTTGAGATGAGACCATTTGCATCAATGTGTTGTACTTTGTTGCTAATGCATGTAAAAAATGATGAAGTCGCATCCTTCCTGGATTAAAGCGATTTGGCCTCCTGTCAGATGCGTGTCGTTTAATGCATATGACTTACAGTGCACTCTTAAAAATAAAGGTGCTTCACGATGCCATAGAAGAACCTTTTTTGTCTAAATGGTTCTGTAAAGAACCTTAAACATCTGAAGAACCTTTCTGTTTCACAAAAGAACCTTTAAAGAACCTTTGACTTCTTCTATGGCATCGCTTGAAGAACCTTTTAAAGCACCTTTAATTTTAAGAGTGTATGTAGTACAGTAGTATTCTTATCTGTAAGTGCATAAAGCCTCATTCTGACAGCAAGCGAGTCTTTGTTAGATTTTGATACACACACAAATGATGGTGTGCAATAAAATGTGAAGGCAATGATTCAGACTAAAATTTGTTGTATGTTTCATGCTTTGCATGTAACACAAGTACCTGTACTTTTACGAGAGCGTTAACAAAGGCTTGAAATAACCCTAACCCTAACACTTTGTAGAGGTGTGGAGGATAGTGTGTATTTCCATTCAGCCTAAAATAACAAAGATGTCATTTTTGGTGCGTATCGTGCAGATCATCACAGTTTAACAGGTGTGAAGAGGTGGCATGCATGTCTTTTCATTAGTGTCTTGAAGGAGTCTGTCTTATCTCTGCTCTTCTCCAGTTTCCCTCAGGAGTTCCTGACTGACAGCGGCTCGACCCGGTCAGCATGTAACATTTCTTTATTAACTCCTTCCATGTGACGTGTGTGTGTGTGTGTGTGTGTGTGTGTGTGTGTGTGTGTGTATCAGGTAATGTAATTACTTCTCTTGTTATTAGATCAGCGGGCGCTGGCGGCTCTTGTGCGCGTCTCTAATGCTGTTAAGTGCTGAAAACAGCCTGAAAGTATCCGCTGCCTCTAAACTGATCATGGTTGTTGACACATCACACACTAACAGCGGAGTTAACCTGCGCTAACCCAACACCGCTGACATTCACTGGTGTCTGACACACATCTGATGGATGATACTGATGAGATATGAAGCACTTGTGATATCCCATCATTCTGTGCGTTTGCTGATTAGGGTTAGTGGACGTCATCTGGTTTGGGTTCATGAATGAGATGCTTCACTAATCTGATCTGAATCATCGATGCTGATGAAATACACTGGTGGGTGTTGATTAGATTGGACGTAACCTGCGCAATCACTCTCAGAAATGAAATTCATCTGAAATGTTAAAAGTTCCATGGAGATCAGTGCAAATTAGCAAGGCCCTATGAAATCCCCCCTTTTATTTATGTATTTATTTATTAATTGATTTATAATTTTTTAACCTTTTTTATGTGTTTTTGCATTTAAAAGTCAGCATTTTAGATAAAATTATTATATAGTATATTGTATAATATATAATCTTTGCTTTTTTTTTTTTTTTTTACTGAATTCTGTTTTTAATTTGTGTTCTGTTTTAATGGTTTAATAATAACAGCAATTTTTTTTTAATTACTATTTTCATATTTTTAGCTTTTAAAATGTTTGATTTTTACATTTAAACAAAATGTGTAATTTTTTTTTGTTGTCACCAACAAAAATATAGTCAAACTATGAGAAAAAGCTTTCTGGTGTCTTCCTCTGGCCTTCTTTTGTGCAAAGTAATTTGCATATAAAATGCTCTCAAAAGGCATATCATTTATGAATATTGCTCAGAATTCGTTGTTTCCAAACAGACCCCATCATCCAAGTAGAAAATGGAAGTGTTTAGTGCAGTGAAGAAAACACAGCAGACTGCAGTGAATTATCCCATAATCAAGGGCTGGTCTTCTCTTTCATTTAGGATGTTCTCCGTCTCAGATAAGCTCTGCTGACTCAAGCTCTCCTTTATTGTTGCTTTGTTCAGCGTCTGTATCTTTCTTCGTCTCTGGTGATGCCGGTGATTGCTGATGTTCATGAGCGTGTCCGAGCGTGTGATTACTGAATATGATGGCACGAGAAATGTTTTTCTCGTTCAGTTCACATGTTTCTCAGTGTAACGTCCTTAAGTTGAGGTGGGGCATATTGCGGTTTAAATAGCCTTTAGTTGCCATCTCTGTGATTTTCACTTGCTGTAGTTAGTCAGGAGTGGGTGGTGTTTATAATTAAGGGGCGGGGCATTCTGAGCTGGGAGGATTGCGTTGGATTGCGTTTGCATATGATGTTGTATTGTTGGTAGTTTTGGTCATTTTGTGACGCTAAAGACTTAAGGTTTATTCAGGTTACTCTAATTGGTGCGGTAAGTGTCAGCTGATGTCATGAGGTCACGGGGTCAAATGGAGCCGCTGCTATTGGAGTTTGATTCTCTGCTTTGTTTGTGCAGGATGTTTTTGTCCTGGTTGAATCTGACTGCATGTACTTTTGTGGTTTGTGTGACCCAGCAGCACAGAGTGTGTGTGTGTGTCTTTGATGCTGTTGTCCTCTCAGTGCACCTGCACTCTCACTGATGACACACACACATGTACACGCTTTCTGTTCCACTTTGATATTGGCAGATAATGATATCTCAATATTTTCGGAGATTTTGTTTCATAACGATGATTAGACAGTATTTATCTGAGTGTGTTTTCATGCTGGTGCTTTGACAGGTTCAGGCCTGCCGTGAACGGCTGACTCACTGAGCTTTTCATATTCATCGTATTCTCTACAGCAGTGACACAAATTAATTTTTCCAATAAAGGCAGGGTAGGTGATTTGGTTTTGTTACACTGGTTGAAAGTCTCTTCACATCCTGATAGCAATCACTAAGTCAAGTGGTTTAAATGTATTTATATTGTTCGTTAATAATGTTCGTCCTATTATATTCTGCTTGAGAACATTTGTATTTGCATATCTCCACACACCCTGTTCACACAGACATGATGCATCATCAGCACATAGAGCGAGCGAGAATGAAAGGTGTTATTACTGTAATATTATGTGCTTTGTACTGTGATGTTTTCTCAGTGGTGAGTGAGATGTGAGGTAATCTGACAGCGCTGCTTTCATCTCTCATCATCGTTTCACAGGTTCTGCTTTGCTCTGCCTGTGTGTGATCGTGATCTTGCAGGGAGGGTGGGATCTTATGCTTTCAAAACTAGCTTGCGATTGCTAGCCTCTCCCAAATCACCTACCCTAACTTTAAGAAGCAGTTGATTGATTTTTATTTATTTATTTATTTTTTTTTAGGGGCATTTTTACCTTTATGTGGGTAAAAATTATTTTTAAGATTATTAAATGTATGTAACATTTTTGTCAAAAGCTTACATTTAATCAATATTAAGTACTTTAAAAATACAATTTTTAAATTGAAATATAAAATATTGAAAAATATTTTAAATATGAGACTAAACCACTAGTATATGGTGACAAGTCCTTGTCTTAATGAGTGAATCATTGAATCATTCATTTAAACCACAAAACCAGTTTTAAGGAGCACAGGTATATTTGTAGCAATAGCTAAAAATACATTGTATGCGTTAAAATGATCAATTTTTCTTTTATGTCACAAATCATTAGGATATCAAGTAAAGATCATGTTCCATGAAGATATTTAGTAAATTTCCTACCGTAAATATATCAAAACTTAATTTTTAATTAGTAATATGCATTTCTAAGAACTTCATTTGGACAACTTTAAAGGTGATTTTCTCAATATCTTCAGATTTTCAAATAGTTGTATCTCGGCCAAATATCGTCCTATCCTAACAAACCATACATCAATGGAAAGCAGATGATGTATAAATCTCAATTTCCAAAAGTGAACCTTATGATTCATTTTGCGGTTCAGGGTCATAAATGCCTACTTCAAAACAGTCGAGTTATTCAAAATGAAGCAAATGAGTCTTTATGAATGGTCACTGAATCATTCATTCAAATGATTTGTTCAAAAACACCGATTCATTTCATAAGGAACTGCTCAGGCTTTTTTCAATGCTTTTGCTCAGGCTTGGATGTATTGGATTATTTCGATCATGATTTCTCTCTTTTTTTTCCTAAATAAAAATCAGAAAATTTATTCCTGTTTTTATATTTTTGTCTATTTAAATTCCGTTTACAAACTCACCACACAACACTAATAGTCAATAACTGTACTTTTTTAAAAGCCATCTGTTTTCTGAAAAAAATGACTCCTTGCACTTGAAAATTGCACATTCTGTTAGAAGTTTACAATCAAATAAACAAAATATGTGAAAAATACCTATTTTACCCTTAGGTCTTAAAGGGTTGATAGAACCATTTTTTTCTTATCGCAAAGGATATTTTAATGATCTAAAGACCACTATAGTGAACCTGTATGTTTTGACTGTACATCACACAGTCAGTTCATGGACTCTGTGGTGTGATTTTGTTGAGTTTTTGCGTATCATACTTTAATGTCGGCTCACACACATTCAAAACAACAATCGTAGAAGATTCATATCACACGGCTTTAGTCTTATGTTTGCTCTGAGATTTTTTTTTGTGGTCTCTAGAGAGTGTGCCAGCCAGATGTTTAACACAGATGAACTTCAAGACATCAGTGATGTCTGCTGAAGAGTTTACGACGAGAGTGTGAGAGTGTTCCTGTACAATATGGATGATGCTGAATGAATCTGTTAGAGAATGAGCGGGTCTCTCTCGTGTCCTGAGCGTCACGCGTGTGTGATGGGTTCAGGTGTCTGCGAGGGGAAGTTGTGTGTCTGTCGTGGGCTAGGAGTGGAAAACGCGGCCCTCGCACACGCGTGATTCACCTGCTGTCTCCTCTGGAGGATGAGCGTGTTTGAGATCAGTCTCTGCGATAAGCACAGGAAATGGTGAGGCTTGTTTGCGTGTGTGTCGATGGCGTCCGGTGGTGACAGGATGTGACAGTTGTGTGTGTGTTGCAGTTTTGCCCACTTCACCAGTGGAAAATTGCACAGCAGAGATGAGTGTGGCATCTTCTTCTGCTCACTAATGTGTAAAGCCCACGTTCCTCAGAAGGTCTCTGCCTGCGGCCTGATAAATGACTGTGGTAAAATCCCCACACATACGGCAGAAAGACGCGCGCTATATTGGGCTCTGCTGGTGCGTTTATATAGAGCAATCTCAACATCCCCCATACGAACAGCCCCATGCGTCGAGTGCATTGCAGGATGTTGTGGGAAGGTGTTTGTTTTGTTCCAGACATTATATATAGGGTGCAACGCGGCTAAAGGCACCCCCTAAGAAAAAAATATGCTTCTCAAGTGTGTGATTGCAGAAAAATATATATACGTTTGTGCTGAACATTTATGGAGCAACATATTTTGTGTGAAAATAAATCATACAAATTGTTAATTTTGTTTAAAAATCTTAGAAATGTATAAGGTGGCAAGGGTGTGTGTGTGTGTGTGGGGGGGGGGGTAAAAGGCACACAGTACTGATACAAATACTTCAGCTAAAATGTTTTTTTTTTTTTTTGTTAATAATGTCTAAGTTAATACTTGTTCAAAACAATCACTTTAGCAAAGTTTGTACTATTTTCTGCTTGTTTTGATAAATAAAAATATTGATTTTTGTTCAGTAAATAAACTGTTGTTAAAATATTTTTAAATAAAACATTTTAAAGTACATAAACAAAATCATTTTAAAATGTAAACATTCTGAAAGCATTGAAGGAGATCCTATAGTAACTGAATATAGATATATAGTAGTAACAACAAATTATATTTCATTATATAATATTACTAATAGCATGTTTTTAAATATGATGATTTCATTCTAAACATGGTGATTATCTCTAAGATGGACACCCAATATAATATTTGATATTTACCATCTGACTCTAACCATGTCAACAGCCTTCTATTATAATTATTATTATCATGTTAATTATTGTGCCTTTTAGTCCCAACAGCAGGGGCGCTTTTACCCCAAATACCATACTTTAACAAACTCTTTCGTTATTTAAAAACTACTGCTTTAGTTATCTTCAACAAAACTGAAAATAATTAAGAAGACGTTTGTCTCAAGATATATTGAAGAATTTTAGTGATTCTCATTTGCAACTTAAATCTACAACATTTTTAAAAGCATCAAATATTAGATTAAGTAGCACAGAATCGACTTGACGCTGCTGCCCGCGATCAATTTAAGCATCAGCCAAATTTGTACGTCTATCTTGGAAAGCTAATGTTTGGGAAAGTGCTACACCATGCTTTTCTGCCATCTGGTGGTTTAGAGGAAAATAATATCAAAGGCGCCCCGTTGTACCCTATATATGATGAAAGACACCACAAATATATATTTATATACATTTTAAACATTATATATATTGTCTCCTCTGCTCAACAAGACTGTTTATTTAATCAGAAATACTGTAAAAATTGCAAAATATTATTATAATTTCAAAAGCTGCTTTCTATGTGAATATCTGTTAAAATGTAATTTATTTCTGTGATGTGCAGCTGAATTTTCAGCATCATTACTCCAGTCTTCAGTGTCACATGATCCTTCAGAAATCATTCTAATATGCTGATTTGCTGCTCAACAAACATTTCTGATTATTAGCAATGTTGAAAACAGTTGTGCCGCCCAATATTTTTGTGGAAACTGTCATACGTCTTATTTTTCAAGATTCACAGATGAATAGAAAGTTCAGAAGAAAAGCACTTATTGGAATGTCTTTACCTTTGATCAATTTAATGTGTCCTTGATGGGTTAAAGTATTAATTTCTTTCAAAAAATCATATTTATATATTTATAAATAAATATATAACTAATTATGTATTGCATAATACATTATTATGATTTTTTTAAGTATATTTAATTGAAAGTCATGCGTCCTTTTAACACAGATTCATCTGTTTTAATTTAGACGTGGCATTTAATAGAGCAGAAGTAAATTTTAATCTTAATTCACCTGTTGTTTTCACCATGCGGATAAGTTTGGATAAATATTCATATTTATATCACACATGAGGAAGCATCAGAAAACAAGAACATTTGTGATTGTGATCTAACGTGTCTTATGCGCTTCTGCTCTCCAAACATGAAGCCGACGGCAGCAGAATAGCAGGGGAAATCACATTTGTGATAAAATAATGGCTGGTAAACTTTATACCGCAGTTACCTAGTGGCATTGTTTTACAAACTCTGAGCCGTTATTGCTTTTATGCTGCGATTTATGACAGTTTCACACATTAAACCCAGTGGATCTTGTTTTATGAGCTGCTTTGTTTTGCATCAGATCATCAGGCTGATCTGAGTGTTTGTTCTTGTCAGGATCGGATCATAATTCTCAATCTGTGTCTTCCTCCAGGTTCAGGATGAAGGGTGGAGGTTTGGCAGGGAGCTGCAGCCCCTGCTAGATTCACCGCCTCACCTTCATCACCACCTACACCACCACCATCATCATCATCACCATCATCATCATCACCGCGCTCCAGCTTCCTCCCGCAGCCCATCATGGCCAATCACCTGGAGCTGCTGACGGAGCTGCAGCAGCTGGATAAGGTGCCCAGTCTGGAACGTCTCCGGGCCGCGCAGAAGCGCCGCACGCAGCAGCTCAAGCGATGGGCCGTCTACGAGAAGGAAATGCAGAACAAGAAGCGCAAGGCCGACAAACGCCGCGGCCACGGGAACCTGCTGGAGAACCGCAAGAGGGTTTCGTTTGCGGCGAGCGTCGCCCTGCTCGAGGCCTCGGCGAGGAACGATCCGGACGAAGGTGAGAATGAGTTGATTTATCCTTGTTCAGCTGGATGGGGGTCGGGGAGAATCTTTAGTGTTTTCTACCAACTGGCAGCATGGGGTGTAAAATCCTATTGGGTAAACTGACAGTGGGCGGAGTCACACAGACCAAAACAAAACGCAGACGATCCGACTAGGGCTGGGCGATAAAGCGATAATGATAAGTCTCGCGCGATATAAATTTCCTCGGTAAACAATAACAAGAGTTCGAAAAATGTTCGATGTAATGTCTATGCGGCAAAGGCGGAACCAAAGAGCGTGTTCACGGTCACTAAACAGCGCTGTGAGGTCCAGCGTGAAGCGCTTGGAAAAACACAAATAACACGGTTTATAGCCGGATGAAACGGCGCTGACTAACAGGAGAAACACTGTGTGCAACAATACAATCAGAAGACTTTTTAATCTACAAATCACCAGTCGATTTACTGTAGTAGCACTAACTGCACAGTGGTATTGCGTCAGAAATGTGCGCTAATTTGTGTCAGATTTTTTTATATCATTAATGTAAATGTATTGAAGGAGGATTAATGGAATATAATTTTTTTTGTGATTAAGCTCTATAGCATTTATGCATTTATACTAAATCTTTTTAGACTACTGTTTTTCATACAAATGCTTAGAAACCATAGTACATTTTTACCATGGTATTGAGGTGCTATATTTGTGGTTTTAACTGTTATTATCATGATCTATGGATGATACTATGGAGGAGCAATAGTTAAATTAAAAAAAAAAAAACTCAAACTGTCAGAATAATTAAATTTCACATATAAAAATGAGGTTGCTACAGTTTTTACAGATATTACATTTTGATAATGAACATAAATCTACATCCGCATCCTAACTCAAGCTACTATCAAATGTGTATTTCTAGGAGACGAAAAAAATGTTATTATTAATATTATCAGGCAACACAAACCTGTTTCTTGTTTTGAAACAATATTACTCATTTAAACATGCAGAACTAAGAAATATTTTTTTTTCTATTACGATATTTATTTTGTTAAAGAGAAATGTCTGGAAAAAGTGTAAAGAAATTAACCGACTGTTTTTTCACATTGTAGCAAAAATCTGCCTTTAACTTGAAAGAAATAAAAATTTGACATTTATTGTGATTAATTATCGATAATTATCGAAAAACATTATATTTTTGGCCATATCGCCCAGCCCTAATTTCAACATGCTTCCTAAATGTCTGCAAACATGTTATGGTATTTTTATGCTTCAGTACGGTCAAAACCTTACATACAGCACCTTACGACCAAATGCACTGGTTTTTACAACTTTTTCATCCACAAACCGCTGCATTGCTTCTGCAGAATAATTAACGGAACAGAGAGCATCTGAACGACGGGTGACCTTATAAATGTGTTTGTGCGTGTGCCGGCGGTGTCGTGTGAAGTCTGCTTTCCCACGTCATTTAACAAGGCGTTAAAAACAGCTCCGCCGCCCTGATTGCTGTGTAAAAATTGAAACCGATCCGAGCGCCGGTGGACGCCAGAACGCCGAAATTGCCGTGTGGTGGAGAGCGAGTTCTTCAGCGGCGCTCCGAGTTTGAGATAATGGGCTGAAAGCAGCGGAAAATGACAGCGGCGGTCAAATGAGCGTCTGCCGTCTTTCTGAAAGCCTGGGAAAGACGGTCTGCAGCCGAATGATGAAAACAGCCTGCAGATGCAGAGAAATGCGCTGCGACTGCAGTTCAGGCTGGATTTGCTCACGCTTTAATCCGGCAGATTACCACTGCGGCGTAATCTCGGCCTGGACGATTACGCCCTGCTTGATGGAGCTATTTTTGCCCAGACTAACCCGTTCAGCGACGTATTGATTAAGAGTTTTGGACTCGTTATGACAGATGGCAGAGCTTCATACGCCGGCTTTAGTTGAACATTTAGTCTGTTTAGCCGGAGCTGCTCACACTAGTTTGCCGGATGAAGCAAAGCTGTTAATATGATTGAGGTTTTCAGAGGATGTTCGGGAGTTTCCGTTTCTGCTCGTGCCGATCGTATAAGAGAAGCCGTTTGTGGGTTGTTGTACGTATTTTTATAATTGTGACTCATTCCCTCAAACTTTCCTTATTTCTTGTTACTGCGTTTCACGCATCAGTGTAAGTCAGTAATGAGGAGATAAAATCAGGCTGGTTAGGCTGTTGTCATCTCATATTTACTAATCACATTAAGCGCAGGTAAAGCGGGTCACGACCTCAGAGATACCGTGGTAAATGAGCAGCTGCTGATGGATGCGTAACGGATCAGCTGACTGACAGCGGCGTGAGAATAATAATGAAGACGACTCTTTGGTTTTGTGTGAAGTTCTGCATCCTGTTTACTGCTGTCTGTAAGAATCAGAACGTGACTCTGTCAGTGTAAAAACACCTAGAGATGATTCAACAGATGCAAGAAAGAACAGACCAATCAGGATTAATTATGCAAATAAACGCAAGATTGAAAACCAGTCACAGTTCAGTATGGAAACACTGCTGTTACATCATCACAGCTGTCAATCATTCTGTCTGTGAAAAATTTGAATAATGGTGTATTTGTTACAGCAGATGACAAGTGATATTTTAGTATCATTCAATCCATTTTTTTTAATTTTATATTTTCCGTTTTAGTTATTTTAGTCATTTTGTTTTTTTTCATTTTAATTTTAATTTTTTTTAAATATCTATATAGTTCATATTCATTTAAATGTAAGTTTTAGTTTATTTTAGTACATTTTAAGCTAAATTTAGTTCTTTTAGTGTGTTAAATTAGAACTGAGAGCTAGCTGAAATTAAAAGTTTTTTAAAAATGTTATTTTATTTATTATATTTTTATTTCATTTTTTAATGCTTATTTTAGTTTTTAAAACTACTACTACTTCTTAAAAAAATAAAAAATCAATACATACATAATAACCAAAATAATTATGAGAAAAATAAATATCTATATCTAAAAACTAATGTAACAAATCCTTATGCTATATCCTCATACAAAACAGCCACATTTTATGGACTCTTCCAAACTTAGTGAGTAACTAAGTAATAACTGAATAACTATTTTTGACAGCCTATTTAAATGTTTGTCAAATCTGAGTTGTGAATCTAGAACTACTCCTAAAAAACGAACTTCATTTACTTCCTCTATTTCTTCGTTAAGTACCTTCATTTTTATTTTTTCTGATTTCTTTCTGTTGGAAAAACACAAAAACAGTTTTCTTAACATTTAAGGTAAGATTATTTTCTTGGAGCCATCTAGATATCTTTTAGTTGTTGTTTTAGTTGTAGTAAACTGTAATAACCCACGCATGGCAGCAGTCTGAGGGAAATCCTGAGATGTTTCCAAATAAATGTGTAATAAGTCAAAGTGATGCTGTTCCAGCAACGTTATTATTGATCTGTTAATCAGGATAATTAAACCTGAACTATTGATTGGGAGCTGTTGAATCACTCTAGTGTGTGTGTGTGTGTGTGTGTGTGTGTGTGTGTGTGTGTGTGTGTGAGTGAGATCCTGTCTCATCTGCAGCTGTAATTCATTGGTGCCGGTGATGAGCTGATCCGGTGCTTCGGGTTCGGTTGGGTTTGTGTGCACGCGTGGGTAAATAGGAGCGAGGCGTGTGTCGTCTTATGAAACATTCCTCACTGAGATCAGATGTAGCTTTATTTTTGTAGACAGCCATGAGAAAGAAATGAAACAGACAAACACACTCACCCTGGAGCACAGCGGTGTTTCTCCAACGTATCATTTACTGTGTGTGTGTGTGTGGATGAGAGACTGTTCTTCAGGATGTTGTTCTGTGTCAGTGTTGGTGTAAATCTGCTGCTTTGTCTGATCCACAGCTCTGTCCATCACAGATAATGTCACTCAAACTACACCAGCTGATGTCTACTAGCACTAGTTCTCCCATAAAAACCTCATATCCTCCTGAACTTGTATAATAAATCTGAAGCTTGATTCCACAGACTCTCTCTATATTCTAATTTAATGGTTTTAATAAATTTAAATAATCAAAAAGCATGTCTAATCAGTTAAATTCATAAAATTCTAACAATTTATTGAAATTTTAACAAAAATGTTTTTTTTTTCCCAGAAGTTTTATTTCAGAAACTGTGGTCATAAAATGCATGAACATTTAACAATTTAATGAATCTTTTAAAATAGCCTAATGAAATTTCAAAGTGCTGCACAAGAGAGGTTTACTCTTTAAATGAAAGCATGCAAGAAAATTTGTGATATTCCTTAAAACATAATGAAATAATGTTTTAATAAACTGAATAATAATAATAATAATAATAATAATAATTACTATTATTATTTTGAGAAGGACATTCCACTGTACACCAGTAATATATTTATCATAATTTCTTCAAGTTAAACCAAAGTTTTATTTGGCGGGTTGTAGTGAAGATGTGTGAGTTTCTGTGCTTTTTCAAATGAAATGGTGAAATGTTGCGCCTGAGATGAAATTCATGTTCTGATGTTCTTCTATAATATGCAGCGAGTGTCACACATGCAGTAACACTGACACAAACACAACATGTGGATTTCAGATTTACAGTGCAGCACTTTAATATTCACACACATGAGTACATATTGTCTTTTTATTAAGTGGACAGTCGTACTTTTCATTTATTCATCCAAGCCGAATGATGTTTTGCATTATACTGTCAATTCTGTTTTAATGGCTGGATTCAGTGAATCTGTCCATATTATCTGTATCACTGAAATCATGAAACCCTACTTCTGTAAGTTCCTGTCTATTTTCCTCTTTAATCTGTCATTGAGTGGCCGGTCGAGTGACAGTAAGTGTCTGAAACGGCTCCTAGATTGCGCTGCTGCTCCTGATTGCTTTTCTTCGGCTGCAGACACACGAGATCCGGCGGGAATCACTGCTAATGGACGCTGTTTATATCTCTATTGATGTGCGTTTATATTTGCAATAGAATACATTTTGGGTGGCATGTTGGAAATCAATGTTTGCTTCAGATTTAGTTCATGTCACACTCAGTAGATCATTGCTGTTCACTTTGCTTGTCCCTTGATTGCAGCTGATTTTAGTCTGTTCATAAGAAATTTTGCTGCATCAAACGGTGCATCAACAATTATTTAAATATTTTTGTTTGAACTTTTTAACAATGAATCATCCACAACTAATGTAGCTTTCTAATAAGTTTGTACATGATGACTATTACTGGCTCTCTAACTTGGATAAAAGTGTCTTCTAAATGCAAAAATGTAACTGTAATCAAAATAACGTAATTTATGTTATATAAGAAATTTGTAATGAGAAGCGTTTGGAAACCTGTTGCCAACAAACTATAAGTTTTAAAGGCTTTCTGTGGTTTTACAAGAATATAAAAGCTTGATGTTTCTGCATTTGTAAAAAAAAAAAAAAAATTAGGGCATTAGTATTATTATGCAATCATGTTTTTTTTCTTCTCCCAAATTGTTCAGCCCTGATGTGTGGCACAAACTGCTGACAGCAGTGCGTTACATGCACACACGTTGTTTTATTGGCAGATGACGTTGTTCGTCGGAAGGATGTTGTTGAACACGCTTTCTCAGTTCATGTCATAAATTCTGGTCAGTTAATGTTTTAAATGACTAGTGAGTTCTGGGTAAACAGGTTGGCCAGAAATAGATGGTGGAGAAAGAGGAAGCCGAGCTCATTTTAACTCTTCAGTCGCATCTGTGGTTTGAGTTGACAAACACACACACACACAAACACACACACACACAAACACACGCACACACACAAACACACACACACACACACACACACTCACACACACAGCCAGTGAATGAAGAACTGCAGTTATATTATTATTGAATAAACATGTTGTTGAATGTCTCTCAGATGCTTTTTAAAAGAAAATCAGTCATCAACCACAAGATTCTGCTTTTCTTTTCCTGTTTTTTTTTTTATTTGGTTTCCTGTGAATCGTAACTCACGATGACGAGCCGGTGCTGATCGACTCGCGGTCAGACACTGTGTGTTCAAACCGGTTCAGGTCTGATCTGGATCAGAGCAGCGGTCTGAGGGATCCGTCTCCATCTGTCTGGAGCTCCACGGATCAGCTTCCTCCTACCCGCCGTATGACTTTACTAGTAAACGCGGTGGTGGTGAGAGCCGCTGACAGACGGTCTGTTCTCACACACACACACACACACACACACATGTGTGTGAATAACACAGGAAGAGCTGACATCTCCAGTTCTGCATCAATAAATACTGCTTCTTCATGTTTGCATGCTTGCTGTGGATTTGCCAAAAGTATAACTTTTTGTATTAAAAACAAACAAGCCCAGATCAGATAAAAAAAAAAGTAATGCAAAAGAAATGTAATGCATTACTTTCCATAAAAAGTAGCTAGTAACACAATTAGTTACTTCTCTTAGGGAGTAACACAATATTGTAATGCCCTACTTTTAAAAGTAACTTTCCCCAACGCTGTGTGTGTGTGTGTGTGTGTGTGTGTGTGTGTGTGTGTGCGCGCTCATTAAGTCCTCATCAGGTCAGTGCTCATTCGCTGTATCTCACTGTCTCTGTATCAGAACTCCACATTAACATTCTTTGGCAGTCAAGAACATTCCATGAAACGCTGCTGCTGTCGTTGCGTTTACTGCGCATGCAGAGAAGACGTAAAGATATTCAGTTCATGAATAAGCAACTACATGTAGAGATGTTAATGATAATGTGAGAGATGATAATCTGTGTAAAACTCACTGCCATGATGCTGGGCCGTATTGAGTGGTTGGTGGAAATCATCATATACAGAGAATTCCTGTTAACCTGAGGGTGCAGCCTGTGTGTGTGTGTGTGTGTGTGTGTTTGCGTGTTTGCGTGTTTGTACATTGCAGCAGGTAATAAGATCTGACAAGATTTCAGAAAGCACTTTACTGTATCTTGATGTTTATATTGCCGTTCCTTCAGTCTTTAATTGTAGCTGATCTGAGTGTGCGTGTGTGTGTGTGCGTGCGTGTATGTGTGTGCGTGTGTGTGCGTGTGTGCTTCAGATGAGCTTGTAGTTTAGTAAGCGAAAAACACTCGCTGCCTATTCAGCAACGCTGTATACATCCATACATCCTCATGCCAGCCTGCTCTGGGTGGGTGTGTGTGTGTGATTGTGCGTGTCTCTTTCTGTGTGTGTGTGTGTGTGTGATCAGGGATGTGGATTAAATGTTTTTCATTCTTCAGTAATGGCTCGTTTGGGCTCCACCAGAGATCACATGATAACCACTCATTATGACGGCAGCAGTGATTCCCATGTGAACATGGTTTGTGCACCAGGACCATCATGCATCATGCATGTAATATTATATATTTAAAAATGTTAATATTATATATTTAAAAAAATAGTTTATATTGGTCTATAATATTATATATTAAAAAGTTGACATTGTTCTATTAATAAAAAAAGTAATAATATAAAAAAAGTGGTTAATATTGGTCTGTAATATATATTTAAAAAAATGGTTTATTTACACTGCATATTATGTGGTCTATAATATGAAGTGTATATGCAGATAAATACTTGATTTGATTTGATTATGTTTGCTTTTTATTTATTTATTTTTTTTTGCTTTCTAAAACAAAATATAAGGTTACTCTCTCAGTGTGGAGCAGGTTGTGTTAAAACTAGTGTGATTACTCAGATAACTGTGAACTGAATCTGCACCGTGAATGAATGTATGAGTTGTCATTTACACTCATCTGTGATCCGATCTGATCCGTGTTGTTTCCGTGTTTCTCCATGTTTCCTCACATGAGTCGGTGCTGATGAAGCTGAAGCTGCAATCAGAGCCAGTTCTTCTGTGATTCCCCAGAACATCTGCTCTCATCACTGCTGCTTTTTTTTCCTCAATATTTCATTAACGCTTTCATCGAATAAATATTTGATAGAGGCCGGCGTTGTGAATGTAGGACGCACAGTAGCAGTCAGTGGTTTGATCGGCGCTCTGATGGTCACTCTGTAGTGCACTTGATGTTCACGGGCGCTGATGAGCTCTACCGCTCGCAGGACAGATTCGTCTCTCTCTCGTGTGTCTGAAGATCCCAGCATGCCTATAGAGAGGGTGAATGGGATAAAGTGAACGCTTTACAGCTCCAACACGCTTCATGAATGTTGAATGAAGCTCCAGAAACACAGGGACGGCTCTGTGACGTAGGAAAGGAGAATGTTTATTCCTCTAATCCATTTATTTACTGACACAGACAGTTTGCAGAGGCGTTTCATGCTGTAAAGCAGATGTTTGAGAGATGACTTGAGTGGGTAGTTAGTACGAGTAGTTAGAAGAGGCTCTCCAGAAACTTGTTTAGACTCATGCGAATGTTGTTTACACCGACGTTTGTTAACGTGCTTCTGTTGATTCCTTGCGTTCTGCAAGAAACCTTTTCCAGCGCTCGTATAGAAACATTCATAAATCAAGATGCATGTACTGGAGATGCACGATGACAGAACATGAGAAGTGTTCAAGTGAAGTTTATGCTTAAAATAAGAACAAACATTTGCCAGCGGAGTCATGAAAATCAACTTGTTTTTAATTTATGTTTATTTTTCAAAGCCAATTGGCAGATACTTTCTTGTTTTAAACAAGCTCATTAATTTTCACTTGATCACTTCTTATCTTCTGTCATTGTGCATTTCCTGTGTGTTTTAATTTCTGAATGTTTGGATATTTGTGCTGGAATTACTGAGGAAGAACAGCGCATTTGCATGAAATGATAGACTTTTTGAATCAAAATTAGTGTTGCATGATATACCGGTACTTGAAAAGCATCACGATACCCTGCTTTTAAAAACGGTATGATTTTTGATGTCTGTGTTAGTGAACGGCACAGATGCGCAGTTTGGTTTACTACACATAATCGTGTGTCGCTCGCAGTGTTTTCAGCCTCTGCCGCCTCAATATATGAGTACATGAACATCATCTCTAGAACTGCTCTGAGAGTCACTTCATGAGCATTTTACCATTTCTTTTGTGGAAAACTATCATCATAAACAGTCAGAAATATACAGTGGCAGTTCTAGGATTTTTCTGTAACAGGGGCCATTAAGGGGCCACATGTTACATTCAGGGGCCAAGTACAGGGTACATTCAAGCACACAAAATAATTTATTCAGTACGGTGCAAATACATTTCAGCAGTCATTCCTTTTTCAAACGCTCTAATAAAAAATTATGAGCCAGTAAAGTTCTTAATGATTTTTTTCATTTATTTATACTGTGTCCTTTAGGACACAATGCATAAATCACACACACACACACATACACACACTAAAGTACATCACAGCGATTAATTAATCAAATACAATACAATTTACAGTGTGGATATATTTACACCTCCCAGCTTAAACATCTCATACAGTACACTCTAATAAGGTAAAGTGCAGCAGAGCACAGCAAATTCAGAACAAACAAAAGAGGTATTTTAACATGTACGTATGTTACCATAATGTTTCCAAATACAATACAATTTACAGTGTGGATATATTTACCTAAACATTTGTTTCTTATTTCATATCTTTTTCACATATTGTCAGAAAAACAGATTGCAATTTAAGCCCTTTTTTGATGAGATAAACAATTTCGTACGTGCAAAGCAGCATTAACATACTGTAGGAGCAACAACTTGCACCTTGACAGTTCCTCCAGTTTTTCGCGATCGCTGAATACAACGCAAAATCAACAAAATGTTGAATTTTTTTGCGATCCTGAATAATTCCTAATTTAACCGCAAAATACATTAAATTATAAATCAACCAATTGAAATATCTCTAGTTTAATTAAAGTTTCACTGCATTTTTACGTGAATACAGATGTTGTATTAAATAAAAAAGCTTTATGCATTTTGTTTGTGATTTGTGTCGTACGACTATTGTGCATCTGACATAATACTATTATGGTAAATGTGATGTCCTAATTATAAAATATAAAAATCGCAAATTTTTTCACAAATTTCTGGAAATTACCACCACAAAATCAGTCATTTTGATTGCAAAAATCACACAAAAAAATCATGAAATCCTGGAGGGACTGGTTTGATAAAGTTAACTACAGAATCTTTGCTAGCGCTATCTTAGCAAAAACATGTTAACATTGCTTACAAGTTTATTGGTTTACTTGGACAGTGCTTCCAGTGCTCCTTCCACAATTTAGTTAACAAACCTAAAATAAGTGAGAGCAGCAGCTAAATATCCTTTCATATTTTGACAAACAACACGAGGATTTGTGACTCACCAAGAATTGTCTTCAAGTTGTAAGTAATGTTAGATGGATTCTTTCTCCCGCCTACTGTCATAACGTCAGAGAATGTTCTGGTATCGCTCAAGCCAAAGCCGCAAAGATAATATAAAGCCAAGACCTCTGCTTCTTCTCCCAAGTTGCATCGACACATTACTGCCGCCAATTGTTTGGGGGTGGAATTGCATCTGTAATCGTTGTGAAGAATTCTCCGGTTGCTCTTCTCGTCGACGATTGATGGAAGGGGGGCCAATCAGGGGCCAATCAGATTTCAGAAGGGGCCAGGGCCCCTATGGCCCCGCCTCTAGAACCGCCCCTGGAAATATATGAATATATTACTTAATGTAAGCATACTACTACTACTACTAATAAAAATAGTATTAAAACAATGTTCAAAGAATATTTACCAGAAAAAATATTTACCAGAAAATTACAGTAAAACGTAATTACTATAATAACTGAATTCTTTAATTACTAATCTAATTATTCCTTATAAATTCATTAGACATGCTTTTGATTATTAAAATGTAATGTAACGATTAAAATAGAATCCAGAAAATTAATGGAAAAGAGAGACTCACAAACAAAACTGAATTAGAGAAAAATAAAAAAAATGTATTTCATGGGGCCTTAAAAACATGTAATTTTCATTAAACTTTTAATAAACTGCTGTTAAATTCTGCAAGTTTCAAGATTTCAATTAGTTAGGCATGCTTTTTGATAAATACATATATTTTTAATGTACCCATTAAAATAGAGTGTAGAAAAATTTTAATGGAATTTATGAAAAAATAAAACATATTTTCATATTTCATAGGGCTCTTTATTTAATTTGTGTCTTTGTTTTATTGTAGTTGTCCTTTAGTTTGTTACTTGCATCTAGGTTCTTATTATTAATAACAAGGAATGACTATGTCATGATGTAAATTGCTTTATGCTTTAGGCTAACTTACCAATATAGCAAAGATCTCTACACACCTGTAGGCTCAGTAGTTGTCCACCATAATCCTGTGTAGTAGCACTGGCATGTGATTTATTATTATATTATTTTATTTTATTTATTTTTTTTAAGGGGGGATGAAATGCTTTGTTTTAGTAGATAAAATAACTCTGATCTCCATTTGGATCTACTTTTCCTGTTGTTCTATGTTTTTTTCGCAGTATCGGTTCAGTAGTATCGTGATATTTTAGTCCGGAAGCCAAAATGTTGGTATCGTGACAGCACTAGTTGAAATGGTCTTTCTGAGGTGCTGCTGTGCAACAGTTAGTAACTGCTGCGCGTGAGCCTTATCTAGTACTCTGTCACACATCTGGTTTACATGGTCATGACTCAAATACGAAGATCAGATATAATAGACGGTGTAAGTTGTTCTGTCACTAGTTAGTCATGTTAACACTTATCGGTTACACTTTCAAACCGGTTTCTGTGTGATCAGCCTGTAGTGTTTTACAGACATTTTGGTGCATTTCTGTACTAATAAGCAACCATGAGCATTTCTCTGTGTTTCTCTGATGTAGTGAATCTGCTGAATTCAGCTTTCATCTCGGCGTGAAGCGTCTCGCTCTCATTACGCGAACCGTCTGTGACTCACAGCTTTATTAAACCGCCGAATATCACTAATTAACCGAGGCGATTTAGAAGCGGCTGCTCGGACGCTGCCAGATATCCTCTCTGATCGTTATTGATCCATTAATTCATATCAGACGCTGCCGTGATGAGCTGTAATCTGAATATCTGGCATCGGCGTCATTATCATCGTCTCACAGAGTCATTATCATCTCCGTTACTGACGGATCATCTGATTATCACAACGCTGAACAAACATCGGCCTGTTTTACTGCGCATTATCAAACTGATGGCTGATTAATAATGTGCTCAGATTGATATGCTGATTAACACATTCCTTTTATTTAAAAACATAAAAAATTCAACATGAGAAAATATAATTAATTAGGAATGGAGCAGCTGAAGTATTAAACTAAACAGAGAGTATTAAAATAAAGTAACAAATTAAAAGACAATAAAAGTGCTTGATGTGTTTCATGTATGCAGCTGCAGTAGATTTTTTTATTGGAAATACAATAAATGCAAAACACAAAAACAATTCTAAATTAAAAAATCCGAAGCACTGAACTAAAACTAAACAAAACAAATAAGTAAAACCCATATGTGAACCCGGGCCACAAAACCAGTAGTAAGGGTCTTTTTTTTTTTTTTTTAAATTGAGATTTATACATCATCTGAAAGCTGAACATATAAGCTTTCCATTGATATATATGACAATATTTGAGTTACAGCTATTTGAAAATCTGGAATCTGAGGGTGCAAAAAATTACTAATATTAATATATAATAGGGTGCATATTACTAATCAAAAATTAAGTTTTGTTATATTTATGGTAGGAAAATTACAAAATATCTTGATGGAACATCATCATTACTTAATATCCTAATGATTTTTGGCATAAAATAAAAATCAATAATTTTGACCCATACAGTGTATTTTTGGCTTTTGTTACTAATATACCCGTGATACTTAACACTGGTTTTTGTGGTCCAGGGTAGGGGTGGGCGAT
Source organism: Cirrhinus mrigala (assembly GCA_036247105.1). Classification (NCBI taxonomy): domain Eukaryota; kingdom Metazoa; phylum Chordata; class Actinopteri; order Cypriniformes; family Cyprinidae; genus Cirrhinus; species Cirrhinus mrigala. The sequence goes on along the minus strand of CM070012.1, from coordinate 35,764,076 downwards.
ATGGCAAAAATATCATATCACGATTTTTTTCAGAAATATCACGATTCACGATTTTATCACGATTCTTTGTCATGTTGGTTTTACTATTTTGCAAATTGTCTGAGCAGTGCAGCCAAACTAATTTCCCTATTTTAAAAACAAAGACTTTCAAGGTAACAAAGTATAGAATAAAAAAGAATAGCAGATATTTAGGCCAAAGTGAGTGAAGATAAAAATCTGTCATTATTTTATCTTTGTTATTATTTTTCAGGTACAGTAGGTGTATTTAGAAGAAGCATTCAAAAAATTTAATTAACAAATATAAAAAGTGAAACACTATATACTTATACACTACATATGCACATCAATTGTACACTGATTCTTATTAAAGCAACTGTTTTAAAGTTTCTCAGTCAAGAGCAGTGAGTGATTTTTCTCTTTGTGTTTTGTGTTAATAACAATTAAAATGATAGTTCACCCAAAAATAAAAATTCTGTCATCTGTCTGTCCATTCTGTCATAGTGTTTTATTTTAATACCATCATTTACTCATTCTCAGGTTGTTTTAACCCTGAATGAGTTTCTTTTTTCTGTTGAATGTTGTCTATTTGATCATTTCTATTATTAGAATCAAAGGGAACCAGCTACTGTTTGGTTATCCACATTCTTCAAAATATCTTATTTAGTGTTTAGCACAAGAAAGAAAGTAATACCGGTTTGGGATAGCATGTAAGTGAGAAAATAATGACAGAATTATAATTTTTGGGTGAACTATCCCTTTGATGACAAGTGGCAGCATGTTTAGTACTGCCCCTTTAAGAGCTGCACATCTAATATACAGGCAGGTATCCGTTTTTGTTTTGTTTTTTTTTTCCTCTCAATTCAATAGTTTACTTTCACTTTCTCAAACTGTTTTTATATGTAAACCTTGTGTGTTTTGACAACAGTAGCGTAATCAGACGTGATACATAACTTAGTTCAGTAATTAGGCGCTATGTAACAATATTTTAATGTGCGCGCGTCTCAGGTGTACGCGCAGTGGAAAAAGCGCATGTCGGAACAGCACGCGAATGAAATGTTCAACCGGCAAAACGTATAACCGGCAAATAATGTACTTTTGTGATTGTGAATAAGTGCGGTGTCCCGTGAGTGTAACTACCGCTGAGTTAACACTGAAGTATGTCGCGTTGTACAGACAGACGGAGACGGAGGCGCCAGAACTTCAGCTGAGAGAATAGCACGATACTACGATATTTCTCATAAAGCAGATCGTGAAAACATTTTTATCGTCCACGATTAAAAATCGTCATATCGCACACCCCTAGTCCAGGGTCACAAATGGACTTTTTAAAAACTGATAAAATGACCAAAAAAAAAAAAAAAAAAGCTAAAAGTTGAACTCAAATTAAAATGAAAATATAAAAATGCATATATAAAAAATAAAATCAAAATCATATAATTATGATCATTTATATTAATAATTTATTTTAATTTGACATTTTTATGATTTATTTAATTGTTAGCTTTTCATTAGGCTAACTCTCAACTTTAGTTTGGGAAACTCTGATTTAGATTAGATACAGTAAAATCATCAATTTTTCTTTTATGCCAAAAATCATTATGATATGAAGTAAAGATCATGTTCCATCAAGATATTTTGCAAATTTCCTACTGTAAATATATCAAAACTTAATTTCTGATTAGTAATATGCATTGCTAAGAACTTCATTTGGACAACTTTAAAGGCGATTTTTCTTAATATTTGGATTTTTTTGACCCTCACATTCCAGATTTTCAAACATTTGTATCTCAGACAAATATTGTCCTATCCAAACAAACCATACATCAATGGAAAGCTTATTATTCATTAAATCTTAATTTCAAAATTTACCCTTACAACTGTTTTTTTGGTCCAGGGTCACAAATATAAAAAATTATATATTAAAAAATGTATTATGATAAATCATTTATTTTGTTAATTTATTTTCATTTTGCATTTTTAGGATTTAGCTTCTCATCAGCTCTCAAACTTTAGTTTGGGAAACGCTGATTTAGATTAGATACAGTACATTTTTGTATTATTGCATATCTATTAAAAAAGCGCAAATAAACAGTGAAAGGTGTGGTTGTTTTGTTGTTCAGTGATGAAAATCATATCAGCTTGTGCTAACAGCTTATTGACTCTGTGAGTGTTTGCTGGTCCTGCAGAGATTACTGTAATTATCCGTGTCTGTTGATGAGGAACTGAACAGAGTCTGTGTGACGCTGAAAATAAAGCGCAGCAGTGATGAGTGTGTGCATCTGTTGATTGCGTGTGTGTGTGTGTGTGATCTGTGTATGAATGTGCAAGTCATCTCTCCTCTCATTAAAGCCCACTAGAGGTCCTGACACGAACCCACACACAGGCGTCCTGAAATCTGCCCGTTCAGAGCGCTGACCCTCATCTTCATCTTCATCCTCATGAGCGGCGCTGATAAGATGAGGGCGGCGGGTGCGGCTCTGCACTTCCTGTCTGTGTGTTTATTGGAGCGGGTTTTATCTTTCTGGAAGCGTCCGCGTCTGCGTCTCCTCCCAGCGCAGGAATGCAGCCGCCGCACCAAGAGGATCTTTCTCCTCGTCTTCTGTGGGAGGAGAACGAACGCGAGTCTGTGTGTGACCGTAAACACGGCACGCGAACAACACCGAACTACACGTCTGACTCTGATGAAGTGTGTTTTACGCAGCTCAATCTAATGTTTGTCTCAATCTAAATGTCTGTTTTGTTATGCAGCTCATTTCAGCACATCTGCATTTCCTCTGCTGTGAGAAATGAGACGCATGAACCGACAGCGTCTGATATGAAGAACTCTGTCGCTCTCTCAGTCTCTCTCTCTGTCCTTGTTTCTTCAATCAGCTTCTCTTGTCTGTTGGTGTCAAATATAGCCGTCCATTAATAGTAAGTGTGTGTGTGTGTGTGTGTGTGTGTGTTTGAGAGGCAGATTAAAGGGGCCGAACTCTAGAACACAGGGAAAAGACCAGAGTGCACTTCAGGAGGCGTTCAACACACACACACACACACACACACACACGCACACGCGCACACACACACACACACACGTTGTGTTTCCGTGTTTTATGGGTTCATTCCATAGGCGTAATGGATTTTATACTGTACAAACCCTATTTTCTATCGCCCTACACCTAAACCTAGCCCTCACAGGAGACTGTGCACACTTTTACTTTCTCAAAAAAACTCATTCTGCATGATTTCTAAGCCTGTTTCGTCATGGGGACCTCACAAATGTATGGTCCCCATAATGTGATAAATACCAGGTACACACACACTGTTATGAGTCTGTGTGTGTGTGTGTGTGAGATGCTTTGAGCATGTTATCTTGATGTGATTAGCACAGGGTTATTATCGTCACTAAACACTAAAACCATAAAAAAAGATTTTAACAAAAATTTTTTGTTACAAATTTTTTGTTACTTGGAATAAAATAAATATTAACTAAATAAAATAAAATACAATAAAAAAAATGAACTTATTTATTTTTAGCTGGTTGAAAAGACAATATTTCTCATTTTCATTTAGTTTAATTTGGTACGTTCAGTTTAATTTAGTACTTAACCAAAACTAAATAAACTAACGTAAAAAATAGAACAATAATAATAAAAATAAATAAATGTATGAATAAAACTACATGAACATATAAAGTTTAAAATAATAATAATAATAATAATAATAATGATGATGACAGAAAACACCAAAATTACCAAAACTTTAACCAAATTACAGAAAGAGCATAAAATATACAAATGAAGCAAAAATAAAATTCAAAATTCAAATTCAAAATATGAACAAAAGCTATAATAATGTCTCAATGATTCTAATATAACACTAGATTAGCAACACTCATGAGCTAAATTAACAATCATTTTTAAATTTTTAGAAATATTGAAATACTTTTGTAGACATTTCAAAATGCTTCCTGTTATTTTGACATTATCTGGTCTATTGTGTTTATATGGTGATGTTTGTGATTGAATGCTAATAAATATAATGTGTTTCTAATATGTAATTAATCTTTAATGTAACATTCAAGTTATATAAGCTTAGTTATATATGCGGTTTGTCCGCAATTTCACACAGTCTCCGATCAGAAGACATCTGATGTTTAATGAACAGTTTTTAGGAATTATTCAAGTTTTCCTGTGCTTCTCTGATCATTTGGGGTGAATATTATTTATTTATTTCATATATTTTATGTCAAATATGTATTTTTTGTAATAATATTATATAAAAAATATTGTATAATTTTTTATTTATATTTTATTTTATATATTTTAATTTTTAATATAATGACAACAAATATGACTGATAAATATGGAGCATGATAGCAATGTGATGTTCATTCTGAGAATGTTCAGATGTTTGTGTTTGTCTGCTGGACTACATACGCATCTGCTGAGCTCATTTAATAATCACACGTGGTGTTTGAGTGCTAAAGTCATTGTTTAGTTGCATTGTGACACATTTAACTCTCATTACTGATTCTCATCATCATATCCTGTTTGTGTGTCAAGCACTTCATAATTAGCTCTTGTTAGCCATTATGTTTGTGTTTGAGGGGTTGAGAGTTCAAAGGTCAAGTGCTGATAACATGAAGTACTTCAGCATTTGTGCTGCGTCGTTCAGAGCTTCTCTCAGCATTCATTTCATCAATAGTGCAGTTAATCACTGAAAAACATTTCCCAGTTAATTTGAAATGAGAAAATGAACTGACTTTGAACTCTAAAATTGTGTAAAGTTGGAACCTAGACAAGAACTTACCTAGACAACACACAGACACACCTGTGATATTTAGTGAGATTGTCTAGGTAGTGAGCTCACTAGGGTTTAGGACGCAGACGGTGTGTCAGTTCTGCACTTTGATTGATGTGAATTGTAACCTGAATGTGTCTGTGTCTCTTCACAGTGCGATATCTACTGAAGAACAACTTGAGTCCTGATCTGTGTAACGAAGATGGACTGACGGCTCTACACCAGGTGAACACACACACACACACACACACACACTGAATGAACCTGTCATTTCTGATCAGCACCAGCCTGTTTATTACTCATCTACTTCACAATGAAGAGATGGACGTGTGTTTTCATCTCTTATACACAGTAGTGTTCATTATAACCTGCGCTGTTTTTATAGAGTCAAATTTTAGTTGACTAAGAGTCTGGGAATTTTAGTCTAGTTTCAGTCAATTAAAGTTTACTCACATTTTAGTTCTGTTGCATGATGGTTAAACTGATAATGACAATTACATCTTTAAAATGTTGCTGCCAAAATAACGGTCCATTTAAAATGTTATGTGCTTTTATTCTTTTTTGTTCTTCGAGTTGACATCATTGCATTTCTGCCCTTTGCTTTATTTTTGCTGTTTTGTTATGTTAGTATACGGTGTTGGGGAAAGTTACTTTTAAAAGTAATGCATTACAGTATTGTGTTACTCCCTAAAAAAGTAACTAATTACGTTCCTCAGTTACTTTTTGTGGAAAGAAATCCGTTACGTTACTTTTGTGTTACTTTTTAAATCTGGGCAGGGCTTGCTTGTTTGTTTTTAATATAAAAAGTTCTTTTTGCAGCGAATGTAAAAGCCCTTTCACACCAAAAAGTGAAATGAATAAACCTCGGGCTGAAGGAAAAGTACAGCAGTACAGTAGAAGTGTAGGAAAAGGAAGTTCAGCACTTGTCAAAAATTAAGGACAAATGTTAGCTAATCTAAAGTAATTTTTGCTTATTAGTATGGTTGAAGCAAAGACATGGGTTACTAAAAAGGAATTCAATACATTAAGGATATTTGTGTTATTTAACATTAAATTATTGCAGGTTTGCATTTCTCTGTCTTTATTCTTTTTTTTTGTGAGAGAATTAATGCATGTTCACATTTAGTCTAGAGCTACAGTATCATCATGTTTACACAGCGCACACAACACGTCTGCAATTACTCCTGATTTCTCTCAACATGGGGACAGGAGACGTGTCGGTCAATAAAGAGGACAACAAAGTAACTGCCGTTACTCATTTGAAAAAGTAACTCAGATATTTTCTTGTGAATTAAAAAGTAATGCATTACTTAGTTAGTTACTTAAAAAGTAATCTGATTACGTAACTCGTATTAGTATATTTTTATCTGTTTATCTTTTTTAGAACTTGAAAGATAAGACATTGATAAGTGAGATCTTTATTTGAAGATCAGTAAAGTAGTGTTTGAGAAGTCCTTGAAAGTCCTGTACTTTCATTTTATAGTATCTGTATGAATCGTGGTCAGTGTCGTCTCATCTTTGTCATGGATAAAAGCTCCTCAATGGGTGTTTTCATCATAGTTTTCATTAATCTGTGTTCATTGTGCTGCAGTTGAATGCAGCGCACGTCTCACGAGGAATTCGTTCCAGCTGCTCTATCATAGTCTTTATTATTTCTGTAAATGTGTCGAGTGTTGGCCGTAGATGAGTGTGTTTGTTTCCGCTGCTGCAGTTTTCACTGTAGTCCATCTGTCTGTGTGTCTGTCCGTTCATCCATCCGTGTGTCCGTCTGTGGGTGTTCAGCGGTGATGAAAGACTCTCTTTGTGTTGTTCTGCTCCCTTTCTCACTGCGTTTCTCTCCCAGAATGCCTCGCACTCTTTCTCCAGGCTGGACGGTCAGGATTAAACGGCAGACAAACAGACTGCGGCGTGCGCGTTTGTTTCAGAGTGTCGTATCGTCACTGGATTAATGCTAGTAAACAAATCCTCTCTCTGTCACGGTGTTGCATAACTCTTTGATCTGAAGGTATTTCTGATTGCATTAAAAGCTTGAAAACAAGCAAACATCATCAGGACAAACAGCAGCGCTCCATCTGATCTCCTGCAAACATCTCTCTTCTCCTCCAAGGGTTTTAATGTGTATGTCTGGATGTTTGCACCATCTGGGGACGTTATTAGTGGTGTTTACTAAGTCAGGCATCAATATTATTAGTGCTAATAGTTATCAGAACAAACCCTTCACACTAACTATTAAACATTAGCATGTAATACATTTATAGATGAGAATATCACAGAGATATGAGGGTAAACTTGACTTGAACCACTCCTCAGAACACCATAGAATCAGCACAGCAGCATGCAAAAAAACAGAACATGCGGTTTCTAACACATTAATGGACCTTCTGTGAACTGATTGTACTGGTTTCAGTCTGTTGACAACATATGAACCTACATCCTGAATCCCACTGGAAAATTCCATCCCCACCCAGCACACACACACACACACACACACACACACACACACACGTCTAAATTGGAGTTGGAAAATCAGATTGCTTTGCAGCTTTTGTTTTTGAATTTCTTGTGTTGTTGTGAATTTCTTTACAAAATAGACATTTAATGAAATACTGAAAAGTCTGAGTTGCAGTGTTAAGTGCAGCATCACACTAGTGTTTAATAGCAGCAAATGAAGTTTTGACTTCCAGATGAATTTCTGGTCTCTTTCTGTCTGTGTCAGTGCTGCATTGATAACTATGAGGATATGGTGCGGATCCTGTTGGCTCATGGAGCGACTGTCAACGCTCAGGACAATGAGCTCTGGACGCCACTTCATGCCGCAGCGACGTGTGGACACACAGGCCTCGTCAAGATCCTCATCCAGCAGTGAGTGTGTGTGTGTGTGTGTGTGAGAGAGAGAGTCTGTGCTTCATATATTTATGGAAACTGTGATGCATTTTATTTTTCAGGATTCACAGATAGAATAGAAAGTTCAAAAGAGCAGCATTTATTTGAAACAGAAATCTTTTGTAACATTATAAATGTCTTTACTGTCACTTTTGATCAATTTAATGTATCCTTAATGAATAAAAGTATTCATTTAAAAAAAACCTAACAGTAGTGTGTAAATATTTAAAGGAGAAGTTCACTTCCAGAACAAAAAATGAATTTACTCACCCCCTTGTCATCCAAGATATTCATGTCTTTCTTTCTTCAGTCAAAAAGAAGTAGTTTTTTGAGGAAAACATTTCAGCATTTTTCTCCATATAATGGACTGATCTGGCGCCCGAGTTTGAACTTCCAAAAAGCAGTTTAAATGCAGCTTCAAAGGCTGAGAAAGCGAAACATCTAACAAAATGATTGGTTATTTTCTAAAAAAAAAAAAAAAAAAAAAAAAAAAGTACAATTTATATACTTTTTAACCTCAGTGCTCATCTTGTCTAGCTCTGCGTGAACTCATTTTTTTCTGGTTCAGTACAGTTAGGGTGTGTCTCAAAACTCCCATCTCATTTTCTCCTCCAGCTTCAATATCGTCCTACATCACTGTTTTACCTTGTTCTGTAAAGGGTGTTTGATCTTCTTTGCATGTTCACTTTGTAAACACTGGGTTGGTACTTCTGCAGTGATGTAGGATATTTTGAAGTTGGAGGAGAAAATGAGATGGGAGTTTTTTGACACACCCGAACTGTGTTGAACCAGAAAAAAATGAGTTCATGCAGAGCTAGACAAGATGAGCATTGAGGTTAAAAAGTATATAAATTGTCAGTTTTTTTTTTTTTAGAAAAACAGAAAAACAATCGTTTCGCTAGACAAGACCCTTCTTCCTCGGCTGGGATCGTTTGAAGCCACATTTAAACTGCATTTTGGAAGTTCAAACTCATGTGCACCACAGAAGTCCACTATATGGAGAGAAATCCTGAAATGTTTTCCTCAAGAAACATCATTTCTTATCGACTGAGGAAAGAAACATGAACATCTTGGATGACAAGGGGGTGAGTACATTAACTGTCCATTTTTGTTCTGGAAGTGAACTACTACTTTAATGCAGAAACTGTTCTCTCAGCATGATCTGGTGTGATCTGTGATGATCTGGTCTCTCCGCAGCGGCGCTGATCTCTTAGCAGTGAACTCAGACGGTAACATGCCCTATGACCTCTGTGAGGACGACCCCACGCTCGACATCATCGAGACCGCCATGGCCAACCGAGGTGAACCTCTGATCCTCCAATCACTGCGTGTGCTGATGTCATCAGACATTTGATTTATTTTATGAGTTTGTTTCAGAAGATTAAGAATCAAAATCAGGATGAGATCTGAGTGTTTCAAGTAGCAGATTTCATTACTAAAGAATGAGATTTGGAAAGATTGGATTTTCCCATTCTGATTCTTACTGCGATTATGACGTGAAACACTGAACTGAACAGAAACAACAACATTAAAATTCCTCACCCAACAGTCAAACAGCGAGTTATGAATAACTGATCAAAAGTGGTTTACTGAAAGATCTAGTTGAATTCATCTGATGTTATTTGAATGTTCTGCTCATCATGATTCATTGTGGTGTTTGAGCTCCTTTAGAAACATTTATCCTCATTATTTCCCAGTGCTTGATGATTTGTGTGATTGTCAGTGTCTGACGGCCTCAGCCAATCACAGCCTGAATCAGATCAGCTCTTCCTACTTTGTTTGATTGACAGCTGTATTGACCAATCATTGTGTGTATGACAGGAATCACACAGGAGATGATCAATGAGACGAGAGCAGCGGTGGAGAGGAAGATGCTGGTAGATATTCAGAACCTCCTGCAGGACGGAGCCGAAATCAACCAACACGACTCCCAGGGGGCCACACTGGTACACACACACACACACACACACACACACACACACACACACACACACACGTTTGTTTTTGTGAATTGTGGGGACTTTCCATAGACTTCTGTAGTTTTTATACTGACTAAACGATACCGTTTATCCCCTCACCCAACCCTAACCTTACAGAATACCTGTTTGCATTGTTACATTTTCAGATAAACATCATTTACTATTTTTAATCAAAATTTTTTTACATTTTACATTTTTTACAATGTCAAAATTTTCAGGTTTTACTATCCTTGTACATTGTAGCAAAAACAAGTACACACACACACACACACACACACACAGATATATTCTGTTTGAACATTCAATTTTATTAAATGCTCATTTCAGCATTTAAAATACTTGCATTGCTGATTGCCTTTTCATAAATGCATTTCTCATTTTTTTAATTAAAGTGCATTAAGTTAATTATGTTAATGCATTAACTAAATGTGACCCTGGAGCACAAAAGCAGTCTTAAGTATCACGGGTATATTTGTAGCAATAGCCAAAAATACATTGTATGGGTCAAAAATGCCAAAAATCGTTAGGATATTAAGTAAAGATCATGTTCCATGAAGAAATTTTGAACATTTCCTACTGCAAATAAATCAAAATGTAATTTTTAATTAGTAATATGCATTGCTAAGAACTTCATTTGCACAAATTTAAAGGTGATCTTATCTTCTCTTTTTTTTTTTTTTTTTTTTGCACCCTCTGATTCCAGATTTTTAAATAGTTATATCGCAGCCAAATTGTGTCCCATACATCAATGGAAAGCTTATTTATTAATCTTTCAGATGATGTATAAATATCAATTTCAAAAGATTTACCCTTATGACTGGTTTTGTGGTTCTGGGTCTGTTTGTTGTGCATTTAGAGTTGAAATAATTTGTATCAGTTTCTCCGGTAAATCTAATTGATACTTTTTGGTGTAATAAAGTCAAGTTCATTTATATTGATCTTTTCACAATACGCATTGTTTCAAAGCAGCTTCACAGACAGTCGTGGTGTTAGTGTTCATAATATCTGAACATCTTCATGGCTTATAGTGGCATTGATCAGATGAGAATAGAAGTGCTGCTGTAGGAGTTGAAGTGAGTGTTGGAGTTGTTGGTGTTTTTGGAGAGGTTGATTATGTACAGTCATTAACCAGGCTTTGAATGACTGAAGAGCTGGATTGTTATTTACAGCAGCCGTCTTCTCTCGTCTGTGATCAGGGTTAATGCACACGGCTCTGCCGTCTGTTTACACGCTCTCCCTTCATCATTCAGATACCAGACGCTTTTACCGGAGCATTGTATCCGTAATGCATCCGCCGACACGCCGAGTGTGTTCAGAGCCTCTCAGACGGAGTGTTCATGTATTTATGATGCTGAATGAAAGCGAACAAACGAGGTGTTCAGAATGAACATCACAACACGCTGAGCTGATGTTTTCATCAGACACGTCCCGTTCCTGTTTGCTCCAGTCTAGTGATCGGCCTCGTGGGAGCCGGATCCGCCCATACTAATGTGTTTTAGTGCCAGTCCTGATGGATGATAACATTTCCATCTGCAGTAGTTGTGTTGCACATGCAAATCTAATACTTACTCTTATGTAAATACTTCTATATGAGTTCTCATTCAGGTCATGATATGTTTATGTGTGTGTGTGTGTGTGTGTGTTTTCAGCTGCACATCGCAGCGGCGAACGGTTACGCACAGGCTGCAGAGATGCTGTTAGACGGCGGAGCCAGAACGGACATGAGGGATTCTGACGGGTGGACGCCGTTACACGCCGCGGCATGCTGGGGACAGGTACACACACACACACACACACACACACGTCTGGTCAGCTATCCTTGTAGCGACTCTCGAGAGGCGTAATGGTTTTTATACCATACAAACTATATTTTCTATCACCCTACACCTAAACCTACCCGTCACAGGAAACTTTCTGCATTTTTACTTTCTCAGAAAACTCATTCTGTATGATTTATAAGCTTTTGTACCCACCGTGACACGAGTCCCCAGGAGTGTGTGTGTATTCAGGTTCAAGTCCCCACCAGGATATATAAACCAAACCCCCCCACACACTCAACACATACACAAATACGGTAAAAAACTGTAATATTCTGAAATATTATTATAATGGAAATCAGTTATCTTAAGAGGTTAGTAGAAGAGTAGAAGAGACTTCTTTCAAAAACATTACAAAAAATGTTATGTATTCTAAACTTTTGACCAGTAGTTTATGTATGTGGTGGCTGATAACCATTAATTGGCTTTTAAATATTATAATTATAAATTATATTTAATGTTTTATAAATTATTATAATTGTTGTAATTTTCTTAAAACTTAAAACTAAAATCAGTAGTTATGTCATAAGTGAGACTTTGCTTATGACATAACTATTGATTTTAGTTTTAATTTTTAAGACAAAAAGTATAGATTTATAATAATAGTGATGATTATAACAAAGATGATTATACCAATTATAATAATTTATAAAACATCACAACATTGTAATGTTCTGTATAAAAGATGAATATTCATTTTGAAATCTGCAGATGGAAGTAGAGCGCCTGTGAAGTGTCTTCAACCCCCTTAAAGTGTTCTTGAAGAGTTAAATGTTTACTGTAATCCATCAAGTTGATGATCATGTACATCACAGCAGATTGAGTGTGCAGTGCATTTATTACATTTACACATGTTCATTTAGCTGATGCTTTTAACCAAAGCTACTTACAAATGACACTATAAAGAGTTATGAAAATGTAATAATTCATCAGTAATGAGCATCCACTGGTTATTTTAGAATTATTTATATATCATCAAACTTTTTTTTTTTTTATGTTTTCAGATTTAATTTAAATTTTAGATTAGAACTTTTTTATGTGCCCTTTGCTTCATATTTGTTGTTTTTTTTATATCACCATTAAAGTTGAATAAATTGTTTATTTTCGATTAGTAATTTTAGTGCTTCAACCTAAATATATTTCAGTTAGTTGGCAAGGCAGCAACTCTAATTTATATTTTATTTCAGCTATATTTCAATTAATGAAACTATATATCAGTCACAATAATAACCCTGGCATCCACAGATAAATATGAAATGACAGCCTCAGTATAAGTGATGTGGTGATGGATGTGTCAGACTCACCACTCTATAATAATGCTAATGAATTCTGCTAATGATAACACTGATGAATGATGAAAACGATGAATCTTCTCCCGCAGGTCCATGTGGCCGAGCTGCTGGTTTCTCACGGTGCCAATCTAAACGCCAAGACGTACATGGAGGAGACGCCCATAGGTACAAACCTATCAATGACTGAACCTGATCCCGCTCATTACAGCACATCAGTTTATGCATAGACATTAAAAATCTGTAGAAAAATAGATCTTTATAATGCAGAAAACAATTAGTGAGATGAACACCGGTAAACATGACAGTAATAATTAGTTATTATTATTCATCTGCTTTTCTTGCTGTGTTTTAAGTCTCTCAGCGGCGTATTGTTGTGAGTGAATGTTGTGGTTTATCTGGAGACTCCTGAGCGTCTGCTCGTCTGTGAAGGTTTATGCTCATCATAAAATGAATATTCTTCTCTAAGACCGTTTTTATTGCTGTCAGTAGTCGCCCGTCTCTGAATATGACACTTTACTGTTACTGTAACCAGCGCTGATCTGGAAACGTGAGATTCAGGATGATTGGCCGTCAGAATCAGGTGCTTCAGAGAGATGTGAGATATATCCCTCATAAACACCAGACTGGACTGACAATCCAATATCCCATGATTCATAGCACCATTCCTTTTTTTTAATAGGACAACTTCATGAATAAATCTCAGTAAACAGTAAAAGCACAGGAGCATTAATCGTGTGTGTGTGTGTGTGTGTGTTTAGATCTGTGTGAAGATGAGGAGTTCAGGAATCATCTGCTGGAGTTGAAGCACAAACACGACATTATCATGAAATCACAGCTGAAGCACAAGACGTCACTGTGCCGCCGGACCAGCAGCGCCGGCAGCCGCGGGTACAAAACACACACACACACACACACACACACACACACACATATATACAAATATATGTACAAATATATGTATATGCTGACGCCTGCTGGCCATTGACAAACACTGCACATGCCCACGTTTTCTCAGTGAACTGGTGACATGGCATAGACTCCTAGTGTTTTATATACAGTTCTACTCATAAATATAATCTGACAGAACACATACTGCAGTTTTACAATAAGCACATCCCCAAAAGGAGGTGTTGTCAGGTTTAGCTGACTTCTGGGAGCAAATTTCCTCAAAATATGGTTACATAGGCATAAAAACACACACATAGTGACACCTACTGGCCATTCAGACACACTGCACAGATTCACACACAAACACGCCTCCTGTTGGAGCTTCACAGACACATCAACAAACAAGAACTGCTCCATTTCCATTTAATGAGACATCAGGTTTATTAGCCAGTCTCAAACTGGTCTGTGTTCTTTTATTACGTCACACTCATTGTTCTCACGTGTGTGTTCTCTTTGTGTGTGTGTGCAGGAAAGTGGTGCGGAGGGCCAGTCTGTCCGACAGACACAATCTCTGCAGGAAGGAGTATCAGACCGAAGCCATCGTATGGAGAGGAGGACGAGAGGAAGAGGAGCGAGAGCGAGAGTCTGACCAGGAAAACAGCCATTCAGTGAGTAAAACCATTACTGCACTCAGAAACCAAACACAGAGATCCTTCAGTGAGTCCACAAGATACTACATCTTATTCAGATGATGATGATGATGATTATTATTATTATTATTATTATTTTATTAATAATAATCATAATATATATCAAAATTATTATTATTATTATTATTAGCAACAGTATTTTTTGTTGTATTTTTTTAACATCACCCATGTTCAGCCCATTAAAACATAAAACATTAAAAAAACATTTAAAAAATAAATACTTTAATATATAAATTACTATAATACTGTACTATAATAAATAAATTACTTTCATTTTGAAATCATAGAATTTCAGCAAAAGTAATATTTTTTTGTAGATTTTTTTTTTTCCCTCCATACAACATATTAGAACAGCCCATTAAAACCCCTGTATTTTTCATTCAGAGTGTTTTTTTAAACCCATTCAACTTGAATTTTATATTATTGTCTAGTAATAGTATTGTCTAGTAAAAATAGTAAACGCTATTAATAATAAAAAAAAAATTAATATAAGCATATTGGCAGGAGTAATCATTTTTCTGTTTGTTTTTTTTCTTGAAAACTAAATTTTTTTTTTTTGAAGTTTTGTTGTTTGTCTTGAAATTGCTTGATTGATTGGTGAATTAAGTGCACGATAAGTAACACCTGTGATGTGGCTTTTTACGTGTGATCTTTGGACTTCACCTCTGTTTAAAAAAAAAACAATGTGGGAAATGTTATATGAAGGCTTGTTCTGTTGCTAAATAATAAATTGTAAATTATCAAGAAGATTGAGAGAGTGCGGATCCTTTACTTAAATCAACCCATGAACCTTGAATGTATTTTATTCATATTTTCACAACTTGAAATTTACTTTATTGTTGGATAATAATTATTATTGTTACTTTTTTTTTGTTTAATTGCATTTTATTACACAGCAAACTGTGTAGTTTACAGTATTTTTTAACATGCTCTTCATTCCAAATCTGAGATGGATATCATAATCAGTATGTTCTGGAGCACATATTACATATTTCATTAAAGGATTAGTTCAGCCAAAAATGATCATGGAGTCATCATTTTCTCACCCTTGTGTCATTCCAAAAACAAAAGACTTTGTTTTATCTTCCAAACACAAGTGAAGAAGTTTTAGTGTAATCTGGGAGGTTTCTCTCCTGTGACTGAAAGTCCAACATAAAAGATCCAAAAAGTTCATAAATGTATCTTAAATGAATCAGTATGAATCAAGTCAGTGTGATGTAGAAATCAGATTGACTGTAGATATGAATATTAGACAGGAGCTTCAGTTGTGTTTCTTTTGTGATGTTTTGACTTCCTGTTTGCAGACACAGCCTGACGATGCTCCTCGATCACCCGGGATCTTGAAGGACGGCAGACGACAGAACGGCTCCATCTCCAGCACCCCAGCGCCGCCCACTTCTAACGGTGACCCTGTGACCCCTGACCTCCATGACCCTGACCCCTCACCCTCCGCCGAGGAGCCCAAGTCCAAAGATCGCCCGCAGACGCTGTCCGAACTCAAGAAGCAGCGAGCCGCCGCCAAACTCCTCGCCCAGCCCGTCCTCAACGGCCACCTGGGAAACGGCTCCACCAAAGCCAGTCCCGAAGATCCGCGCATGCCGCTGGTCTCGTCCAACGGCAGCGCGGTCTACTTCACGCCGGCCAGCGGAGACCCGCCCCTGCCGAGGTTCAAGCAGCCAGTAGAAGACGAGGATCCCAAGACTCACAGCTGCTGCTGCATCTCTTAAATTCCGAGCGTCTGATTGGACGAAGCCCGTTAGTGCTTTTATTTCTAATTCCGATCCTGGAAGTTTGAAGAGGCGTTTCGGAGAGTCCGACGACCCCTCTCTGAACCCTGTGCAGGAACCCGAACTTCTCAAAGGAGGAAGGAAATGATCTCATTTAGGCTTCCAGATTAAATGTTCGACTTGTGCTTCTTTTTTTTCACTCCCAGCCGCAGACTGAACAACAGTGACGATTCATTCCATCTGTATAATGTGCAATTGTGCAGATCTTCACGTTCGTGGTGTTGTACAGACAGACAGACAGACAGACAGACGTGTTCCTGTGGGCGGCCGCCGCTCTCCTGTACAGTATTTATTTGTATATGTGCATAGAGCCACTCTTCTATAAGATTATTTATTGTATTCCAGAGAGATGAAGTGACGGATGCAGCACAAACCAGTTCGGGACGCGTCAGTATTTTTCTACGACAGTGTTATGAGGACCAGATGAAGTATTTGAGCGCATCTCACGCCCAACTCACATTTCACACTCAAATGGCAACGACTGCATAGCCTGTGATATTTTTTTGCATTGTGATTTTCACGATATTCTAACTCCAGAAGCTGCAGAACGACTGTAATTCCATTTTAAATCAGCAGCACAATAAATACTAACATGATGCTAAATAATTGAAATAACATATCAGATTAAATCTATCATAACTTTTTCTATTTTACAGGCACATTCTTACTCTTCTGAAAATATCACAATGCAAAAAAAGAAAAGCCCCAAGTTCATTTGATGTGAAATATGACTCGGACGTGTTTATGTGAAGGAAGCGTTGACCGAACCCTTCATATACTGCACATGAAGGCTTTATTTATTTCGTTGGATCTGCTCGATTGTGACGCTCTGCTCTCGAGTGCCAAAGTCTTCCAGAATGATGGACGTCAGAAACGGCCAATGAGGTTCCAGTGCCACTCCCGTAGCCCCGCCCACTCCTCAACACTCGCTGCAGTCGTGCGTCAGAGGCGGGAAGGAATGTAAATAATGTTTGGAATGCGTTTCCTTGAGATGATGGAAATGATGGCGCAGAAACATGAGCCGATGTTCACGAAGGGCACAGACGGATCCAGACATGCACACACAGCCATCGACCGTAGCGTACGCTCGTACACTCATACACTCGTGCGGTATTCTGTAGCCTGTGATTTTGAAACTGAAATAGAAATATGAGTTCACATGTGAGGAGTTCTGCTTCCATTTCTACTGAGGAACATGAAGGGAAAAGAGCATCACAACTACTGATTTTATAATTACTGGAATATACTGATCACTGTATTAACATATTTTCAATAAATTGTATATTTTGATCAGTTTCTAAACCGTTCGTGTCGTCGGTGCTCAGTGAAGTGTGTCTGATGAATCAAGCGCTGCACAGATCTCTGGGATTGTTGGTGAAATGTGGCGACCGCAGGCTGATGTTTAAGGAAGTGATTACTGAGTCATCAGCGTGTTTGTAATCCACTGGCAAATGATCAGCTGCAGTGACTCAGCTGTCATCCACCAGTGAGGAAGAAAACAGAGAAACACGTGCTCACTGTAAATATTGATTCACTGTTTCAGCTGTTTTCATCAGCTGCTCTGTGATCCTGGTTTTGTACGTTTGGGGTGAGGAAGATATTTAATGTTTGTCAAAGCAGTTTCTTCTCATCAAAGCTGCGTTTATTTGATAAAAATACAGAAAATGCAGTAATATTATGAAATATTATTTCAATTAAAAAAATACATTTTCTGTTTCTAAATACATTAAATAGAATTTATTCTTGAAATCAAAGCTGAATTTTCAGCATCATTACTCCAGTCTTCAGTGTCACACGATCCTTCAGAAATCATTCTAATATGCTGATTTGCTGCTCAACAAACATTTATGATTATTATCAATGTTGAAAACAGCTGCGCTGCACAATACTTTTGTGGAAACTGTCATTTTATTTTTCAGGATTCACAGATGAATAGAAAGTTTAAAAGAACAGCATTTATTTGAAATAGAAATCTTTTGGAATAATATACTGTACACTACTGTTCAAAAGTTCGGTGTTAGTAATATTTTTTTCTTTTTTTTTTTTTTAATTAATACTTTAATTCAGCAAGGATCTGTTAAATTCATAAGAAGCGACAGTAAATACTTTCTAACAAAACTTTTGATCGCAGTATATACTTTTTTAGGTCTGCTAACATTCTGGTTTAGTCTGTTCTTTTGTGGTTTGGGTGTTTCTGTAAATGTAGGTGATGCAGTTTTAACCACAGGCTCAAACTTTCAGTGAGCGTCAGAGAGTGGAGAAAAATAATGCTCTGTTTTTCTTTTTGCTTTTTAATGAACTGCTCGTCTTGTAGATTCAAACTGCAGAGGAAAATGACTCCCAGTAGGAAACATTAGTTACTAAACAGATGAACAAAGGCACAGCGGGACTGAATGGCATGAGGAGAAAGATGTTACACACACACACACACTTTTCCATGGTCGCTGTGTGATTCTCTGTGGGGTTTTTGCTCTCAGATAATGAATAAACTGCAGTGCCTGATCTTTATAAAGCTCCTCTATCTCATGAAGCAGCTCTGAGTGGAGGGTGTGACTCCATCCGGCCGTTTCCATCCTTGATTTTTGTCTTTTGTTGAACTTTGATGGTGGAGTAATCTTCTGAACTCCACCCGAGCAGACGAGTCCCTCACAAAGTTCTAGAAACGCCTCAAATGTTGAAATACATTCATTCAGGAGGTGTGAGCTCTTCTTTAGCTTCTGCTGAACTCGTGCAAACAGCTCATCCATCACAGTGAATCAACTGATGTGTCAGCATGACTGGTTAGGAGTGTTTTGCATAAACCAAATCAAAGAATGTAAAGTTGCAGATTAATTGTCCAGCTTATTTTGAGAGATATTAATACATTATTTGTCTTACTGCGAAGAACTATGAATGATTTTATAATCTATGAATTACACCAATGTCATTGTGAAATATGATGATTGTGGTTTTATTGCTCAACAAGTGTATGAGTTTGATTGCACAACAGAGCTTTATGTTCATGCTTGCGCAACACATTTATAACAATGCAGGACTGATTTTGAGCTTATTGGTTTTTATAAAAAGCAGTTATTATCTGACAGCAGTGATCTGTCAAACACACGCCAGAGTTAAACACAGATCATTGTATGGTTCAAGGTAATATTAGTAAAGACATGTTACAAAATATTTCTATTTTAAATAAGTGCTGCTTATTTGAACTTTCTATAACTCCTGAAAAGTAAAATATCTCAATTTTCACACAAATATTGTGCAGCACAACTGTTTTTGACATTGCTAATAATCATAAATGTTTTTTGAGCAGCAAATCAGCCTATTAGAATGATTCTTGTGACACTGAAGACTGGAGTAATGATGCTGAAAATTCATACAAAATTCAATAAATACAAGCACATCACGATGATTTAAAACAAATTAGTTTGAAACGGGAATAAACATAAAAATATCTCGTAGTGAAACAAGATGATGATTTGTGTTTCGTGTCCTGCTGACTCGGGCGCTTCAGTTCCTGCCCTGAGCCGCGATGACGAAACACAGCAAACACTGAATGAGAGACCATCAGCGCTTCAGTCTGTTGCATGCACGGATCTGATCAGGTGCGTCTCAGGCTGTTTTTCATGGCGGTTTTCCAGCTTCTCGTTTTTTTAAAAAAACGTGTGAAGTCCAAACAGCAGCTGCGGCTTCAGCTTCATCGGTGACTCAGTCTCTCGCGCGCCGAACAGCCTCAGTCAGCAGGTGAAGTGTCAGAGATGTGCAAACTATATTTCAATGAGGGAGGAAAGTTTCACCACATCCGGTGGACGCGATATAACGCTAAATTACAACAAACACTATGAATGTGAGAGTGGCACCGCTCGCTGCAGCTTTAGTGATGTTGGCACTGAACTCATCTCAGTCTCCCACATGTTGCATTTCATTCCCGGGCAGTCTGCCCGCACGATTAACATGTCAAGACAAGGATTGTTTTACATCCGGATCGAGAGAGCAAAGGACAGTTAGAGACGTGCGGCATCAGTGCTCACATTACACTGTGCGAGCCTCCTCAATGTGTCATTAAACGACACTCACAGTGAGTTACTGCACCTGCTGATGTGCAGCGCTTATTTGCATGTTTCATCCAGTGAACGACGGCAGTGAACGGAGGGAGGCGGGTCTTCACGGATGGTCAGCTGAGGCGGGCTCGTCACACGCTCACGCTCGTATCATATTTAGCGTTATTCCCGTTCATGTCGGAGCGATGTTTTACTGTCGGAGGAACGTTTCTGCAGCGGCTTTATTCCTGCAGCGTCTCAACTTCACCGGACCGCTGCAAGAACTCAACGCGAGCCGCTCATTGCGTAACTACCGCGCGGTGTGCTGCTGTCGTGTTTACCGGAGATTAACTGCAAGCAAACCTGTCCTATCCCGTTTCTGTTTACACGAGACTCCGTTCGGAGTGTCGCCGGATCTCGTTACACACGCGCGAATGGCGGCGGCGTTTGCTTTAAACGCTGCAGCGCCGCGGCGGGAATACAGCGACGCGAGGAACCGCGATAGAAACGTGCTCAAACTCAGTGAACTTGAATCGTTTCCATCCGTTCGTTCTTCAGCGCCTGTCACGATCCAAACGAGACAATCATCCACGACGCCCGAGAAGACGCGAGATGAAAGCGCCGCCAATATTCAAACGGTACGTCAAATGTATACTGGAGTTACAATGAAAGTGTTTCTGTTTAAAATTGTTACATTGTTGCGTGTTATTATTTACAGTAGCGAGTTCTAGTGTTCTTGAACGTGCTGTATCTTCTTTGTTCTGTTCTGAGCGTTTAACCTAGTGAAAGTAGTTTATTTTTTTTATTTTTTTTATTTATTTATTTTTTTTATCGGGTTTGATGTTCAGGTTTCTCCTCAATGATTATATTGTTATTTTACTTCCTCTGTCTGGATACAAAAACTCTTCCTTGAGGTTACTACCAACTCTCTGTTCTGCTGAACGCTGTTTACTATGATGCGCTGGTGCAGATGCATTATATTCATTTACTATGATATATATATATATATATAGAATTGAATATTGTCCGTTCATGGTAATGCTGTGGTATTTAAATCAGGGTTATCATCGTGTTTGCATTGGCTGGTTTGCCTAGTTTTTTACCTTAACAGTACTAGTTAGTCATCTTTCACTTTCACTGTAATGTCACGCTAGAATGCAGCTCATTCCTGATGACGCTGCTCTTCTGGTTTCTCTGTGTCCTTCTGTGAGTGTGTGTGTTATAGTCTGTGTTTGTTTACTTGTTTAACTAGTGAGGGCCAAATGCCCTCATTTCTATTGTGAAATACTTTGTCAACCCACTAGGGAGGCATTTGACAGGTTCTCACTAGTTTAAACATAAAACAGCCAAAAGCTGTTGTTGATGTGAATCTAGTGTTCTGCGCATGTTTGTGTTACAGAAAACATCATTAACCTGATAGAAAATCAATGCAGCGTGTGCGTGTGGTTAGTAAAGCACTAGTTTAATAACACTAGTCTTTAGTGTGGTTGTGTTTGTTTGGGTCAGTGGGAGCGTTTGGCATTTCTCCACAGATTTTGTGGGATCGGTGAGTGTTTGTTTCCTGGTCAAAGGTCACACGCAGCCTTCACACAACATCTGCTTCCTTCTTTTGGCTTTTAGCTTTATAAATTCTATTTAGGTTCGTAAGTTCATTTTCAGTGTACTGTTTATTGCTAATTAGTAATCACACAAATCTGATTTCTGAGACAGGTTTGCAAACTTTTGCAAAGTTCGTATAAAAGAGTCTGTTTGACTTTAACTGGATTTACTGAGGCTGTGGGTTTGTGAAGGTTAATCACATCATTGCTGAAAAACAAACATGACTCAGCGAGTTTCTAGCTGTTTTGTTCTCAATTCAATTTTCAGTTGTAAAGTACTTTATTGGCTTGGTTGTGTTTGCATACAATATTGCAAAAACAAACTGCAATAAAATAGTATTAAAATAAGGTGCTAAATAATTGATATTTTTAAAAAAAAAAATTTCTTGACTGTAGCGGTCACAGAATCTCAACACCTTCTGATAAATAGTTGTGCTATTATTCATTTTGCCATTTCATGTAAATATCCGCATTTGTCAGATTTTGTCATTTAAAACAGTTTTGAGGATACCTGATCAAGCTGTCTCTGGAAAATAATGATCTGTGACAGTGTATTATGCTGAATATCAGTTTTTGTGTCTATTTGTTAACAAGATTTTCTTTATTTGTGAAGTACTATATATGCGACCCTGGACCACAAAACCAGTCATAAGGGTCCATTTTTCAAAATTAAGATTTATACGTCATCTGAAACCTGCATAAATAAGCTTTCCATTAATGTATGATTTGATAGGACAATATTTGGCAGAGATACAGCTATTTGAAAATCTGGATCTGAGGGTGCAAAAAATCCAAATATTGAGAAAATCACCTTTAAAGTTGCCCAAATGAAGTTCTTAATAATGCACGTTACTATTCAAAAATTTGTAGAAGTTTTGATATATTAACAGTAGGAATTGTACAAAATATCTTAATGGAACATGATCTTTGCTCAATTTTCTAATGATTTTTGGCATTAAAAAAAACAAAACAAAACAAAACAAAAAAACAATAATTTTGACCCATACAATGCATTTTTGGCTATTGCTACAAATATAACCCAGCGGCTTAAAGACTGGTTTTGTGGTCCAGGGTCACATATATATAATATAATATAATATAATATAATGTAATATAATATAATTATAATATTTTATATATAACTATTAAATGTTAAATTATTCGTGTGTGTGTATATAAGAATAATTTGACCTCAAATATGTGATGTTGTGTGTCTTAAACACTCTTATCTTACACAACACACCATTGTGTCTGTTTGAACGCTGGCACGTTGACAAACACACACACACACACACACACACGACTGGCGTCTCTATGGCGATGAAAGCCTGTGTTCTTTGTGTTGTTGGAGGTTGAATTAGGTCACGTTTGTGTCTCGTAGGTTAACATAATCAGCGCTGTCACATGAGGACCAACACAAACACACTGATTTGTTGTGTAATCAGACACTTCTCATTGGTTTCTCCAGTGTTTGGTTTCTGCTCAGGGTTTCTTCTGAACATAGAACACTATGAACTCAGACGTTGATGCTGCACAGACAGATTTCAGTGTTCGCTGAAGCACAGACAGTCGAATCTACTTCTACTGGACGATTAGAGCTAAAGTGAGCTCTGCTGTTTTATTTCTGAATCCTCACTCACAGCGCTCACAGCAGCTCTTCATTTATTGGCTCCTGCAGGAGTCACTCGGGGGATTCTGCATTGTGATTGGTTGTGGTCTGTTAAGCTCCTCCCAGTGAGGCCTTGTGGCAGCTTTCACAGGCCCGATTTAGGACATCCTGGTCTCTCTGTCAGAGTCTGTGCTGCTAAATCTGAGTAGTCTGATGTATAAAGTCTTTGCTCTGATGGCTGATGGTTTGCGTGTCTCAGCAGGATCAGGTGTCGTCCGTGGTCGGCGCTGAAGGTCAGAGGTCCGATGAGAAGCCCAGTAAGACGCAGCAGCTCAGGAAGGTGTTTAAGGAGTACGGCGCCGTCGGCGTCTCCTTCCACGTCGGAATCTCCCTCATTTCTCTGGGAATGTTCTACCTCGCCGTATCCAGGTAAGATTCATAGTTTTCACCAAACGACAGTCACATTTATAAAATCAAACATATATCTGCTGTTTTATTTGATTCCTGTTTTACTTTGCTCCCTGTACTTTTAAATATTGTATAGAATAATTTATAAATAAATAAACAGGGAAAAAAAAAAATTCAGGTCAAATTCATGTGTTTAACAAAATATAAATGTCTTGATTTCACCAAACTACAGGCAAATATAATATAATATAGTATAGTATAGTATAATGTAATACAATGTAACCCTATATAACCCTGTATGTGTGTGTGTATGTGTATATATATATATATATTATTTATTTATTTATTTATTTATTTTATTTTTCTTTTCAAATGTATTTCTATTTTCTTTATTTCTAATACTAATAAAAATATAAACATTTTCTTAACATCAATAATAAAGTTATATCAATAAAAAAATTATTGAAATGTATTATGTACTATTGAAAAATCTAAAAAGATTAAATATGTATTTATGCACATTTCATTTGCATTTTCTAACAGAATGTACACAAAGCTTGTTCTATCACTTTATTTTTTCATATTAATTTCTTTGACTATGTAACTGTTTGAATTATTGCAGTGATTATCATTAATGTAATTTTTGAGCCAGTGTTATTTTAGTGTCATTGCAATACTATTTTATATATATTGTTTGTTTTTATATTATTTTCTGTTTTCATTTTAATTTTACAAATTATTTAAAATTTTATGTATGTCTATACAGATTTTATTTATTTAGTTATTTCGATTTTAGTTTGCTATTTTAGGATATAACATTAAACAATTATTATAAAAAAAAAAAAAAAATGTTGCCTTATCAACTAGCTGAAATAAGTGTGTGAGTGTATTTTATTTTTTTATTTATGGTGTCATTATCAGTTTTAGTTCTCTTTAATAACCTTGGATTGAATGTTGGTGTGATCTTGCTCTTTTCTACCATTTCTATAAAAGTAATTAACCAATTATGGGCTGAAAATTTGTGATAGACTGATAGATATTGGCTAATTCTGCCAGTGTTTGGTCACACTGTAAAAATCTAAAGCTTACTGGAGTACATTTTACAATGAAAAAGTAAAGTTTTTCTACTTCCCAATTTCATATTTATTATCTTTATATAATAGATAGATACAACACAGTTTTATATTTTTATTTATTGCACGCGTGCATCACTTTTTCTTTTTTCAGTGCAGGTTTTACCTTAACCAGCACTTTATTAATGGATATTAAGTATTATATATTTTTTGAGTGTGTATATATATATATATATATATATATGTATATATGTGTGTATAAATTTTTTTTTAAATATATATTTCATGTTTTATTTTTTATATCACAATTTTTTTTTTTTATTACTTGTTGCTCAATTACGTGTTACTGTGGTAAAATCATTAATGTGGTTCATTGCATTTACATTCATTAATTCATTTTGCAGATGCTTTTATCTTAAGTGATTTATGAATGAATGATTAGTCTTTAATGCCTGTGGTTGTTTTTCTTTGTGTGTGTGTGTGTGTGTGTGTGTGTGTGTGTGTGTGTGTGTGTGTGTGTTCAGTGGGTTGGACATGGCGGCTCTGCTGTGTAAGCTGGGCTTCAGTGAATCGGTGGTTCAGTCCAGGATGGCGGCGGGCACCAGCACGTTTGTTTTAGCGTACGCCGTCCACAAGCTCTTCGCTCCGGTGCGGATCAGCATCACGCTGGTGTCCGTGCCGCTGATCGTCAGACACCTCAGGAAGACGGGACTCTTCAGAGCCGGCCCGTCCGGCCCGTGAGCTCCAGCGACGCGTTCGTAAGCTTCTCCAAAGCGCTTCATTCATACTCAACTTCGACACTAATTTACTGCAGTGCTTTTCTAGAGCGTAGAGTACCTCATTAAATGTGAACGTGATGCTTCGGCTGGAACGGTGTTGAGTTCATTAACATGCGCGTGCACACGCGTGTGACGATTCGAGTGCCTCTCACAACACCACTGCTGATTTGAGTGATTTTCTGATCGAGACTTTCGTGAATGTTCTTCAGTTTTAAGCTCTACAGTCCTTATGTGATGACATTTGTTGATTTTATCAGCTGTGATTTTTGTAAGTTTATCAGTTAATGAAGGATTGTAATGTGTTGGTTTGTTTCATTGTAAGACAATTGAATTCATTTAGTTCACACTAATGTTAATCACCTATCAAACAGGCTTTTTAGGAGATTTCAGGACAATTTTGTGACTGTTAATTATATTGAAAATTTCATTACTGGAAATCTTAATATTGCAAAGACAACATTATATTTGGCTGTTTAATTATATAATAAAATATTTGCCCTATAAGGACTAACTGGGTTTGTTTCATTTTTCTTGTTTCCTTTTTTTCTTACATAAATGTGACCCTGGAGCACAAAACCAGTCTTGAGTATCACGGGTATATTTGTAGCAATAGCCAAAAATACATTGTATGGGTCAAAATTGTCAATTTTTCTTTTATGCCAAAAATCATTAGGATATTAAAAAAAAGATCATGTTCCATGAAGATATTTTGTACATTTCCTACCATAATTATATCATAACTCAGATTGATTAAATATGGTCTTATCATAACAAACCATACATCAATGGAAAACTTATTTATTCAGATGATGTATAAATCTTGGTTTCAAAAAATGGACCCTTATGACTGGTTTAGGGTCCAGGGTCACAAATGTAGCACACTTCATTTTTTCAGCACCACAATTCATTTATGCAATTCTGATAATCATGTCGTTTCTTGCAGAGAAAATACATTTTATATCATCTCAAGACTTCACATTTAAAAGCTTGTTTTTGTTTTTGTGGTTACATGGGGTAAAAAAAAAGAAGAAAAAAAAATAAATTTGAGATGGTATTTAAGATAATCACAGTGATATGAAACGACCTTTTTTTTCTCTTTAGCTTTTACATATTTTGCACATCTACAGCTTGAGAAAGTAAACATAGCAACTTTGTATGGCACAGTTATTCCTATAAAAAAAAAATACAAATAAAAATGCAAAACTATATTAAATTCTAATACTGATAATAAAGAGCATGATTTAGACTGATCGAGTCATTTCAACAAAGTTGCATCTCAGGAGAGCATTAAAATAGTAAATATTTTGACAGGAGAATTAAGTTTTCCTTATTTTTTTTTTTTAATTTTTTATTTTTTTAAGATGTAAAACAAGACCACTAAATGGCTTTCATGTTTTATTAAGTACTTGAATGTTTTTACAAACTCACGAAAAAAAGAATAGATAAATAAATTAGGGCTGTGAATTGCAATTAATTGCGTACAGAATAAAAGAGTATGCGATTAGTCTCCATTAATTTGCGTTTGCCTAATATATGTGCATGTGCTGTGTAAATATGTATATATATATATAAATACAAACACATTCTCATATATATATATATATATATATAAAGTTTTGAAAAATGGACCCTTATGACTGGTTTTGTGATCAATTTGTGATTAATTGCGATTAACCGTCTGACAGCCCTAAAATAAATAAATGAATAAATAATAGAGCTGTTTATTTAGAGACATTTTTTGTTTACGCATAAAACCTGAAGTTGCCCTTGGATCTGAGGAATATTCATATTTACTTTTAAATAGAAAAAAAAAATCTAACATTTTATCGAAGAAGAAAAAAAACAAAACAAAACAGCCTGAATTTACATTACTGATTTATACAAACCATATTATCATAGAATCTCATAAATGTGTCCATTATGTCATTCCTTATGATACTCCTTGAAAAATAAACACAGTAAAAACATGTTTTTGTATTTATTCATAAGATCAGTGTTTTTGGAAATGCTTTACATTGAGTAAAAAAAAACAAAAAAAACAAAACTACTACACAGTCTGTGCCAAAGCTCTCAGCTCAGCAGCGCCCTCTAGTGATTAGAAATGAGATGATCATCACAAAAACTCATGTTCCATCCCATGCCAAAAAACTTCCTGTAGATGTTAAAGGATTAGGTCGCCAAAAACGAAAACCTGTAACTTTTTTAGTTTTTTTCTTAAATAGTTTTTTCAGTTAAAAAAAATTGTATTTTTATTGTCTGTTCCACTGAAAAACAGTTCATATAGTCAGAGAAAAACCTGAGAAACTTTAACGTTACCACTGAAGGTAAAAAGTACTTAACACTTTAATGACGCTTTACGCGCGTTCATGAGTCGCAGTACCTTCAGTCGCCAGTAGGTGTCAGTGTTTGATCATCATATTCTGTTCCGATCACACTATTAATATTCCTCTGTGTGATTAATCAATGAATGTGTTTAGCACAGAAAGAGACGCTTCAGAAAGAAGCATATTTATTATGTCAAAGAGCACTAAACATTATCATCGTTAATACTGATTTAATGAGTCCTAGTAAAATTAAGATCATCTTTATATTTATGATATTAATCTCGCTGCTCTGATTATTTAATTGCATTCTGTATATGGCGGCTCAAATGTCTCATTTCTTGCATGTGCAGATACCATGCATTTCAGAAAATGTCCATTACTGTGTGTTTAATATACAGTCTGCAGAGACATAGTGAAGCATCTGTCTGTAAGCGAGCACCTGTGTGTGTGTGTGTGTGTGTGTGTGAGGACAGAAGGCCGTCCTGTGAGGCTCATTATGGAGCAGCGGGCCGGCCGCATGTCTGTCCCCTGCATGGCCCTCATGGCTATGTACAAATTGGTGACAGTGATCGGCCGTCGCAGCGCTGCTCGCCCGGACGCTGTCAGAAAGCGCTTTCAAACCCTACAGACGCCAGCGAGGCCTCCTGGGAGCCGCTGTCTGAGGAGCCCAAATGTGCCAATATGGAGGCAGTTCTGGAGAGTTTCGTACAGCAGAATCTCCCGCAGACGGTCAGTGTGTCAGCGCATCAAACTCCAGCGCCCGATCCACCGACGAACCAGGAGACGTCAGATCCGCCACACATCATCTGAACATTAGGATACAGCAGCGCTTCTCGAGAGCCCTCGTCACCCACAACAACACCTGAAAACACAAAACTAGCAGGGTTTTGAGTATTAAACAAGATGCAGGATGTCAGGACTTTTTTTTTTTAACCAATGCATTTACATGAACGTTCCTGTTCTTCATGATTTACTGGAAAATGACTAAGGATTTTAAACTCTGAAAGATGTTTCCTAATTTAGTGTTTCTGGACAAAAATGACAGCCTTTTAAAATCACCTGTAAATCTGATTTAAAAAAGTATTAGAAGTGAAAAACAAAACATTATTATATATTCACTCGGAAATTGAGGAAACTCCAATTAAACCTACAAACCATCAGCTCCAAAAGAGACACAAAACCTGCGCTAACTGAAAGAAAACCAGTGGAGAAAAACATTGAATCCAGTATTTGGTGATTATATAACATCATAAGCAGTTTTTAAAAGGCTGATCATATTTGACCAGAAAAACCACAAGTGGAAAAAAAAAAAAAAATTATTTCAAGTTTTATTTTTATTTTTATTTTTTACCTGATAGAATATTTCGGCATATATTTTAGAAAAGAAAATAGTAAGTAATATTTAGTGAGGAATATTTTTTACACAATTTTTACTGGATGCAATATTTCAGCATTCATTTTATTAAAGTGCCCATGGAGATAATATTTTAATATTTTCCATGAATTTTCCAGCTCTAGAATTCAGACTTTTAAACTGAGGTTATTTCTATGTCGAGGTTTTTGCAGACTGTGGGAATTCTATGAGATTTCTAATGCCAAACTGCAGCTGACTCTTTTTGTGATATTTCAACCTAATTCAGACATTTTCACATGATTGAACTGTAGGAAAATCAAACATTATCCATTTTACTGGTTTACTTAAAAACATAACATTTTTTTTTTTTGCCATAAATACCTAAACATTGTTAAATCAAGATCAGTTTTTACTGAAGATGCAGAATGACTTTAGATATAAAGCCTTGTTTTCAAAAAACAAAATGAAGTGAGTTTATAATTAAAACAAG